>JAGXJF010002306.1:0-457016 GCA_019208055.1 Stipa capillata
ACAGTAGAGGTGGAGCTCGGATCTGTCGAGCTGTGCCCGAGGGACGCCGGATCTGGCGGCCAAGGTGGTGGATTTGGGCATGGAGGGCGGCGACAGGAGTATCGTTTTTGTTTCGGGCCTCTTTAGCTGTGTTTTTTTTTCCGGGTGTATTGGCCCAATACCGGCGTAAAACGGAAAAAATAAAACAAAAGTAATAATCGAAATGGTCCAATCCAGCGCAAGACGAAAAGGTTTACATGCTTGTATTTGAGTTTTTTTAAAAAATAATAATTTTTTATTCAGAAGTTTCAAAAATAATAGCACATTAGGAAATTTTGCAAAATTATCCTTAAATCGTCATGGCTGGTGGCGATTAGGCAGAAATCGCCACGGCTCGTGGCGATATCTGCTGACGCCAGAGCCACCGATGATTTCGACCACTATCGGCATGCCGCGTGGCGATAAATGGGAAATCGCCACCAGACGTGGCGATAGAGGGGAAATCGCCACCAGCCGTGGCGATAGGGGGTTAAATGCGCGCGCTAGTCGGCAACGGCCACGCCACGCGTCGAAATCGACAGGAGCCGTGGCGATAACTGGCTAATCGCCACGGCTCGTGGCGATAACGGCTGGGTATTTAACCCGCGCGCCGCCGGTGCTCCGAACAGATCAAAGGAGAGCACGGGAGTTACGGGGAGGAAGAGGAAGGGAGAGGAAGAAAAGAGAGGAAAAAAGGAGAAGAAAAGAGAGGAGGAAGAGGGGAAGAAAAGAGAAGAAAAGAGAGGAAGAAGAGGGGAAGAAAAGAGAGGAAGAAGAGGGGAAGAAAAGAGAGGAAGAAGAGGGGAAGAAGAGAGGAAGAAAAAAGAGAGGAAATAGAGAGGTGTTGTGCAGCGATTTGGAGGTAATTTTTTGAAACTTTCACCGTTCATTGTAGCATTTCTATATTTGTAGTAGTAGATATAGTATTAGATCTAGAATTAGGGGTAAATGTAGGGTAGATTTATTCGGAGTAGCAATTTAAATAGAATTGTAGGGTAGATTTATTGGGAGTAGCAATTTAAATAGAAACGTACAGTAGAATAGATAGATGATTAGTTCGGAACAAATAGTACATTAGGTAGATGATGTAGAAGTCGACATCGATTTACAAGTAGCAAGTCGACATCGATTTAGGGTTTAGGGTTTATATTTTCTATTTAGTTGAATAATATTTCGTAATACTCGAACCGTATTAGAAATCGATGAGAACAATTGTTGGCGTATGATAGTATCTTAGACTGTATAGGCTAAAATATTACGTTTTGGATGGCAGGAATGTCAGAACCAGACGAATTTATAGTTTACTATGGTGTTGGCACCATCCGTACAATTCCAGAGACTGGTTCCGTGGATCTTAGTAGTTTCCCACAAACGAGATTAACCCTGCAAGATGCAGAGAGATACCATATCAATGACATTAAAGAATGGTTAACACGGGCCTTTGGTCTTGATCCGGAGGTCTCAAGTGTAACCGTGCAGGCGTATTTTAGCAAGTCTTGCAAGCATGTCCGGTGGGATCTTTTCACGCTAGATATGACAAAGGACTGGCGGGCTTGGTTGAGGGCAAGTAAGGCACGCAAGGGTTCGCATTATCTGTTGGTCCAGACAGTAGATAAGGAGGTGTCATCTGAAGAAGGCGGACGAGGAGGCAACGGGGTTGGACAGAACAGCGCAGCGGCAGAGGAAGTTGTTGCCGAAGAAGGCCCTGTAGTGAAAGTCGGTGGAACTTCCGCTGGACCTTTCGCGACAGGAGGTACTGAATACCTCAGCGGTTCGGTGGACGAGGGGGAGATAAGGCCTGAACTAGTGCAGATCATGGAGCATGATGATGCCGTTGCTAGAGAGGAACAGGCGAATGTCGAAGACGGTAGCAGCGAAGAGGACGAAGATGAGGATGAAGAAGGAGGCGACGATCCGATTCCTAGTATGTGGAATCTTGACATGTCTGGCAGAATGAATCTCGAGGGCGGAAGTGACGATAGGTATCCGTACAAACCGAACGAGATTGTCCAAAGCGCATACTATGGCACGAAGAAAGAGGTAAAAGAGGCGGTGAAGCTTTGGGCGATGTCGACACAGAGAACATTTCGAGTGCAGAAAAGTAGCAGGGATCAGTACGCAGTGAAATGTAGGTCTGTTGGGTGTGAGGGCTACGTGCATGCGCCCCTGAGGAAGTATGAACTGCATTGGGTCATACGAAGGGTGGTGCCGCACACATGTGTAATAAGCGGTGTTCCTGACACCCATCGGAACATCAGTACTGAGCTCGTGGCTGGGTTGATGTATCACGAGATAATGAAGAATGTCTGCATTCCAGCACAGTTCATACAGACATCTGTAGAGAGCAAATACCAGTACATCATAAGCTATGCCATGGCATGGAGGGCTAAGCAGATCGTACTCGAGCGGCGGTTTTGGGACATTCATCGATTCATACCACAATTTACCGCAATTGGGGTAGACGGAAATGATCAGTTAGTGCCACTGGCAATGGGCTTCGCTGACTGCGAGAGCTACGATAACTGGCTGTGGTTCCTTGTGTGTCTGAAGAGAGGTCTTGTGCAGGATCGACCAAACGTATGTGTTATCCATGACGGGCATGCCGGGCTGCTGCTAGCAATTCGCCATCTTCAGCAGGGAGTAGCAAAGACTAGGGACGGGGAAGATTTGCCAGAAGATTGCAGTTGGTACGCCATACGGAGTAGGTGGTGCACGCGTCACCTAGCGGCCAATTTCTATCGTCAATTCAAGAACAAGCAGTTGATGAACCTCTTCAAATCGTACACCACTTCTCACGAGACACTCTAGCATGAACACAAATGTGAAGAAACTAGGTTTTATAGAATACGTACATATCTCATCCTTACTAATTAATTTTAGCAAACACCAATCTTTAAAATTAAATCTGAAGACAAAATGATTATACACCACTTCTCCTGAGACAATTGCACGAGTTAGTACATAGTGATGGACGAACCATATTAGACTTACGAAATAACATCTAAATCCGATTACATAAGCATAAGTTACAGAGTCACGTTACACTGCCACATTAATAGTTGCGTACACGCATCGTCGGTACAACAAGCAATTATTCGCTACCACATCTAATACGACTACATGAAATCATCTTCGCTATCGCTTGCTGCCGCCTTGCTCCCTTGAGCGGGGGCTTTGAAGCAAAACAGCTTCGAGAAGTCCTCGTCACTCGACGAGCACTCGTTTAACGCCTTTTTCGATGAACTGCATGCGCCTTTATCCTTTGATGATCGAACAGCTTTTGTACATGTGCGCCCATGTTTTGCCAAGGGGGGGAGTCCAGCAATCATGCGTTCCTCTTCTTCATAAGTTGTCTTCATTAAGTGTCTTCTATTAGCAAATGGGTCTCCCCAGAGTCGGTCCGCATGCCCGAAGTTTCGGATCTCGCAATTCAGCAAGCCTACATCCTCTGGGTGTGCCTACAAACAGATGATGTGATGTATCGAACGAAAACGGTGAATAATGAAATGCTTACAAACTAAGAACAAAGGAATTGTCCTAACCCTTATGTGCTTATTGTACTGAGATTGCGGGATACTTATCGTCCCTTCGCAGAATTCGCCTCTCCTGTACTTCGCCCCAGGTAGTTTTCTAAGCTCGTTCACCCTCTCCCACGTCTTGTGGAACTCTCTCAAACGCTTGTACACCTGCGTGTACGTAACTCCGGGGAGACCCCTTGTCGCTAACACTTCGGCAAGAGCACGCGTATGAACCTCCTCAAAGATCTGCGAAGCCATAATTCTACAACTCCACCTCCTCATTGACGCACGAGTAAGAAGTAGGTAGTCCATTCTCGGGTTCCAGACAACATCACTGCCATCTAGTAATTTGCACAAAAATTCATTATTAGACAAAACAGAAATTGTAGATCTAATGTTTCAACGCATATGAGGACGAAAAATATTACAAGACTTACCTCTATCGTCGCTATCCATCCGCGAACTAATACTTCTTCTCCTCCCAAATCTAAACAAGCTACTCCGAGTACCAACAGTTTTTCTGAATAACCCAGGGAAGATTAGCTACGGGGTGGGAGCGTCTGCTCACCTGGTTAAATAGTAGAAGGGGGTGCCTTTGGTCGTGGCGACTATGACCAATCGCTACTGCTCGTGGCGATAACTGACAAATCGTCATGGCGTGTGTCTGGCGATTACTAAAAAAACAGTTATCGCCATGGCATCTGGCAATTCAATAATATATCGTCCTGGCTGGTCGGCCGACGAGTGGGCAACTGCAAAAAGAACTGGTGTGATAAGAGGCATATGCTCAATAATGAACAAGATGATACAACTCTAGTTGCTAGAGGCATATGCTGGAGGCAGAGGACGTGGACGCAGCTGGAATAAATCCAGGAGGAGGACGCGAATACAAAAGGGCTATAAAATCAGGAGAAATCAGTCTATAAAAAAGGCTACAAAAATTGAGAGAAATGAGAAGAAATCGCCATGGCCTGTGGCGATTTCTGTCTGATCGTCATGGGCCGGCCCGATTCAATTTTGAATCAGCAACTGGGCTGGCGATAAGCCTCAATCGCCATGGTCGGTGGCGATTTCTCTCTAATCACCACCTGTCCTGGCGATTGAGGCCAGATTTGAAATTTTTTCAGATGTGCTATTATTTTGAAATTTTTGAATAAAAAATTATTATTTTAAAAAAAAGTCCTTGTATTTATACCGATACTAGGACCAATACCGACCTCGCAAACAGGCTCTAAAGTACTACTTTTTCTTTGGTCGAAATATGCATAGTGCTTCAGCCTATCAGACATGCATGCATGCATCATTGCCGCGAGACCGCCGGCCGGTGACACGTCCCCGCGCCTGACAATGTGGCATGTCGTCGGCCCCGTGTAGACCTCGAGTCAATGCCCCCCGCCCTTTACTTAACACGAGAAACGCGTCGTGCTGAAACACAGACCACATAGCTAGCTGAGGACTGGCTGCCTTGCTTAATTTTATGGTCTAGGCTGAGGCGGCGCTGGACGGCCGGAGAGGGTCACCGCCGGCTCATCGGCGATCGTCGCAGTCATCTCCTACCTGTAGTCAGTCCGTCTGCCCGCGGTACGTACTTGAGTCACTGAGGTTGAGCTGTTGGTCGCAGACGTTTCGTGCATGAACGCTTCACGCATGCTCCGCGTATGTGTGTGTAGATAGGGATGAACGTAGTACTCTGGCTCAATCCTATACGATCATTTTGAGTTCTTTTTAGAATGCGCAAAATTGGTACCTTTGCGACCCATGCTGCATGCCATGACGTCCCACTCATGCAAGAATTAACCAATCATCCTCAAGGCATGCATTGGTCCTTTTCTGGAGCCTGACGATTCTTATTATACTTTTGTTAAAAAATATATTCCTAGATTTGATTCTTTTGGCAACGCCACTGGTCGTGGCAAGACTGGGCCAGATAATGGTCTTGTAACTCCGAGACGGTCTGTGGCGTGTAAGTGTTGTTTGGTCACGCGCAGTTGTGAGGCTAAAAGAGTTTTTTTGATAATGAAAGAATTTTATTTTCTTGTCACTATATTAAGACGAGACAAACACAAAACGTCTCCCGACCTCTGCAGATGACAAAAGAGTTCGATCTAAAATAAGTTATATCCAGCCGGAATTACAGAAAAATACAAAAATGTTCGCATTATAGAAAACTTCAACCTGAACTGAGCGCATTATAAGAATACTTTGTTGTATACGCTTGCAGTTGGAGCTGAATCATCCGCTTTACTCCACACATCGACAACATGAGCTTCGGAGTCGGTGTTTCGGAGGATCTACAACTATCAGTGAGTAACAAGTCATTCTTATAACATCTTTATTACGTGGGATTATCTATTTATCAATTATTTAATTTTTTTCTTAACTCCCGAACATTTCCTAAGTCTTTAATCAATATTTAACTATCTTTATCCACATCCAATTTTAATATAACCTACAGATTAAAATTTACAGTAACTTTTTTATTAAAAGTACACACTTTTAATACTGCAATTTTAAGCTAAATAATATATAATTTCAGGTGACTGAGATTTATGAAAATTTCGAACAACTGAGAATTAGCAAAATTGATTATTGTCTCTTTCTGTTAAAATTCCGTCCATGTTACTATTGGTCTATTTATGCTTGATGTACTATTAGGTGCTATTCTAGCACAATTTCTATCAATTGCGCTATTCTACTTCTACATATAGAATAGCTTATTCTATATCACTAGGTTTTACGATCTTTTATATATAAATTTATATACTTTTATAGACATTTACGACAATCGTACAGAAATTTATAATTTTTACTATTTGCTACATCTTCCATCAAAATTATGATCTTATATATATATATATATATATATATATATATATACGTGTAAAATAAGATATCCCATACCTGCTACTAAATAGCACAGCTATAATTTCTATATTATATATCGTTTCCTCCGTTTACCGCTCGTGCTAAAGAGTATATTGAGAAACGATGGCATACATTAACTTATGAGTAGGTTAAGAAAATCTCGCGTTTTATGCAGAAAATCTCGGGTTTTATGTATAGACTATTAAAAGAGTTATGGATAATTATGCATGTAGCTCTAATTAAGCTCACACGTTTAATCATTCTATCATTAACATATACGCTCTACATGCTAATTTCAGGCTAGCACTGGCAGCGGGTTCCCGAATGACACGACGACCACGAGCGCAGAAGCCAACATGGAGGTGCGTGCCAGTGTAGACATGCAGCAGGGCCACCGGAGCTGGAGCTGCCCCGCAGCTGCAAGGCTGGCAGACCGCCCTGTTCGACTGCGACGACGACTGTGACTCCTGTACGTAAAAAGTACTTCAGTGTTTTAGGAAACATAAATTCTACAAATCGCTGGCCACGAATAAGAAATGAAAACTGGGACTTGCTCAAATCAGAAGCGACTTGGCAGGTCCGACTCAGCACCGTCCTTAATAAGGGCATGAGCTACTATATTAATAGTATCGACGACAGCAAAACTAAATTTTCACTGATCAAATGACAAAATACATAAACTCTTAGCTTCGGTAACTAGTACTCTCAATTCTACCAAATCATACTCGTTTGTTCGCAACGCCACCGCAAAATTCAGACAGTCTGACTCCATGATAACACGGTTCAACCCTAAAGGTTCTATCCCTTGAAGTGCCTCCAAGCTGGCCAAAGCTTGCATGCATAGCATCTTGGATATGAACCAGTCGTCCTGTTCACGCTGGTACACACTCACCATCTTCATCTCGGACAACAAAACTCCATCCTCTTGTATTAGTTGCCGAATTAAACGCAGCATCAAAATTCACCTCGATGCAACTCTTTACCGGTTTTGACCAGCGATACACAGGCGGTGGCTTTGCAGTTTGCTATTTCTCTTTTAGTATCGCAAAGTCAATCATTTGTTAAGACAACCAATGACACAATCCCTGCACATGGCGCAGTTTCTCACCCGCATTAACCTTATTCCTTGTCGTCCACCACTGCCGCATGAAAACCAGGACTTTTCCTTGCTTCTTCTGTTCCACCGTCCATAGCCATTCAAACATAGCCTTAGCATTAGGAGGATCACTCAACCTTACGTGTACATCCAAGATCCAGAGCACGCCATCACGCCTTAACATGCTTACACTTCAGAAAAACTTGGCCACCATCTTCATTAAGTTAGCTTTATTTGGCTGGACCAATCTGAAAGGGAGATGCCCATCCAGTTTGGTAGGGATGGAGCCATTCAGGTGCTTGTTTGGATGAACAATTTTGTGTTTGGTTAGGTAGATGTGATGAACTAATTCTTGTTTGGTTGGAGGAATGAGTTTGGATGGATTGGTTGTGATGAACTCCTACGTGAGATTACCGTATGTTACGGGAAAATCATAGGGTGAGCACGGTGCTATTTGCACCATTAACTTTCATGATTTTTAAAATCACATACAAGTTTCAAAAAATCTAAAACAATTCATATCATGGAATGATGTATACACGGGAAAATTTTCGTAAGATAATATGCCAATTTGTGACCTGGACAAAAGAATAAATCTGTGCATATGGCCCCCTGTGTACTGTTCATAGCTATCCACAGTGCTTTCTTATTTTTTTTGCACAAGTCACAAATTGTCATATTATTTTACGAAAATTTACCTGTGTATATTTCATTCCATCATATACCAGTATGAATAAATTTTTTAGATTTTTTCAAAATTTATATGTAAATTTAAAAATCATGAAAATTAATAGGTGCAAATAGCACCGTATGCACAAAAGTCACACCCCTGCGTTATGTATTAACGTAACTTGTATTTTCTTCTTGTTATATTTCTAGATGAAATTAGAAGTTGCTGCTACCCTTGATGCAAGAATAAAAAATTAAAAGCTTTTTAGTTCAGGTAGAGCAAACCAGAACTGTAGAAATGCAATACTAGTCAATAAGCACATCATCCGTGACCCATGTAATTCTCATGTGCTTGTCTCTAGGTAGTGAAATGTGCACCTGTAAGACATGTTCTTACGTTGTACGCATTTTAGTAGCTTATGAAGTGATGAACTTGTGTACCGGCAAAACTGTGTGAACCCCAAAAAATATGAAATTTATAAAATTTAAACAGGACTTGGTAAGTACTCCAGACTCACGGATAGGATTAGAATCTGGTAACTAAAACTTTGAACTTCTAGGATCAAATCGATTAATATTTCAGCATGGGCGCGCACGTGCCAGTTTGTTGTAGCATCTGGAGATGCCCTGCTGCGCATTTGCTTCCATCGCCCACATCGTTGACCAAGGATCAGAAGGTACGTAAATAATTTCCATTCGTACTTGTTCTAGAATACAGTTTTCGTTCATGTTTCAATTTACACAGAGTTGATTAGTTATATTTATACTTCATTCACGTAATATATGGTTGCCGAACCAGATCGGTGCGTGCACTGCTTCATCTACATGGTGGCCTTCTCCCTGGGCGTGGGGTGGACCTACACGGGGTGGTTCCGACGCAAGCTGAGGGAGCAGTACGGGCTGCCGGAGTCGCCCATGCCGGACCGCCTCACCCACCTGCTCTGCCACCGTTGCGCCCTTGCCCAGGAGTACAGGGAGCTCGCCAAACGGGGGTTCGACGTCGGCGAGGGTACGTACGCACCTAAAAAATGGGTTCCTTTTTCGCGTGTTTCGGCCGAAATCTCGGCGAAAATATTTCCCCCGCAGCATTTTCGATAAGAGAGACATCTCGGTTTTGCGACATGGCGCGCCCTGTTTTGCTTGCAGGCTGGAAGGGTCGGCCTCGGCCGCCCGCTGCACCGCCGGCGACCAGTGTGCCCGGAGTCCAGTGCCGATGACCAGGTTATGAAGAGCTAGCTAGCTGGCCCATCTCACCCACTGGTCCGTCGGTACGCACCGAGCAACCGTACAACGAGCTAGCTTACGTTCTTCGACCTAGCTAGCTAATACCTGAAATAATCCACGTCCCCTGCTTGCTTTGCTCTGTGTGTGTGTGATCTCGTGTTGTTATTCCCTTATATCCCTGTAATTTTAATTGTGTGTGGATAGCGTCTTACTCTGGCACCTATGTGTACTTTATATTCACGTACCTATGTACGCGGCATATGCATTGACCATATATAATGATGCACCGTACTGACTGGTTTCACCATATTTTCTAGTTATCTTTAATTACCGCTAGCTAAATATCCGTATATTATCATGGATAAAATAAATATTTTTTAGTTATCTAACGAATCGAGACACCAGTAGTGCTAAACTTAGCCTATGACACACCTTCATTTTTGTCTCGGTGCTTGCCTTGAGCTTCACCCAAGGTGTACTTGCACACAGGGGCCAATGGAGCTACGTTGGGGCCAGGGTGGGTCTTGGCCCCCTCCGCCCAATTACTTTTTCTTAAATAGCTATGTATATGCAGGATTATTTAGGCACATGTACTCCATAATAATTTAGATAATCATATTTAGGATTCTAAAAGTCTATCAATTTGGTTCAGTTTCACTCAGTCTTAGAATTGTTACCTTTATCCTCACCAAATTCTAGTTTGCACTTTCCTTGGCCACTCCTCTTTTTTTTTGTTGAAGCTCCACCACTACTTGTACATACCATACCATTGGCTCTACAACCGCGTCGGCTTGCACCCTGCTTTGTGTATGCTTTGCACCGTGCAAGAACATCCCATCTGTTTGCAACAATTTCAATGGCTTGTGAATGGACTGCCGTCATCGGTTGATATCTTTATAGGAGTAAATAGAGATATATATCGTGTCTCCTAGTCCCATGTGTATTCAAAAGATCTCAATTCACTATTTGTTAGGAGATAACTACTATAATATTATATTTTTCTTATAGAAAAGAGAGTAAATTGCACCTTTCACCACCTAATTCAATACTAGCTGGCAGTCATGTTGCCTTCGCTCCCTCTGTCATCGCTATCTCTTCTCTTCGCTATACACAAACCCGATCAAGAAGAGATCAACAAGAGAACAAGCTATTGCATGGCGGATTAGTGGAGGTGGTTATGCCCCCTACCCGCTAAGGATTAGACCCTATGTTTGACGTCCTATGATTATTTTTTAGTGGTAGATGATGTACTCATTAATAACGAGGTAATCCATGATCTCAATCTTCAATAGGCACTATGTGCGTGTGTATGCATCTACGTGTCATACTCAGTGTTTTTACAAAGAAAATAGAAAGGGATGGTTGCCGGATATTGAACGCGTGACAAAGTGCAGCATTATGTTCAAACAGGTGGTGTCATGTGCAATAAAAAAGAATCAAAACCCTTGGTGTTTGCGCAACTAAGCTCGAACTAGCCAGTGAAAATTGCAATTTACCCTTTAGAAAAGTAGGAACATTTCTCGTGACCAACTGATGTGGTTAGTTAATAAAAGCGGGCGGAATATCTTCATTCCATTACTCACGCTAAGAAAATGAACATCAATTTAAATTTGGCATAAATGTTAGACCAAAGAAAGAAGCAACCGTAGTCATTACAATTAGAAGTAATACCTCAAGACGTATCAGTTAGGGGCATAATCATAACAATATTTTACAGGAATTGACAACGTAGGAAGTAATATTGGTACCGCAAGTACCACAAAAGTCCACAGTACAGATAGAGAGAGGTCGCCTATACAAAATCGTGAAATAGAAAAACACAGGCAGAAGGAGCTAATGATGCAGAAATATTGGGGCAAGTTTTTGGCACAGCAGTTTGCTGACACGAGATGTCAAAAATAGCCACGGGAGAATTCCAACCTGCACCAGCCAATGAGAGAAGAGAGATTACGAAAAGGTGCAACTTCATTCCCTGCAAAACTATACGGTGCTAACCTAGCAAAATTTGGTACAATGTTCCCCGAATAACGAGATTTACTAGGACGTCTGTGTCACAACCCACAACTAATCCAAGGGGGTTAGAACTTAGAAAAAGGACATCACCATGCCATAAATCAGCAATCCTATCCGTTTGTCTACTAACAGCGGTGACCTCAAGAGAGAATTTTCACATTAAATACGCAAATATCTTAACAAGTCATCAAGCCAAACCTATCTATGTACATGGAAGCTGCTTAAGTTCAAGTTTGGTGATACTTACGACAACACGACCTGTTGTAGCATCAACACCTCTCCAGGAAAACATCCTTCCTGTGAATCATTTGAAATCATTAACATCTTGATGATCGTTGATTACTAGTAGAAGGCACGTGCAAACATCTATGGTATTATAACACTCTGAATTGTACTAATTCATAACATGAGATTAAACAGAGCTGCATATGCAGTCCCGTCAGAAGCAATATGCAACTTCATACTAAAGAAAAGAAAGACCAATATGCAACTTGATAGCAAAGAATTTGCTGGTTAACTGGTATGATTCCAATTGACTTCTCAAACAACATGCAGCTCATTTGATATAAACTTTCTTTGCTGTAAAATTACGCATGAAACCCTAATCTTCATTTGTGTCATTTGACAAAAAACTTGTGCTTCTAGATTTTTTAAAGATGAAAATAAATTGGAGTCGACAGGTATAAGCTTTGACAAAGCAATGTAGGAAAAGTTAGCTTATCTTAACTTTCAAGGGAACCTAAAACACTTCCATTTTAAACCTATCAGATAGACATCTTCCACCCCAGGAATCTCCTATAGGTCTGTTGATGAATCCTGACCACCAGGGTTCATATCATGTCTGCCACATCTATGAATACGTGGGTGCCTCCGTCAGAAAGGTTATTACGCTAAAATAGAAGCATGATATATGACCAGGGCCTCAATCTCCTTGCAAAGGTTCACACGCCAATGGACCTAATTAGGAATTGAAATGTTTGCCCGTGCTTCATAGGTCGCGGATTCATCCCTGCTCTTTGCAATTTCATGCATGTGCAAGTGGTCACATTCGCCTGTGTGCATTCATCATTGTATTTGACAGAGACTAATTCTCCTTCCCCAGTTCATATGAGAGTAATTATTTGACTCCAACCAAAAGTATGTTTTTCTTTCTCTTGAGCAGTATCCTTATTTTGTGGCTGCTTAGTCATGGCCTCATGGGTGCTATGGAGCTGGAAAGGTGGATGTTCAGTATTTTTCTAGGAGTTCTATCTTTGCCATCAGAAGAGCTGGTGCAATTGGGACTTCTCATTTGTTTATTTAGCAACAAGGCTGCTAGTATCTTCCTCAAGAGTGGGGAGCGAATCTGGCTTCTTGTGACCACTCGATTATGTGAATCTTGGTTTTGATGGAAGATACATATAAGTATGAGAGGGTAACTCAATGGTGGATATTCATCCCAGAATTTTTTAGGCAGGGAAACAAAAGCTGATGGTTTATCAAATAGTATGGAGATAGTATGATGAATGAGTATAGATACTGTAAAACAAAGAGGAGGCAAAAAACAGAATTTTGTTCCCACAGATCCAGGAGGTAAAGCAAGTCACCAAGAACAGCCATACAGGTATAAAGAAAGTCAACCATCATTAATCCAAGTCAATTAACAAAACAAATAAAACCAGGAGAAAGAAAACCACTAATGTAACCTTATAAAACTATTCACACTCCTGATCTGCAAATTGATATCCACATTCGCTCTTGCCTAATGCCCTAATTGTTTTCAGCGAAAAGAACCTTTTTTGTCAAACACTTCAAATGTGGTTAGTGATTACTAACTAAATTAATAAGCTCATCAAATGCATGCAATACATTAGAGGAAAGGGGGAAATACTTTCTTCAAAAAGAAGATCCTTCTTCCTCTGAAGGTATGCATTTATTTTAGATAGAAGTAAAATTCCCAGCAAATTCTATTACCTATTACATTGTTAAGACAATGTTAAAAGGATTCACCATATTCCCTCTAAGCCTAAGGTGCTAGGAATTATCACGTTAATCGTTAGAAAAAGAAAAAAGATACAAGCTGTTTATTTGGTGGACCAAGATTATAATGGCGTAGACATGAGTTATGGTTAGAGTTCTATAGCGAATACAAACATTCACATATATTAGCTTCCTTTCATTATGTGTTCTAGAAAGGTTGAATCATGCAGAGCCTCTGAATTAAAGCCAAAAAGGTTCAGAGAGAAATTAGAGCTGGTTAATCGGATGAACCAATATTTGTCTTCTTGACCCTATTATCATCCAAGTGAGATGTGCTTTAGTTCACAGAATAAAATTTGTTCCATATCTGTTTTCATAGTGCATATGTGTTGTTGATTTCAATTCCTAGACAAGATTACTAGGTATAGAATTTATAAATTCATATATGAATTGAGGGAAGAAATATGATGCCCATATACATGCAGCAAAGAATGAGTAGGAAGTGGGGCGAAATCTAAGCCTTAGATGTCTAGACTTTTAAGTTGGGTGAAATGGTGGTAAATTCCCCTGTTGGCTACACCTTTGCACTTCTAGCTGGTGTATTATAGCATTTTAAATAGCCGCATGAAAATTAAATCTCTCTTTGGACTTAAATTGTACTATCTTATTACAAGGGCCTAACCTAATTATATTTCTCACTGTATTTCTTTGACAAACAAGCTACAATAAATCTAGCTCCACACAATTGCTTTGGGCACTCTTGCTATGTACATTAAAGTAAAGGTCACATTTCGTAGTAGACAAACGAACTACTGTAGTACAGTGAGCAAGCATCAGGCAACCAAGAAGGCTTTGAAACAAGTGCTGATAAGTGGCACATACCGAAGGGCTGTAGAAGATGCTGTGGAACAGTAGTTACAGGAACACTCCAAAACCACAAAACGAGCAAACCATAAACTAGAACCTATCACCAGATGAATTTAATGAGACATTCCTAAAACTATAAATGTCAAATATAATAGAGAACAAAAACTACGTGAATCATGAATCACCTTGGTAATCAACAAAACTCTTCCATATTGGTCATGTAAAGACTGCTTCCCTTTAATGTCCAGCTGTTGTACTGTAAAAATGGGAAGACGAAAAGAGTATTTCACAGTTGCAGATAGTAATTGCACAGTTGCACAGCTTATTTTTTGTATATACATCGGTACGGGTTTGAGTTTTGCTTTGATATCAAGGTCGGTAAGGGTTTTTGTCTCAAAGAAAATGGCATTGGTAAGGGAGTAGGTAATCAGGTAATATGGGATGAAAGATCACATTCCATGATGAAATAAAGACACCATTTTTTTGACGCAGAAACAAAGACACCATGAGTTCCACTCTTACATTTTGACAGTTCCTTCTCTTTAGCAGCAGCCAGCCGCTTGAGCTTTGCGGCTTGCGCAAACGTTGAGGGCCTGCGACACAAACAGGGAAAGAATGAGACCGGGGGGAGGGGGGGGACAAAAAGGTTGAAGAACAACTAATCACTAAATGAAAAGGGAGAGGAGAGGGAGAGAATAGACAAATCGCCTACGTCGACAGTGCACTAGCCTCCTTGAGAATCTGCGTTATTTCCAGCCGTAGTTTGAGCTGTGCATCAGATAATGATCCCCTCTGGAACATAAACCGGTCAGGACAACATTACCGGAACAGAACTAACACAAAACAATCGAAATTGCAGCATGTAGAGATCCGCTAATCTCAGAAACCAGCATCCTTTCTTGACAGAATGAATACAACCTCCTCAATTTGCCCAAGGATCGAATCTTTTCTTCCGTAAAGAGTAAAATTTCTTCGAAAAATTGGTGCCAGACGCATCGAGGAATAAAGAAAAGGAAAGAACTCTCTCGGCGCTGACCTTCCTGGCTAGATCGAGGACGCGGTCGAGCATGTGCAGCGCGGAGACGAGGAGGAAGACGAAGATCGCCGCCAGGGACATGGTCGCCGGTGGCGAACGAGACGGCGCCGCCGCGCGGGGGTGTCTTGCCCCGTCTGGGTGGTGATGGGTTCGTCTGGATGGGCACGACCTAGCCAGGTGCTTTGTGTCCTGCGTGGAGCAATCCTGACCGTTCGTTGCAGGTTCATACGTCGCAATGCACGGCCCAGATTAATTTGGCGGAGATGTTAGCACCTGGATCAGAGACCGAAGCCAGAAGCAGCAGGAGAGGCAGGGCAAAATCCATGGCGCTGTCGAGCACAGAGAGGAGGACGGCCGCGGAGGTGGTCGCCGCGCTGGACCTGCAGCGCCACCCCGACGGCGGCTTCTACCTTGAGACCTTCCGCGACCCCTCCGTCGCCCTCCCCAAGTCCGCCCTCCCGCCCCGCTGTAAGCTCGGATCATTCGCTGCAGCTTTAGGCGTTTGCCCCGTACTGGACTTTCGTTTTCTTCGATTAGAGGACTCCGGTTAGAGCTTCGGGAGCGGTAGAAACACCAGCGGTAGTGGTTTCTGTAAGCAGTTGTGATCTATTTTGTGCATTAGGGTTCCAATTTTAGTGATGGTATTGGTTCGGTACGTCAGTGTTAGTTTGATTTAGATCAGGAAACGGCGTCGGTGTTTGTAAGTGATGCATGGGTGAGTGATTTAGGGGGTGCTCATGAGGTGTTGCTAGCGCACCGAGATCCTCCTTGTGAGGTATACTTGTATAATCCACTGAAAACAACAAAGTAGCGTGTTCTTTGGCTATGAGATTGCTTCTAATTATCAAATGTTAGAAGGTGAGGTAGTTGGTGTCATACACTCAGGTAGTCAGGGTTATCCAAACTATTTGGGAAATGCAAATCGCCTTATTACTAAACCCTGACTTCTTTTAGAGCAAATACAGGCAGACTCGGGTATTTATAATTAGTGGTTTGTTCCATGTTTTAAAAGGATAGTTGTAAAAACAACATGATCATGGCCCAAACTTGGCATATATAGTTCATACAGTTTTGACATAAAGGCAGTAACTTATCGCTTATGGTATCTTCTAGTCCCTACACTGGATTTTAAAAAATTATCCATAATTCCCAGTAACTGTTGGTAATCCATCAGTTAGTGCTAGTTTTCTGAATCATACCCACCTAATTAATTTGTTGTTTGTTATTCCTGCTATAACTTGTTAGTTGGGGTATGACACACCTCATTCCTCAAGAGTTCAAAGGATTTGACATCCTTGTGGCTATAGAAACCCATTTCAGTACCATGAGACACTGTGAATTAGCTCACCCGGCTCATGCACATGAGCCATGACAACCTTAACTTTCAGATATTACAACAAAGTGACCACCAAAGAGGCTGAATAGCTGACACCCTCCTGCCCCTGGTGTAGTATGCCAAGTCTTCTGCATATTCATCAACATATTTTCAGGAACCATGCACTCAAAACATTCATAATTGACCGATATAAGAGAAGAGTTTGCTCATTTCTGATTTCTGCGAGTTACTGTAAGTTTAAAACAAGGAAAATCATGTTGGTCAATTGGTTGTGCTGAGGTTTTTGAAGAATAGCTTGGGCCGAGCTACAGTTCTTTCCTAATTTGTGTATTTGTGTTTAATTCCTTGTAGATAAGGTGGACCGTGCCGTGAGTAGTGCCACCTATTTCCTGCTGCCTGCTCGGGAGATTGCTCAGTTGCCACCGCATTCCTTGTGCTGAGACATGGCACTACTACATGGGAGAACCTCTCACGGTCTGCAAACTCACCAGAAAACAAAAATAACACGATCATGGCCCAACCTTGGCATATATAGTTCACACAGTTTTGACATAAAGGCAGTAACTTATCGTTCATGGTATCTTGTAGCCCCTAAACTGAATTTAGAAAAATTATCCAGAATTCCCAGTAACTGAATCATACCCAGCTAATTAATTTGTTGTTTGTTGTTCCTGCTATAACTTGTTAGTTTGGGGTATGACAGACCTCATTCCTCAGAATTCAAAGGATTTGACATCCTTGTGGCTATAGAAACCCATTTCAGTACCATGAGACACTGTGAATTAGCTCACCCGGCTCATGCACATGAGCCATGACAACCTTAACTTTCAGATATTACAACAAAGTGACCACCAAAGAGGCTGAATAGCTGACACCCTCCTGCCCTGGTGTAGTATGCCATGTCTTCTGCATATTCATCAACATATTTTCAGGAACCATGCACTCAAAACATTCATAATTGACCAATATAAGAGAAGAGTTTGCTCATTTCTGATTTATGCGAGTTACTGTAAGTTTAAAACAAGGAAAATCATGTTGGTCAATTGGTTGTGCTGAGGTTTTTGAAGAATAGCTTGGGCCGAGCTACAGTTCTTTCCTAATTTGTGTATTTGTGTTTAATTCCTTGTAGATAAGGTGGACCGTGCCGTCAGTAGTGCCATCTATTTCCTGCTGCCTGCTGGGGATATCGCTCGGTTGCCACCGCATCCCTTGTGCTGAGACACGGCACTACTACATGGGAGAACCTCTCACGGTCTGCAAACTCACCAGAAAACAAAATCTCTGATCATCTCTAAGCATACTGCACAGTGTTATCCATTATTTCGTCTAAAAACCATTCATTTCAGGTATTTGAGGTGCATGATAACGGGCAAGTCAAGATGACAGTTGTCGGTCCTGATCTACGGCACGGCCAGAGACCACAGTACACAGTCCTTCCGAATGTGTGATTTGGTGCCTTCTTGACATGCGACATCGAGTCCATCACTGAAGACGGAAGTGTTTTTGTCAAGACACCTGGAAGAGACCCTGACCAGCACTATTCTTTCGCTGGTGTAACCTGCGCCCGGGCATTCCAATTTGAGGACGATGAACTGGCCACACGCGACGACATGAAAGCTTTGGTTCCTAAGGCCGAAGCTTTCATCAATTACCTTATACCGTCTTAGACTGCCTTGCAACTGCAAGTAGCTTGTTCTCCGTAATGAACTTCATATAGTATCAACTAGCTACTGAGTATCATTGTATGATCCGAAATCGATCAGTTTATGATTTGCGAAAGCAGTTTAGTATGGAAATCGATGTTGCTGTTATGCTCTCACTAGTCCTAATTTAAAGCCTGAATTTTGCCCAATAGATTTCGTTTCTGGGATGGTCGATCAAACGCCATTTTTCAATCAGCTCTGGCCATCATGCGCCAGATTAGTTCTGGTTGGCATCTCTCGTTTCTTCTGAGCAAAATATCCATTGGTGATCTGTGCTTCAGTTTAGCGTTCGCCAACGTTGTTCACTGGATCCCTAGACGTCGTCGCCATGAGGTATTCCCTTCTTTTAAAAAAAATGATTTTACTAATTCTCAATTGTCTAAAACTTTTGTAAATTTCAGTCACTTAAAATTACACATTATTTACCTAAAATCGCAGTCATGAAAGTGTGCAATCTTTTATAAAAGATTATTACAATTTTTAGTCTATAGGTTATCTTTATTATCTATTAAATACCAGACGGTGGTGTTGGTGATAGGACGGCCTTCGTTTTTCTCAACTAACTCCTATAAATCTTTCTTCTCTATTCTCTGCTCTAACTAACTCATAATCCAACTCAATTTCAGAAAAAGACAATATAACCTACCCCAAGTCGTGCTCTCTCTCTTTTCTCATCTCATCCTCTCTCCAAGCCACAGTCGCATCTCATCATGCAGCCACCGTCATGTGCCACCGCTGTGTGCTGCTGCCCGGACAGAGCCGCCTCCCCTCTTAGGCGGGCTGCCCTAGCCGCCAACTAAGGGGAGGAAGAGGAGCTCAATTGGGGTAAGGAGAAGAGAAGGGAAGGGAAGGAGGGAAAGGAGGAGGAGAAGAAGAGGAAGGTGAAGGAAGATGAGGAATTTCAGGATTTTGGTCAAATTCGACGAGTTCGTGTTAATTCAAGGTTCATGCTAAAAATTTAGTCTCTAATTAGTCCTCCTATGAAAATTGATGGATGGAATTGGAAAAAACCATACCCAGTATTTGATCTAGAGTTTTGAAATTCAAAACAACAAGCTTAATTCAAAAACTATAACCAAACTATACCGAATTACAAATGGACATAATTGAGGAAGTTGTAGGCTTCGTTATAAGCTTTCCAATAGCATTGAGTTTTTCTAAATTGATAGTTGTGGTTCAAAAGTTACAGCAAAAATTCTGTTACTTTTAATCTGTTTTTCTATGCTAAGATTTGTCGAGCTTGATTAAGTGGTCTTAATGGAATAATTAAAATATGGGCTCAACAGAAAAGTTATTTGATATTTTCTATAGATATATATAGAGCATTCATTTACTTGATCTAGATATATTGAATTAAAGATAAAAAAATAAAAGCGAGAGATCAGGAAAGGTAAGTGACCTAGATTTTGTCGAGAAACTTGATTTAGGGTTTTTTTTAGAGGTGTAGGTATAGTTATAGCTCTACCTACAGCGGCGCATAGTGGTGGCAGTGCGGAAAGGAGCACGGCTTGAAGGGAGGGTGAGATGAGAGGAGAGAGAGCATGGATTGAAGTGGGTCTATCTCGATCGATTTGTTCGGACTCCAATTTAAAAAAACTTATAGTCTATCTCGATTGATTTCATAAGACGAGCACAACGACGGTTTTGAGTCATCCATTCAACGCATGGTTTTAAAAGTCAAATTTATTACTTCGTCCCGAGTTTTCGGTCAACCTCAATTTTTAATAACTCCGATATTTCTTTAATTAATTCTAGAGTGTTACAGCTGGAAGCGATAAGAAACGTGGTAGAGATCCATCAAAGTTGGAGAAGACAGGCACCTTACGGTGGAGCGACGGGGATTGGATCAGGATTATGGCAGAGCGAAGAAACGACAAAATCAGGGGCAAAGCTAAGGGGATGACGAAGAGGGAGAAAGGGAGAAACATAGGTAATCACTCCGAGAGGAAAGAAAGTGACAGAAAGACACCAGCGATTGTTGTGAAAACCGCACCCGCGTTACTTTTAACACCGTTATTCACAAAATAGAGTAACTATTTTATCAATATCTTTAAACCTATCTTTTTGTCCTGTTGTGACATATAGGTACTTTATTAGTATTAGAATGAGAGGGGACGAGGATGGTTAAATATTAATCCAAAGGTTTAGAAAAATGACTGAGCGTTAAGAAAATTTCAAACAACCGAAAAGTAGACAATAAAAAGATCGTAATACAGCATGAAATTGAATTAGAGGTATAATTTCGTTGACCTCATTCGAACTCAGAGAACCAAACGGACCCTCATGGCGTTACAAGACAGCAGATATATGGGCGGAAATGCACATGACGGATGATTTATGTCACTACCATCTGGGTTTGATGACGTTATTTTGTTCGACGCCAGTATGACGTGGCACTCTGTTTGACTCCTCCCAATTTACACGTTTCTTTATGGTTAGCACATGCCAAAGCAATCCCAAATCATATGGTGTATACAATAGTACAATCCCAACGCAGATGGTGTATTACAATAGTACAATCCCATAGTACAATACTAACAATACAAACTTGATGGAGCAGCAACAGCAAGCAACTGAGAACTGTGGTATGCGTCCCGTTCGAACTGGAGCCGCAAATTAAGACGTTAATCTCTCCTTATTTCCTCGAGTCAGCACCTGTAGGTTGCTGTCAAGTTAAAAGTATGGCAAAAAATTTCTCAGATGATTACATGATGGAGCAAGTGCCGGGCTCGTCGAAGACGACCGTCCGCGGCGGCGGCGGCGGCGGCGGGTAGTGGTGTTGCTGCTGGTAGTAGCAGGGGTAAAACTGCGGCGGCGGATGCACAACGATAGGTTTCTTGGGCTCCTCCGGCTTCTTCTTCTCCTCCGGCTTCTTGTCCTTCTCCTCCGGCTTCTTGTCCTTCACCTCCTCCACCTGCAAGATCTCGGCGCCGCCGAGCTTCCGGCGTAGGCAGGTGACGAGGCAGACCGGGTCGATGCCGTCGCCGACCACCTCCAGCCGGTCCTTGCCGTCGCCGGCTATCTGCATCGAGGTCACCCCTGCACGTACGCAGAACCATATATTTAGCATCACTGACACACAGCACATGGAAAAGAAGAACTTGCGCGAAGGATTAACGCATGCAGGTGCATACCGGTTGCTCTCGCGGCCAGTGACATGGCTTTGGACCGGCTCTTCTCGCAGGGCATGCTCACCTTGATAACAATTTTTTGCTGCAGCAACAACAAGAAAGAACAAGAAATGCGATCAAAATTAAGCAGCTAAACAAGGGTACATGCATGCATGAGAAGGTGGCAGAATACTGAGCAGGTTCCTTACCTTCATGGTTGGGTGCTGCTGGTTTCTGTGACGCCAAAGGAGATCAAAACTTTGGGAACGATTGTGTGGGTAGCTATGTATCAATGGATCTTTTGCAGACGTAGTGCAGCAAAAAGGTGCCTTGGGATTCTGGGAAGGAGATTGTACAATGCTCTTGCCACTTATATACGCACAGCTAGCCACATACACGCCCCACATGTATTGGACGCGTGTGGGGGGTGAACCAGAGCAGCACTAATACAGTACATAGTCAGATCGCCAGCTCTAGTCAGATCGATTTCCGATCGGAGAAGACCGGAGACGACTTCGAGACCACGTGACTGCCCCCTCCCCACTTAACGCGTCATCACGAGCTAATTCTATTGCCCACTGGGCACTGGCCACGTTACTTCCCCCTCGCCCTCTCTCACCAGGTCCGGCTTCTCCGGTGTCTTTATATGGAGAAAATGTGAGACCTGGGGCCACATGTCACTGAGACATGGAATGGAAAATATCAATTGCCATTCTTCGCCGCAGCTAGTGTTATAGTAAGCAGGAAAGTGATATGATACAAGGCCGAAGCGCCAACAGTCTACTACACTGGGTTTACTATTACAGAAAAATTAGAATAAACTTAGGTTAACACATTGGTTTACAATTAAAGAAAAAATAGAATGAACTTAGATAAAAACCGCGTATTATGTGCAGTAACACGTGAAGTGTACTGTGCACTAGACGCCTAATTAGCACATGAGTGGTAAAAAAAATATAATATTTTTGACAACGTTAATATAACATGCATCCACGTTGCCATAAAATTTTAAATACCATAAAATTTCAAATTAAAATTTGATTTAAAAAAGACAACTTTAGCTTACCTTGTTTTTTGTCCCCTGAAGATAGAATAGATTGTGCAACGAAGAGTGCATTTGAGCTCTTAGCGTTAAGAGCGCAGACATTGCAAATCATCATATTGTCATTGTCATGTGGGGAATTCTCTACAGCCGCCGCAGGCAGGTAGCAACAGCCAGCAGTAGCAGCTAACGGATTAGAGTTTGTTTCCAAATCAGTTTAGAGTTTGTGTCCAAACCATTTTAGATCAGGTCTAGGCCTTACGTGATGTAATCAGGAGGCTACATAATGCCTGCCCTTTGGTCGTATTGATTCAAGCAATAAATCAATCTATTATCCTCTAACTCTACTTCTCCTCCTTTGCCGCACGATAGCCCCTCCAAGACTAGCGTCGCGCCGCGCGATAGCCCCTCCACGGCTGGCGTCGCGCCGTAGAGGTCCAGGGCCACACCCAGTGTAACATCCCCTATTTTGATTTGCTAATTGTTTGTGCAGCATGGCATGAGCATTTGAAAATTTGTTTTGAATTCAAGCAAACCTTGAATTGGAATTACTTGAGCAAGAGCAAATTTGAATTCGAATCCTAAAGAAAGGCTTGAAAACTATTTGAAATTGTAAAGCAAAATTTAAGAACAAGAAAATTTTAGTTTGGAATCATTTGGATTAGAACAAATTTGAAACAAAAGAAAAGAAAAACAGAAAATCAAAAAAAGAGAAGAAAACCCCTCTTCCCCCCCCTGGACGGGCCTTCTCTCTCGGCCCGCTCCCTTTTCCTCTCTCCCCGCGCGGCCTGGCCCGCTCTCCCCTCTCCCCCTTCCTCCCGACTGGGCCTCGGCCCAGTTCCTCTCCCCGCACGGCCCGCCATCGGCCTGCCCCGCCCGCCCCCTTCTTCTCTCTCTTCTCCCTCTCTCTTTCTTCTCCACCCCGCCGGCTCCTCCCGCGCCTGCCACCGCACCGGACGCGTGGCAAGCTCCGGCCTCTCCCGCGCCTCCCCACCTCGGCCACACCGTCGCCCCCCTCCTCATAAAACCCCCTCCCCTCGGCCGGCCCGCCCCCTTTCTTCCCTTCCATTTTCTCCCCACGCCCTCTTCCCCGACCGAGCTCCTCCATCTCGCCGCCCCGTCTCACCTCCGTCCGGCCGAGGCTCGTCGCCGGGCTTCTCCGCCAACTCCGGCGACGGAGGCTACCGCCGCCGCTTTTCCCCATCAGCTCCGCCCCCGACGACCTCATCCCGACGCCGCTCGCCGACCGGAGCTCGTTGCCGCCCCATCCTCCGCTCCGCCCAGGGTCCCGAGCCCCGCTGCCCGACCACCCCGAGCTCCTCGCCGCCCTCGTCACCGGCCCCGCCTCGACGACCTCGCCTCCGTCGCCGCAGCCTTCGTCGCCAGCTCCCCCGAAGCGCCACCGTCCCGGAGCTCCTTCCCCGTCGCCTCGGTTTCCGCCGCCCCGTCATCTCCGCGCCGCCTGAGCTCGTTCCCGTCTCGGCCCCACCTTACCCGGCCGCCGCTCGGGCTCCGTCTCCCCTGCCACCGGTAAGCCGCCGCCTGCCTCGCCGCCGACGCCTCCGCCCCTCCCGGTCCTCGCCGCCGACCAGATCGAGCTCCCGACCGGGTCGGTTGGTCGGTTGAGGCCATTGTGACCGGTGGTTAGGGCATGTTTAATGCCTAACCGATGATTAGTGTATTAATCAACATGTTTAATGCTAATTATTAGTTAGCCATTAATAAGTGTATTTAATGAGTGTATTAATGTTGTCCGAATGACATATGGGTCCCACGGGTCAGAATTTAAGAAAAATATTTAAAAGAAAAGGATAATATGACAAGTGGGCCCCCCTTGTCATTGACTCTGTCAACTTTGACCCGAGTTGACCAAGGGGCCCACTGTCATCCTCTGAGGCTAGAATAGGGATGAGTAACAAAAGTATTTCTGATTTAATGTTATATTTCTTTACTGAGAAAAATATAAAAATGGGTTTAAATTGGTTTAAATCTTATAAAATTTGTAGAAAATTCACCTTAAGTCAAAAAAATGCAAATAATATATCAAAATGATCAGAAAAATGAGATCTACTCAATTGTGTCATTTTCATCCATGTTTGCATGCTAGGAAAAGTGAAATTAGCTAAAAACTCAAATTAGGGTTTTGCCGATTAGCCGGAAAAATTCGGATCACGATACCTCGAGCGTCCGGACTCCGATTAAATTGATTCCACTTGATTAGTCTTCATTTCGCATCCTCTGCATCATCGCATACATTTCATTCCATGCTGATGTTCAGCATGTCGATGTTTACTATTATGCCATTTTCGATGTTTTCGTTCTTTCCGATAGGACCGGAGGATCTCGACGAATATAATCTCGAGCTGGAACAGGACCTAGTAGTGGAACCGCAAGGCAAGCAGCCCCCTTTGAACATATTGTGGATATCCTATTACTTTTAAATTACTATTTGTTTTCAAATCTTATCGCATGCATTCAACTGATAATTTATGCTAAGTGTTAGCCCTATTCTTTGCATAAAACTTACTTTGTCGCTCAATCAACACCACCAAACCTCCCAACCTATTTAGAGTAGATTACTTGTTGCTTATGAATGCTTATATATCTATTGATGCTTAGACCTGCTTAGTTGGGTAAAAGTCGTAATTCCTTGGATGGCAGACAAAGTATAACACTCTGGATGGGTTAGAGGATAGGAGGGTGTTCACCGGGAAATGCTTAATAAACCTGACTAATAACAATCGGGTTTAGACGAGAGGCCATGCTCGGAGCATGGTGGGTTGTCTCGTTCATCCCACAAGGACCGGTTCCCGGTGTCCTTTCGAACCAAGATTTGCGTACTTCTACGCGGGTGGTATAATGGGCCACCCACGACCGAATAAATTGTCTAGACTTAGGTCATGAGCCGCATAGTTTGCTATTTCATTCGCGGTGTGAGTGGAAAAGGGTGTGGTGTGGTATCTCAATATAGGTGTAAGGGTTACACACGGTCTGGGACCGGGGATGTATCACCTGATACAACTGTTGGTACCGTGTCGGAGTACCGGCCGGGCTGGTGTACATGGATTAGACCATCAGGGTGGCTCAAGCTTAAGTCGAACGCATGGTAAAGGTCGTGTTCAATCACACTCTGCTAACACACCTCGTGAAAGTGTGTCGTGGCCTGGGGCCCAGCATTAAGAGTCGATTGATGCGTGTAGGTAAAGATGTACACCCCTGCAGGGTTTGAACTATTCGAATAGTTGTGTCCGCGGTTATGGACAGCTTGGTAAGAATCCGCATCGAATTAGACAACTACAACTTTAATCTAAAAATTTGCCAACTCTAAGGATGTGGGTTTAGCGATCGTTTCCTCCCCGGTGGTCGAGGAAGGATCGAGGGTTTAAAGTGTTTGATGGTCTGCTATAGGTTTCATTATGAAGTTTCAGCTCCTCTCTTTTAAAATCATCCCAGTAGACGGATTTCAATCTATTTACAGGTATTCTCGAAAGAACAAATTGGCTTTCCGCAAAATAGCCCACAAATAGCCTCTTTTGTTGAAACCTGATGTATCTATTACTAATTTCCCCTTGTAAGTCTTGCGGAGTACATTTGTACTCACCTTGCAGTTGTTGATGATTTTCGTGCAGAAGAGACCATTCCCTCCACGGATGGTTTCTACGTAGAGATCGACCCCGACATCGACTAGTCGCTGGTGATCCCGGGCAGTGGTCCTGCCCTGGGTTCAGCAGCTTGGTTTGTTCTGCCGCCACTTTCGGCTCGACCTTTTGGCTTCATAGCCATATATATATATACTCTTCCGCTATGTAATACCTTTTGGAGTGTATTATGTCGTTAAGTTTCTGAACAACTAGTATTATTGCAGTTTCGGTCGTAGAGTTGTTGTTGTGATACCAGTTTGTTTTCCCCCGTCTCCTGTGCAGTGCGTGTATGGTTGAAGCACATGATGCAGGTAGGGTTTCAGGGCCTATAACATGGAGTTATTAAGTTTTATCACCCCTGTGAAGTGACTCTCCCATTGAGAGGTCGGGAACTATATCACCCTACTCCAGTCGAGCATTAATTTGCCGGGACGAGTTCGGGGTTGATGTTCCGGCTCAGTGGGGAAAGAGTGAGGAGACCATATCACCCTACTACTCTGTGCATCAGTTTGCCGGAGCCAGCTTTGGGGTTGACGTCTCGGGCTATTCGAAGCCATATCACTCCACTCCTCTCGGAGGTGATACCCGAGAGTTGAGGTCGGGGTTGACGTTTCGACTTAGCGGGTGATTTCACCTAAGGCTCCCTGTTGTCGATCCTAGGGTCCGACAGCCAGCTACCACCCACGACTACCCCCTCCGATCTAACCCCCCTTCTAATCACCCAGCACGTGACAACTTGGTATCAGATTCAGCCCTATCCTCTTCTATCATGTCATCAATCACCAAGGACTCCATGTCGCTAGAGCAAAAGCTCGAAAAGATTCAAGAGTCGCTGTCGGCCTTATGCGACACACAGACTATCATGGCCAACGAGCACAAGACCTTCTCCACCAAGTTGGATAGCCTCGCGGGTACCGTCAGCGACCTCAACCAGCAGCAACGGGTGCACAACCTAGCCATCGCAAGGCTTGAGGAGGGGCACACGGAGGGCAGCCTGGCAGCCAGCAAGGCGCATGTGAGTGACAGCCTTCTTCAAGCTCCCGACGAAGGGCGACATCTACATGACACAACGGCATATGTCAAATCGCCGCGCTTCTTCAAGATGGAGTTCCCAACCTTCGACGATGAAGTTGATCCGCTGGCATGGTTCAACCGTTGCAACCTCTTCTTTGAGTCACAGCGCATAGTGGAGCTGGCTAAAGTCGGCATCGCCTCCTTCCACCTGGTGGGTGACACGCAGCTGTGGTATGGGTAGTACAGGGACACCTTGATCAACACGCAGTTCGGACCCCTGTCTCGCAGCAAAACGCTCGGCGAATTGATCTCTCTCAAGCGCACGGGTACCGTGATGGACTTCAACAAGCTCTTCACAACACTCCTTCGATGTGCACCCCCTCTACTACCAGTCCAACAGGTCATGATTTACAACACGAATCTGCAGGAACCCCTCAAATTAGACGTCGAGCTATGGCGCCCGACTACTCTTATGGAGGCAATGAGCTTGGCCTACACCTGCAAAAGTCGAGCTACATGGACGCCATCGGCCCCTCCACCTAGCCCGCGTGGGGCAAATCACGCATCTCCGACCTTTCTGCTCTAGCACCGACAGGCGAGGCAACAGCACCAATAGGGCGGCAGTGGCGCACGTTGTCTCAGGTAGAGATGACAACCCGTTGTGCTCAAGGACTATGCTTCAACTGTGACGAGCAATTTGTTCCCAACCATCACTGCAAGAAGTTGTACATCATGGAGATTGACCCGTACCTCGACGACGTCAGTGTGGCGCTACCGTCGGCACCAACTGAGCCAGGGGTGATGTCCATCTCTCTCGTGGCTATCACCGGCGTGCAGCCCCGCTCCGGCCACACCCTTCGGCTCTGAATCACCATTGACGGAAAAGACTGGGTGGCCCTCCTCGACTCAGGCTCGACACAACCTCCTCGCCGACCGCGTCCTTGCAGCTTCTGGGGTGTGCGTCCAACCACAACCAGGAACGCACGCAACGCTGGCCAACGAGATCATATTGCCATCACGAGCCTCTGTCGTGACCTCGCCATCTCCGTCGCCAGCGACACCTTCACCTTGGATTGTTATGCCATACCGCTCGAAGGGTTCGACTTCATCCTCGGCGTACAGTGGCTCAACACCCTCGGCCCGGTCACATGGGACTTCTCGGTGCTCACGATGTCCTTCTGGAAGGGCGGTCACCGGGTTACATGGCAAGGTCTCCCCCGCGTGCACTCATCGCCACAGGCACACACTTGTGTTGCTCCTGACATCCTCTTCGAGCTCCAAGATGACTTCTCCGATGTCTTCGACACACCCCACGGGGTACCACCAGCGCAGGAGCGCAACCATCGTATCCATCTCCTCCCTGGTACAGACGCGATCGATATGCTCAACTACAAAAGGACAAGCTCAAGCAGCATTGTGACGAGATGCTTCAGCAAGGGATGATCCGCAAGAGCCACTCAGCCTTCTCATCGCTCGTGCTCCTCATCAACAAAAAAGATGGCGCATGGCGTTTCTGCATCGACTACCGCGTCCTCAACGACAAAACCATCAAGGACAAGTTCCCTATTCCCGTTGTGGACGAATTGCTCGATGAACTCCACGGTGCCAAGTTCTTCACCAAGCTAGACCTATGCTCCACGTACCACCAGGTGCTCATGCATCCACCGGATATTGAGAAGATAACCTTTCACACTCACCAAGGCCTCTTTGAATTCATGGTGATGTCTTTCGGCCTGACCAATGGCCCAGCAACCTTCCAGGCACTCATGAATGACGTGCTGCAACCTTTCCTACACCGGTTCGTGCTTGTCTTTTTTATGACCTTCTCATCTACAGCTCATCATGGTCTGACCATCTTCGCCATGTGCGCACCGTGCTTCAAACACTTTGCCAACACCATCTCTTTGCCAACGCTCCAAGTGCTCCTTCGACGAAAGAACGGTGGCCTACCTGGGACACATTATATCGCCATAGACCAACAAAAGGTCCAAGCCGTTGCGGATTGGCCGCAGCCTTGGATGGTGCGTGTGATCCGTGGGTTCTTGGGTCTTGCGGGCTACTACCGGAAATTCATCCATGACTTCGGCGCCTTCGCTGAGCGGCTCACCTGGCTGCTTTGAAAGGAAGGGTTTTCTTGGTCCCCCGAGGCTGCCAGTGCCTTCAACCCGCTCAAGAAAGCCCTCACAACGGCTCCAGTCCTCCACTTATTGGATTTCACCCTTGACTTCATTATCGAATGTGATGCGTCCGGCACCGGTTTTGGCATCGTTCTACACCAAGGGGGCGGTCCTCTGGCGTTTTTCAGCAAGCCCATCGCACCACAGCATGCGAAACTAGTGGCTTACGAGCGCGAACTCATCAGGCTAGTTCACACCGTGTGGCACTAGAGCCCGTACCTATGGGGACGAACATTTGTGGTACATACAGACCATTACAGTTTGAAATTCTTACTTGACCAGGGCCTATCTACAATCCCGCAGCACCATTGGGCGAGCAAGCTCTTAGGTTTTGACTTCCGTGTGGAGTATAACCCCGAGAAACAGAACATCATTGTCGACATACTTTCACGCAGGGAGATGGACAGTCCGGCCTTGGCGTTGGCCCTGTCCGGCCCCCACTTTGATCTCTCGACGACCTGTGCAGGGAAGCAACCATGGACCCGATGCTGCTAGATTTGTGCACTAAAATTAGTGCCAGCCAGCAGCGGGGCCCAGTCGCTGAAGGACGGCCTCGTGCTCCTCGACAGTCGTATCTATGTGCCCGCATCCTCGCCGTCCGTGGCAGCCATCGTTTCTACTGCACATAGTACGGGATACGAGGGCATCCAGAAGACGCTGCATCGACTATGGGCTGATTCTCATGTGCCCAATGCACATAAGCTAGTGAGAAGCTACATCCCGTGGGTGCATTACAACCTTTGGGCATCCTAGAGATGGTCTGGTCTGATATTGCCATGGACTTCGTCGAATGCCTTCCCCGTTTCAACGGCAAATCCGTCATTTTGATAGTTGTCGACCATTTCTCCAAGTCAGCTCACTTTATCCCCCTGGGACACCCGTACTCCACCAGTACGGTCACCAAAGCTTTCTTCGACACAGTGGTACGTCTCCATGGGATTCTATCTTCCATTGTGAGCGATTGGGACCCCGTATTCACGAGCTGGTTCTAGACAGAGCTGTTTTCCTTAGCGGGTGTTAAACTTTGTCTCAGTTCAGCATTTCACCCACAGTCAGATGGTCAGTTGGAGGTGACAAAGAAGATCATCATCATGGACCTGCGTTGCCTCACAGGTGACCGACCCCATCAGTGGCTCCGTTGGCTGCCCTGGGCAGAATACTGCTTTAACACCTCCTTCCAGACATCCCTCAAAGCAACGCCATTCAAGGTGGTATATGGCGGGGACCCCCCTGCTTCGAGTACTTACTCCGATGGGGAGTCTTGGCTACTAGCTGTGCAGCAGCTACTTTACGAGCGCAATGAATTCTTGGCAAAGATAAAGGATCATTTGGAGCAAGCGCAACGGTATCATAAGGTCCACCATGATTGCAAGCACATAGAGGTGGAGTTTAAGGTGGGACATTGGGTTTGGGTGTGACTACTTCATCACGCTATCGCATCGCTGCAAGTTAAGAGCCATGGCAAGCTTGGTCCATGCTATTTTGGGCCATATCAGATTTTCAACACACAGGGACAGTGGCTTATCGCTTGCAGCTGCCAGCCATAGCCCGTCTCCATGATGTTTTTCACTTCGGCCTCCTAAAGCCATTCGATGGGCATCTGCCAGCGCTTCCTCCGACAATGCACGGCCACGCTTGTGTTCAGCCGGACAAGGTGCTCAAGGCGCGTATTTGTCAAGGTACTCCTCCTAAACTCTTGGTGCAATGGAAAGTGACAGCAGCAGTCAACGCCTTCTTGGATGCCACTTGCTGATTTTCAAAAGGCCTACCCAGATCATCGGCTCGCGAACGAGCGATGTCATATAGGAAATTCCCCACAGCCGCCGCAGGCAGGCAGCAGCAGCCGGCAATAGCAGCTAACAGATTAGAGTTTGTTCCCAGATCAGTTTAGATCAGGCCTTAAAGCGTTGCGTGATGTAATCGGGAGGCTATATAATATGCCTGCCCTCTGGTCGTCCCCTCCACGGCTGGCGTCGCACCGCAGAGTCCAGGGCCACGGCAAGCTACCACCCACGCCTACTCCTCCGGTCTAATCCCCATTCTAGTCACCCCACGTGGCAGTCATACCCAACCATTAGATGATAGCACCCCGAATGCGAGAAAACAAAAGAAGCGAAGAGGAGCATTTGGCCCGACAACATTCTTTTGTAGACAAATTCAGAATGTCTAACCCAGGAGAAGTGGCTCGCTCGTACAATTCTAAGATTATCCGACGTAGCATCACCGCAGAGTGACGATCACCACATAGCAATCTTACCACCTGCTAGCGTCTATTGTGAACTCAAAATTGAAATAAACCACACAGCTCAAGCGAGCTCAGCCATCACATCCGATGCTCTCAACACAATGTAGTTCGTGCCATCAGCGCCCTTGAACTCGCCGCCTGCATACTTGGAGTACATCACAGTACTGCCCGCTGACACCGACAATGGCTGCCTCTTGCCTTCCTCATCGAGAGGGCCTGGACCAACGGCTACAACCTGCATTAAGACAGTGAATTGGTTCAACTTTGAAAATTCAGTTCGCATTCTACCTTCACAAATATAAATCTTGTGCATAGCCCTAATAATTTAGGTTTACGCTATAAGGCAACAATATAACCGCTGAAAGTGAACTGCTGGTAAGACATTACTGTTCCAATGGATGGCTTCTCCTTAGTCGTTTCGGTGAGGATAAGACCACCAGCGGTCTTGTCTTCAGCCTCAGCAACCTATCAAAAGTGCCACACAGAAAAGAGTTGTTACCGATAAGGATATAAGTTGGATACAATTTTTTGAATCCACTACTGTTTAATAAACGAAACATTACAATACGAATACCTTGATGAGAACCCGATCATTGAGAGGCTTCATGTCTTTGACGTCATCGGTCTCAAGAATACCTATGATGTCATCCTCTTTCATAATAAGATGTTTGGACTCATTGAATTCAACCTCAGTCCCAGCATACTTTGAATATACAACTTGAGCTCCAGTCTACATGATAAATATAGAGATTAGTATATACTATTTCCTGTCCAACCATAGGAAACAGCATGCTTACATTAGAACAACAAGTTACAGAATTAATAAAAACAAGTAAATTGAAAGCTTTATTGCATCCAATTTTTCAGATAGTACATCCAGCCACGTTCCTGCATCCAACTTGACTCTGCTGGCCACAAGTTGATCTTCCTACGTAGTTAGAGCTAGGTTATCCCAACCTCAACTAGGTTCCAACCAAATTGGAATACTACAACTTGAAAGGTTGAGCAACGATATCCACAACACAGGAAATCAATCAGAACAAACCAAATACTACTGTCAATATCGAACTTCCGCTACAGATATTTCCAGTAGATTTGATGATGGAACCCAAACAAACGTTGTTATTCAGGTACCAAGATAGACTTGCAAGAACAGAGCAACTTCTCTGCCCATCAGTCACAAAAAATAATAGTGCTCTGTGCATCTCAGGGCGGCGCAGCATGCCACACATCATCATCACTTTAGCGAAATTACCAACCAAACTATACAACTTATATTCTGGATGCTGTACCCAGGGTTCCGAAAACCAAAGCCAACCCTGAAACTGGAACCAGGCTGGTTCCTGATTCCCTCACTCACCATGCAATCTGAACTTGAAATTTTTCATACCCTATTTCACCATGCAGCCCAAGCTTTTAGGTGAACCAGCTGGTATACAGAACTGAATAAGGTATCATGTGGTATCAATTATCAAAGCCAAAGGTCCTGAGAACAAGACCTGGCTGGCGCAAATTTAGGGGAAAATAACTGCAGCCCAGATTTAGTCCATGTCATACGCATGATGGAGCCTAGAATTAGGGGGAGTGTTGAAGTAAGAGCATATTGTTAACCTTTAACCTTTCTTCAACATCCTAAGCATTTGGGCGCACTAGCTGGTGCATCATGCCCATAGTTTAGGTTTTCTAATCATATCTCTTGTTTTTAACTAGCTGATTTTCGTCAGTTTCTTGAATCTCAGCTGTAAATAGACTAAAACTGACATTCCTCCACCTAGCGCCACAAAGGAACTGCATCTTATTTTCATGGGAAATTTAGATAAATGCCACTGCAACCATATGTAGAATAAATAAATACGCTTCAAAATAGTAGAACCACAAAAAGATCATCTCTATCTTTCAGACTTCCAGAATAACTAGTGTGACTATAAACTCCTTTGCACAGATTCATATCCTTAACCAAATCCGAAATTGACATCCCAAATATACCAATTGTGGTTCTCTATGGAAGACAGAGACATAAGACACGCATGCAATCTCTCTGGCTTTCACATGAGTTGTGTAGCATGACAGTATAACCTTCAACAACATCGGTCATGAAAAACACCCTTAATAGGAAGGAGGATCAGCTCTTGCTTTTAGTTCAGTTGGCTGCGAGTATGTGGCCCCTATCTCATCAGATGCACTTCTACTAGCAACACACAACAGAGTAAGAAATGTATCAAGGTATACAAATATTTGCACCTCCAACAGCGAGAAGAAAATTTACCGGTATGCTGACCTCCACCTTCTTATCCCCAATGGTTCTTCCCGCTCCAACAGCAACAACCTCGCCTCCCTGAGGCTTAGACTGCGCAGACGATGGAAGCAGAATCCCACCAATCGTCTTCTCCTCAGCTGCGCTGAGCTTCACAAGCACTCTGTCTCCAAGAGGCTTGAGTGACGTATACTGCACAACAAATTGCAACTTACTATCGCACGTTCTATCTACCGAAAATTGGGAGCCTGCATAGTCATTGCATTGGCGTGGTTGGTCGTATACCTTTGGGGTGACGACCGTGGCAGCCTTGACAACGAGGCTACGGGACGAGCGCCTCGACGAGCACACTCTGAGTGCGGACGGCGGCGAGAGGCGGAGGCCGTTGTTGGCGAAAGCCACCGCGGCGACTCCGGCACCAGAGAGCTGCACCAACGACATTCTCGATTGCTGGCTGAACGACTAGCTGCGAGCTGATACAGGCAAGAAATTTACTTTAATTTGGACAAGAGCAAATTGAACTTCGATGTTAATCCATAGCTTATCCTAATCTGAACACAAGCAAACAAAAAAGACAAGGAGGTTTCGAAGGAAGATGGAAAATTTAGCCAAATTCAGGGTAAAAGATTCACATGTCAACCACCCTCCAACGATGAGCAGAACAAAACTAGACTTCGCTACGCGCGCGCAAATAGGCAATCCCGATCAAATTCAACCCTGCAGGAATGCCAAATCCCACCCAAGTCTACACATCCAGGCCCTAAACAACCCAAAGGAAAACCAAATCGGAGCAGCAACCAACCAGATTACCCCCAAAACTACGCAACAGAACACGCAAGTCCAACACCCACAGCAAGCGAGAATCGTCCGCTACCAACTAGTGACTACCTCTCTTCTTCAGCTCCGGGGTGGCTTCGGAATCCGGCTGCCGTACGCGAGAGGAGAAGAGGAGCAGGGAAAGAGATAAACCCTAGGAAAGCGGAGAGCAGCGGCGAAAGTGCTAGAGCTACAGCCAGAGCCCACCCCGCTTTATCCCCAGCGCCGCGCTTCCGCTGCGATTTGACGAAAAAGCCCACCGGGTTTGGGGTCAGGGGCAAGTACTTTGGATGGCATTTCGGGTGGATTTGGTGGGGTATTTTGTTCCTGGGTAGATCAGGTCCGGAGCTGGCCTAGATTGTTCTGGAATGTTGTAGGGGCTGGGCTATCTAGAAGGAGGTTGGAGACACTGGCATGGGTGGCATGATCCATTTAGCTTCTGTTTTATGCACCACAAATGCATTTGGAGTGCATATGATATTATGTAGCAATTATATGATTACCATGACGATATTGGAATTTGGCCGGCTGGTTAGTTATGTTCTGCACCACACTATTTAATGATCAATGGTTTAAAGTCTGTTTGGGGTTCTATATAAAAAATTTATGTCAAACCTTTTAGACGGTTCGATTATTTTTAGAACAAATATATCAATCCTTGTCATCTCCTTCTTTTTGAAAGATTCCAAATATTTGTTTCAACCTCATGTTTTCACTTCTTGGAGGAGTTAAATATAATATAACTCGTTATTTCTCATTGTCTCTCTCTTTATCAAAAAATGTTTTTTTTGGCAAAGATCTAGACAGTTATATTGCACATGTTCTGTGTTCTAATTCCTGTAGAAATCTACGAGACATTACATCCAATTCTTGTAGTTTTCCTTTTCATATGTTCTTTCTATCATGCGTTTTAATCGGGCCCTTAAAGGTTATAAAATTGTGTAAAATATTGTACACTCTAAACAGCTCGTAAGGTGTCGATAGGCTATCTGATTAAGTAACAGACAGATGCATGCACCAAACTACCCCAAAAGTCTAAGGCGATAAGAAAATATAAGTAATTGGTGCGCTAAATATGCATGCCAAAAAAAGATAGAAAAATGTTGGTGCAAGTTAATTGATTAAATAGGCTGCCAGCTAGGCCAAAATTAGGCTAGTCATCTCGAGGTTGGCCCACCACAAGATCATACAAACATGTAACTCGGTGGCATATCAGGTCTTCCCATGGGGAAAACCTAACCGGCAGAAAGAGGCAGAGGAGATGCTGGTGCTTCTATAGGTTTCTCTCGCCTCCGGCGGTCCATCTGGTGCCGGGAGACGAGGAGAACCCAAGATCAATATTTGGTGCGCATATTAGGTCTCTTCTATGTTAAGTTTGTGTGTCCTTAGTGGTAGCATCCTAATGATGGAGGCGGCTGTCGACGTTATGGGGCCCAGGGTCCCCTAATCCGCTGGCCAAGGGGCCGAGCCTGATGCCACGTCACCAGTGGGCGGGATGCTCGAGAAGATAAGCCCGGGGGTCTCCCCCCGGGCACTATAGCCACACAACCGCCAGGAGGCGTCCCGAGCCGCTCCCCGAGCGCCTTAAACGTTCTGAGCCTCACCCGGATCGGAGGGTGCCCAGCGCGCCGCGGAAACGGCTAAGTGGCGCGCTCGGGGGGACCCCGAGCACCCCTCGGGGGTCCGTCCCCGAGCGCGAGGACTCCGAGCACCCCTCGGGGGTCCACCCCCAAGCAGTCGGGCCCCCTGGCTCCTCTCGGGGGTCTTCCCCGGGCGCACGTGGCAAGGCCACGTGGCAAGAGTCCCAGAGCTCCCCATACGGGACCCTCGTGGGGTCCTCCCACGCGACCCAGCAGGAGCATTTAATGCTAGTTCGGCGCGTTTAGTGCCGGTCCACAGGCATGCGTGCCCTAAGCCCCATGCGGGCAGAATGACGTTGTCAGAAACGTCTCTCCGTCCCTGCGATATGACGGGCCCGGTCAACTCGTCGCCCTGACAATATTTTTGACTTTAGGGCGCGCCGCCGCGTGCCCCCATGCACCCCGCTGAGCTATGGGGCCCGGATAGCGGGGACCGAAGCGGGAGGCTTGCGGAGGAAGTCTCCGTTGCCTGGCATCGGTACGTTGTGAGGACCCGTTTCCCAACCGAAGCATGTCAGAGGCTATTCCGCTACAGTGCTCGGCAACCACCGCCGTGGGTCGCCATTCCCTAACCGTCATCAATAGCATGGCTACAGTATATTTTCCTTTTTTGGCTATTGTGGTGACCCCCGGGTATATAAGGGGAGAACCAAGGCCATGAAGGGGGAAACAATTTTTAGGATTGATAGAGTTCTACAAGCTTCGCGCGAGCCGGTTGTAACCAGACATCTATTCATCTATACACAGAAAAGCAGGACGTAGGGTTTTACACCTAGAAGGTGGCCCGAACCTGGAAGAAACCACGGTGTCTCCAATTTCCTAATTTTCTCGTTTACTCAAGATCTCTACAGCTCGTGTCTCTCTTCACTGCCCCCGGCCGAATCCCAAAGGGGGTCCACCCGGACCACCGCAGTCGGCGTTTGTACGCCGACAGCGGCGGCGCATGGAATAAAAGTCTGATGGCTCTATCTCCATCCTGGTGTGGTCATCACGCCGATATTGGGGAGCCAATGGTATTTTGGTCTCACGGATCGACGGATCTCGATCTAGCGGATTATTGTCCGCCGCTTTATCTTGACTTGGCAATGGTGGCGGCGACTGTGGTGTCGTGTTTGTTCTAATCTATGTTTTTCCCGTTTTGTCCTCTAGTGCTCTTGCCCTTCTTCCCCGATGATACAGCGACGAAACAGTGGTTCGGCATCCAGCCTTGTAAGGGACGTGTCCCTAGACACAGTGCGTTAAATGGTCTTAAGTTCTCGCCTATTGAGGTGGAGGGGGGCTCTTCAAAATCTTTAAGATTAGTCCTGCTCATGCAAGTTTGATCTTCTACAGTTTCTTCATTGGAAGCTTGGAGAAACGTTAAGATGTGAAGGACGAAGCTAAAGACGATGACTTCGGAGGATCATAACGTAACTTTTGTTTTTATTTGGAGTCTTTGTTGCTCGTATTTTATTCAGTTTCTTTGATTCGTTGTACCGTTTTTGTTTAATTAATGAAGTATGTCAATTGCTCAAAAGAAAAAAAGCAGGTCTTCTGTGCAATCATCTCGGGAAAAAATGTTCTCGTGCAATTTCTCTCAAAGGAAGAAAAAATGTGTTCCTGCTCAACAAAGAAGCGGATCAACATCCTATGGCAACATCCTATGGCCTGAGACTGGAAGGCACAACTGCATAACCTGGAATACATGATAATTCTGCATTTTTGCATTCATGAATATAGAAAAATAATATGGAACCAGCATGAGAAGCAAACGTACACTGGGGAGAACAAAACATAAATGCACTATCTCTTCAGACACTGTTACGAGTTTTCTGTTGCCAATACAACTTTTTACTTCAGTAGTCAAAACTATTACATTGGGAGGCACAGAAACAGCACATATATACGGTCAGATAGTTGAACAACTTGGTACAATGGCTGGAAGTCCCAGGTAAACACATGTAACTTATGACATCAAGAACAGTTTTGTATGCCGAGAAAGAAATTAATCTAGTCACCCAATTTTAGTGGAAACAAAACGTCAAGAACTCCCAAATAAGGCGGTTTGCTGAACATCTTCCGCCAGAAGCAATTTGATGAATTTTGTCAGTGAGTTGGCTCTTGGTCTAACCTCAGAATAACACTAGGTGTGCACTGGATCCTTAAATCTCTTGGAATCCTTTAAACAATGTAAGAAGCACATTTAATATTTACACTAGGAACCTCTCCATGCATTTGCATCATCGGAAGCACTACAAGCTTGTGTTTGCGAAGGGATGCCACCAAGATCGCCATCCAAACTCATTTGTTGTACTTCAACAGATGATAATATTTTGATGCTCTTCACACAGCTCACAAACTCCCTGTAGATATCATAAGGGGACCAGGTTAAGAAAGAGTTGCAGCTAATACTGGATCCATGATAATGGAAGGGAAGAACTTACTCCCAGGGGTCATCCCCAACAAGGAGGATGTCATTCTCATGATCAACATAGACCAGTTTCCAATCCATTCTATACGGATCTTCAAGCTGCCCTTGAATACCAAACATGCATGCAAGATCATGCCGAAGTTCGTCATAATTTCGATACCGTGTGATATCAATTGATCTCCCTACAGATCCACGCTTTTGAACCTTCAAATAAAGATAGTTTGGCATATAACAAAATATTAATACTTGTTGTAAACAGAATTAAGAATAGCTTGGGAGTAAATAATGATCACAAGATACTTGGATCATTAAGTTCTCAGTTTGGCACATCCAAAAATTTGCAATAAGATATACTGATGCTCCAGGACATGAGGATGATCTTTAGTCCTAGCTAAACCTAAATAACTCATGACTAAAAATAGAGATGGCAAAAATATCACAAACAAAAACTGCATGGAACACTGCAAAATTACATTATCAGTGTATGATACATTGTCACAATTTTTTGAGCAAATATACATTGTCACAATTGACCAAGAACTTCCTATACCTGATGCTAAAAAGAAATATTTCACTAATTTCTAAAGTATTTGTAAATGGGTTCATAAAATTAGCCTGTTGTATGAATTTGCAAGGCTATATCCAAATTAACGATTACTAAAAGCGAAAACATCACCATAGTCCTCTGATCAAGAATCAAGCAAAACTTCTTCAAGTTAAGAGGCATGTATGCATAAGATCAGATCTGTTTTGATGTGTGAAGTGTGCACCAAATGCACTTCTAACAATTTTGAGAGTGTGCACATGTAGGTATCGGTAATAAAGATATTCTAAGTAAACGATACCAACCTTAGTGAAAGTTCTCATCCGCTGTGTTTGATTATTCCACAATCCTTGGCTTGGCATTCCACCATCAGTAACAGCAATGTCACCTGAACATCCAGGCTTGAAAGACATGTCAGGCACACCAAACGACTGGGAACTGAAGGCAGCAGAGGATAGCTCATTCTCAACCTCCCTGTGATCCCTTTGTTCAGAAGGCAGATTGCAAATACCCTTTCCTGAAGCCATCCCTCTTGACAACAGGGCATCCGGCATCAATGAATCCGCATTCTCCGCAATAAGGAAGTTATCTCTTGGATCAACTTGAGCATTGCTATCCAAACAAACTGGAGGAAAGGAAAATCCTTCTCTTGGGCTCTCATCTAAACAAAAGGAGGTAGCAGATGATGCATCGAGTTGATCTGAAACTGGATATCGATTGTGTACAGGAACCATTTCTTGCTACCCTGCATATCATTCTTGTTTCGATGATCTGACTTGCTTTGAATTTCCTGAAGTAAGTTGTCAATATGTGGTGATGTTGTCATGTCAGTTAAATTTCTGCTCCCTTGGTGTGTTCTACTCAACGAATTCATTGGAGAAATACGGCTGGCAGATGGAGCAGTTGAGCTGGATGGATCCTCACTCTCGGCAAGTGCTGAATGAGACTTTACAAGCTGCTGGGGCATCAGAGATCCTGTGATGTGGTTTGAAGGTGTTTGCTGCGATTGCTTGAACTGACCCATAGCATCAGCGCCGCCCAACTGATGTTGCAAAATTTGTTGCTGGAGAAATTCCTGGTTTTTCTGAGATAATTGTTGAATCAACTGGGATTGATGTTGCGGGTTGAGCTGAGATAGCATATTTTGCTGTTGAATCTTTTGAAGCAGCTGCAGCTGCACTTCTGGTTGTGATAGTTGTTGTAATTGCTGTTGCTGACTCTGTAGGAGGGCCTGCTGATATTCTGCTGCTTGTTGTAGCTGTGGTGTCTGAGTTAGAGCTGGCTGCTGCAAAGAACCCGCAGTTGGTAAACCTGGAAACCCTGGGCGCTGGGTAGGTGACTTGGGTAAACCCAACTGTTGTAGCTGAGACGAAGATGGTTGGAAAATCTGGTTCAACAGTAGTGCTTGTGAAACAGCCTGTCCACCTGGAGGCTGTTGTTCCCTCAGCTTGTGCTGCTCCACTGACTGCAGACTTGCAGCAGTCTTCAACTGCTGCTGTGGCTGTGACTGTTGTCGTTGGAGATGTTCTTGCTGCTGGTGTGGCTGTGACTGCTGTCGTTGAAGATGTTCTTGCTGCTGCTGTGGCTGTGACTGCTGTCGTTGGAGATGTTCTTGCTGCTGCTGTGGCTGTGACTGCTGTCGTTGGAAATGTTCTTGCTGCTGCTGCAAGTGAATGGCATTCTGATGCAGCAACTGGGCTTGCTGTTGCTGAAGAACCGCAGAACTTTGCTGAGATGGCTGGACCTGCTGCTGTTGTGATAGTTGGTGAGGCTGCTGTTGATGTTGAGCCATTACAGGGTGATCCGTTTTTGAACCAACCTGTAAGTTAGGTAAACCAATATTTTGGCCTTGTATATTCAATCTTCTTGTTGGGTCTTCATTGCCAGTGCCCATCCCATCCTGCATGGCCAATGTATTGGAGGTCAAGTACGGCGACTGCACAGCTGGGGCAGCAGCTGATAGCATCTGAGGATTCTGCTGCATAGCCATCCATTGGACTAGGCTCAGGCCTGGAAATAATTGATTTTGGACATCTTTGAGGGAAAAGTCGTCAGCAAGCCATGGCATGGCTCTTTTGAAAGCACTTTCAACCTCATTTTCATCATCTGCAAGTTTTATTAAGTTTATAAGTTATATAAGGGCCAAACTAATCTTCAGAAAAATGCTTGAAACTTGACCAAGAAGTTAACATCAAGACATGGATAGCAATTAGGTACTTCACAGTTTTTACTGACACAAGTTTATATACAAGCAAGAAGCCACTATATTTAGGAAAGAGCATTATATGTTTATGCAACTTATATTTTCAAAAATCCAACAAGTATTCCACACTTCTTGCTGTTAATTCATGAGTCAAGTTTATACACATGCAAGAAGCAGCCATATTTAGGAAAATACCTTTGCATGCTTATGAAACTTAAGTTTGCAATGTAGTTTAATGAATGCAACAGGAAGAGAATGAAAACAGGATTAAAGGCCTAACTGTCCAGAGTTTGAACCTGTCTGCATATTGCATTATTTCCTAAACCGTACTACCATAGATAAAGCATTCAATAAGCAGAAGTGTCTGTACCTGGCATTTCTGGCTGCTTAGGAAGTTTTGGCCTGAAAAATGGTGGTGGACAAATATAAAAAGGCGTGGCAACTGGTTCAATCTCCCATATTGAAACACGGGTGCGCCTCTCAGATGCAGTTGATTCATCCCAGCCAACCTATCTTGGAAAAAGGAGATCAAGTCAGGAGAATTGCCGTCTGATGTGCTATACAATCTTACAAATCTCATTTCCACTAGGTGTCAGATTAATCTTATCTATAATAATTGTTCAGTATCAGGGTTGACTTGTGTATTGCAAGCTAACGAATTAATCGAGATTTTTCTTACTAAACACAGATGAATTGTATAGATATGACAACACTGCAGAATTAGAAAAAGAGATTAGTGGCACACCTGAAGGTTTCGCCAATGAGAATTCTTCCACCGTACCGGATCCAAGTCGCCAATACCTGTGATCGTGCCCATATATCTTCGTACCCCTGAATCCTCAGTCTCAAACAGCATTCTGAAACGCATCCCAAGAGACACTTGTGTATACAGAGCCTTGTTATATTTCGCTAAAGGAATGACAAATTCTGATGGGCTCGCCCTATAAAAAAAATGTAAAGAGTTTATTGTGCTGAATGGTGGCAGAGAGTGCATATGGCATATGAGGTAACAACTGCACTACCTTGGATTGTAGAAAATAGTAAACGGACTACTGTTTGCAGCGGCGTGGGCTGCTGCAGCTAGAATCCCAATGTGCATGCTGTCACTTGATAAAACTGATGATGATAGAGCTGGTTGGGGTCTGGTAGAACGCCGTATGCCTAAGAGAAGCTGAGATTTCTCATCCCTGTAAAAGAAGTTTTGGGTCCATGTTTCTTGTAATTATTTACATAAATCCAGGTCCTTTAATTTCTGAAGTTGATGATGCTACCTTATAAAGAGAACTGAATCGCCAGCTAAAAGCCTTTTGGTACTGACAAAGACACTCCAACCAGTTGTCAAAAGGTGCCTCTTCGGTTGACCTGCATGTGCATTTGCAGGTACAGTGGAGGGATAAGTACACAATGCTGTTGATTGATCAGCCACCATGTCCCAGTTCACAGACTTAAGAGTAACAAGAAAGAAGGAACGCTAATAGGACCAATCCAGCGAGAATGCAAATTGGTGAAAATTCCATGAAAATATGAAGTTCGGAGTTTAAAAAAAAAGAACAAATTATGATATGTAGGGGTATGTTCTTTTTTCTCTGCAAAATGTCAAAAGATCAAACTCAATCGCGTTGTGAGATGCAAAAAAAACAGAGACTTCACTATTTCAGGAAATATTTTTCCTTTTCATATCTTGCAAACCCGATTAAGTTTAATCTTGAAATTTTCAGAGAGAGAATATACCATCCCCTACATTTGGTAATATTTGAGAATTTTTAGACTCTTATAAGTTTTGTGAGATGTGAATTTTCACCAATTCACATTTCCACTCACTAATTGTAGCAGCAAGGGGCTAAACATAAATAATGGGTCCATAAAAAAATTATGACAGTTAACAATGCCTGCATATCAATTTATATTCCTATATAACAGTAAGTGCATGTAAAGATATTCTCTGAGCGGTTCGCAATTTGGCATACCTCGAAAAAATGTGTCGAAATTTCCATGAAATATCATGAAGATCCTTGGCCATGAGCTCTTGGACTGGTGGTTGCATCGTAAAGTCCTATCGAACATTTTACCCTGGTAAGGCAGGTATTTATTGAATCTGATAAATTCATAGTTTCATCTAAATTACTCCAAGGTTATGAAGAAATTCTGCGTACTAGTGGTGGAAATATCTTTTCCGCTGCACGACGTGGCACTGAGAATCCACCATGAGTACTTGTGTCGCTCGCCGTCAGTGTCTTGCAAAAGAATTCTACTGGCTGCTTGTTTTGCTTCAGACCCAGTTCAGATGCCAGCATTGCGTCTCTATCATACTGACATGCATGCAGAAATGATATTCAATTCTCAAAGAATGTAAATAGCGCCAGAATCAAGAAATCCGCTTACATACTTTGCTAACAGGTTGAAGTGTCATCTGAGCATAAACTTCATCAGTTTCAGAATCTGCCTGCACAAAAAGATAGTGTGTGCTCAATTAGTAAAACAGAAAAAAGAAAAGGTAAAGAGAAACAACTAATATCCACATACATGTAAGGTGAGACTCAGAAGCTTGCAAATCAGCTTAGAAGGAAGAGATGGGTAATTAGGAATGATGTCCACCTCCTTGTGCATCGAAGCGGCAACCTGCCCAAGAAGTACCGGAAAAGGGAATTTTTCAGAAACTACTCATGATTTGGCACATTTCCTATAGTTAACTGATAAATGCTGCACCTGTTCGCTATGGCCCTGTGGAAAGTACACAACAAGGCTGCCCACCGGCGGCATCGACACCAGAGGCCCAGCACAAGCATGCCATAGCTCCGAGTTTATGGCTTTCTTTTCCCCTGCTATGCAAACACATGCCCAGTTATTACAGTGCATCCATCACAAGCTAATGTTGCAAACGTTCATAGGAAGGTCATGAACAAGATTTCACCACAATTAGCTGTAACCAACCGCTACAACCAACTCTGAATACAAGCTATAGCAATGGCGAATTGGCGATGGCCATGAAACTTTCTTTTATCAAGACGATGAACTTGCCAAATGTTTAAACTAAATAACCCGAATCCATGAGCAATTGTACTATTAGCTAAGCAAGCATGGGCAAGAAGATTCTCACCCTCTGCTGGGCCGGGCGACACGCCGGCCGATCCCTGGTCCTTCATCGCGACGAGATCCCGATCCAAATCTCACCCCCGGATACGCGAATATCCACCTCCCCTTCTCCCTCCCCCACCTTTTATCAGCTAGCCAGTAGCTAGCTAGGTAGCTAGCTAGGAAGGCGCCCGCCTTTCCGACTAAAGTAAGCGGCACGAGGCGGCGGCGGTGGCGAGTATAAAATTCGCGACCAGGGGAGGAGCGACGCGAGCGCCCCCGTAAAGCGAACTTGGCGCAGCGAAGCCGGGTGAATCCTTGCCGCCGCCCGCTACGCCGTGGCCGTGCCGACGCGACAAACAACTCGTCCGCAGCGCGCCTCCGCTGATGAAACGCGCGCCCCGGCCCTGACGCCGCTAGCTCCCGCTTCCCCCGGGCATCCACGGCTGCGGGGGCAACTGCGAGCGGCGAGGTGGCGACGCGCTCCTGCCACCGGCGAAAGCGCGCAGGTGGGGGTGCGGGCGCGGGCGCGGGCGCTTGGGATGGGGTCAGTTGGGGACGAGGCGAGTTACGAGCGGTGGGGAGGTGGGGAAGAGAGGGAGGGAGGGAGACATGCAGGGATTTAAAAAATGGAGGCCGAGGGGCGCGGGGCGGCGTGGTGGGACGGGCTGGCGCTGTGCCGCAGCTGCGGCAGGGGCGGGCGATCGAAGTAAAAATGAAATTTTTTGCTTCGCTCGCGCGGCGCGGGGGCAGCGGGCGGGCTCGGGCTCGTCGCGTGGTGCCGCCGGGAACGGCGACGCTGATGGCTGCTGGTGAACCGGGCGCGCGACGCTCTGTGCCGGTAACGGCGGATGGCGACGGGGTGGGGGTTGTTTGTTGGTTTGCTCGTTTGGGTACTGCTTTGTGTGGTTCGGGCTGGCGCGAGGGCGACGCGTTCTGTGTTCTCATGCTGCCGCGTTAGTCGTGACGTGGTGGTGGCCGGATCACCGATGACGATGAGTGTGCGCGCGCGACAAGCTACGCTTTGCACGACGAAAGTGTGGGTCCAAGTGCAATGCTTGCGGGTGCACGGAAAAGACGCCAGAGATGATCTCCAATGCCCTGTTAAAAGAGACACAATCTACCCTTGTCTATCTCCCCATGTATCCCATTTGGCAGAAGATAGAAGCCCATAGTGTACATGGGCAGGCTGGAGAGGCATGCATTAGTTAACACCACCTTTTCTGAGGATAAGAATTTGCATTTCCAAGGTTCTACCCTCTTTTGAACCCAGGCTGCCACATTCTTAAAGTCCCTCGAGAATATCTTGGAGTTAGAAATCATAATCCCAAGGTAGGTCCTCGGAGGTTGCCCAGTTTGCAGTTTAATTGGTTTGTGATCAGGCGTTTCTGATTGTCAGGATAGCCCAAAGTCACAGCTTTGGTCTTGTGAAAATTTGAAAATTTATTTTTACACCGAATATGTTCTGGAAACACATCAAGAGAAAAATTTAGGTTGACAATATCTAAGTGAGATCACTCGATTATGACAGGTATCATCGCCATATTGTAGCAAGGAGATCCCCCACTAGAGATAAGATGGTTGACAAGGCCCTTGATGTGGCCAGCCCTCTTGTCCAACTCTAGGATGGCTGCGAGGGCGTCAGCAAACAAGTTGAAGAGGAGTGGGGCACGCAACCGGATGGCGGCTCCCGGCCGCCGGGGAGTGGGGCGGAAGCGACGCCACGGCGGGGCGGGGAGCGCGGGGCGCGGGGCGCATCGGCCGATGGTGCCGCGCGCGGCCTCGGCATGCACGCACTAGCTAGCCCCTCGTGCATGCCTGGGCACGCGTGCGGTGGCTGAAACCTTCCGTGTGAGATGCTTCTGCCAAGTACCGATGCATCTCGTTAATCGTAATAGTTGCATGTGCTGGCTCCTTTTATGTCTATGTCTACGGTACAGTATAACCGTATGATCCACGTCTTCCTATCACCGGATCAATCTAGAAAGTAGAAACAGACCTATACACATGTCGAAGCTAATCTCTGGACTCTGGAGTGCTATTAGTATGTCGCTAGCTATCGGCGGCTGCATTGCAATTGTTGAAACATGCATGCATACCAAATTGACAACTGTTATAGCTCTGCCGTCGATTGTCAGTTGTTGCACGATGTACTATTGTTCATGTTCTCCCATTTAGCGTTTGTTTGTACTAAAGTCGTGTTACTCGTTGACTAGGTGTTTTTCGTTTTCTTTTTTCAGAAAAAAACTGACTTGATATGATGCTCGTTGCTCGAACATTAACTAGTCAACAGTTTCTGCGCTTAGTAGTTTAATTTGCTTTGGGCTTTTCTTCTTCTCTGGTGTCTTTGCTGTCGATGGCTCTGGCGGCAGGTGGCGATACCTTCAGCGCATCACCTTGAAATGGTCAGAAGAAGCATGGAATGCGGTGGCGGCCACCGTACCAGTCTTTTGCGTGAGCGATGCGAGTGGTGCAGATGGGAGCAAACACATTCTTCCTCTCCTTAACTTTGTAGTACAAAATAGTTCAGCTACATTTCTCCCTACTTAACTTTGTGTTAGCCAAGCTTAAAGCAAACATTACATATACCCGGGCATACAAGATCAATCATTAACCCCACAAAGCCACAATCTAGCAACACGCACACATACGCTAGATTATCGAAAAAATATAACGAGCCTCCTTCCTCCAAGCTTCTCATCACATGCACATGCCCAACTCGAGCTAACATAGCTGGAAAACAGAGAAGCACGCAGCAAGCTGCATATCTTACTCCAATTAATCATCATCAACTAGTGGAAGACCAATTCCGGGGTCTTCGGCCCCTAAGCCCGTACGAACTTATGTACGAACATGTGGTAATAATGTACACTACATATGCTCGCCAGTAGTACTAGCAAGTCCAACGACTCCCCGTTTAATTAATTGATCTCTGTTGTTAAACGAACTAAAGCCGACAAGCGATGACATTTATAACCACATACACCACTAAACCTGTAGCGGAATCTAGCTACAACCAAAAGGCGTTGTCGAAATGCTCGTTTATTTAGCTACAAACGTACGTACAAAACGAGTTAATATGGCTAATTTAACTTTACGGTCCTAGGTCAAGGCATGCACATGCGACGATTCCCACGCTTGATCACCGAGCACGTCCGAGGATTTCGTACACATGATCACTGACCGGGACAGTACACTGATCGATCGAAGATCATGTTCCAGTTAATAATATACAGTGCAATTAAACCACTGCTTAATTATTTGTAGGAGTGTCATGGCAAAGCATGAGCCCCGGCAACCTCCTCGCTGGAGCATCGCTCTCTGGATCTGGTTCCCGTCCTCTCCTTCCTCCGCTGTCACCTCCAGCCTTCGAGCCCCCTCCCGCGCCACCCTTTCCCTCCTTGCGAGATCCGCATCTCCAGCCACCGCAGTGAGAACTGGAAGTTTCGTTAGCAATAAAGAATGGGGTTTCAAGAGTATTATTGCACATCATTGCATTTGTACATGCTAAAAATAGGGAAATTTAAATTTTTGGTTAATTAAGAATTTTATTAGGTTTAATTTTTTTATTGATCGTTATGAGTTTCGACGTGATCTTTACTAAATTTCTCACTTTGGATAACAACTGTAACATCACAATAATAGAAGGGCTTCAATGCATAATTACAGACATATTATAAAGAAAATCTTAATTCAGTTTAGAATTTAATTAGGAACACTTGAAATAAATATCATCTGAAATAATATTACAATTAAATATATTACAAAGTCTTCACAATAATGAGATAATACAAGAATAGAAAAACGAAGGTTTGAAACCCAAACTAAATCTTTTAATTTTTTTTCTTCTCTTTTGCCCAATCTTTTTCTCGCGTTTCTGACACCTGCACATGACAAAAACAAAAGAGAGGAGGGAAGTTAAGGTTACAATAGAAAAAAGAGAGATGTAATGTTAATATTGGAGGCTAACTTAGGGAAACCAAAAATTGGCTTTGGTTTCCAAATGATTTAGGATGTTGAAAGATTCAATTTAGGCAACTTTCATGGAAAAGACAACAATGGTTGATCACATTCAAATTCTCTCAAGGAAAGGCACAGGCAACAACGTGATCAAAGATCTAGACAACAAAGTTTAGGTTCCCATCTAACCTCCTATTTTAGTTAACCATTGTAATTAAACCATTTTTTGTTTAGTTAACTAAAGGATGATTCATGTTTAAATCTGGCCAATCCTAAACCAATATGCTAACTATTTTGAAAATTTTCAACCATGTCATGTGACAAAAAGTCAACCATTAGGCATCCAGAAAGAACAGAGAAGACTAGATATAGATCAAATCAAGAACCAAGCTGCTATTGGCAGCTATACACACATCCAAATTGCCACCACCTGCTCCAACGGTAAGCTCCATTTCCAGCAAATTTACTTGTTACCTCAAGAGCTTATCCAAATATGGAAATATCAGCTCAAAATTTTCTTTGTTGTTCACAGCAAGAAGCTATAAATAGAGCCCATAGGTTCTCTACTACACTTCACACCACAACACCAGAATATATGCAAGTAGTGGTAGGAGAAGGAGAGCACTGGGAGAAGAAGGCCAAGATCAAGAGCAAGGAGGAGAAGTGTCACACCCTGATTTTTTTCGAACTTGCATACCAGCATATTACCGCATGTAGTTAGGGCATTCCCAAAATGCATAGACTTAATACACCAGAACCCAACACACACGCACCATATACGTGTATAAACCCTAACGCCATACCTACATCATATATGCCGGTACGTCAGCGGCATCTTGTCATCGAGTAACCCCAAAGCAAGGTGAAGGGATTTCCAAGAGTTCACATGTCCCCTCCAATCCTTACCGCACCCCGGAACCCTAGTTCCAGCCCTGACCCTTTTATTCCCAATTAAATCCAATTTCTTCCAAAACCCTAATCGCGAGATCTACCACTCCTCGGCCTTTCCAAAAATTTCGGGAGAATTCTTGGGACAACTTAATATGATTCTCAACTCAAGTATAACATAAAATGGACATGTCCAGTTCAAAAATACCTGAATATAAAAATAATAAACCCTAGGGCGAACATGAGCATTGTACTACAACCTATAGAAATAAATTCCCAAAAATTCTGATAAAATTCCACAATGACCTCCACATTTCCAGGGGTCCGAATATACAAAAAAATGGCATCCCTAGTTCAAAAATCTACATTGGACAGCATCAAACACCTTCGCTCTAATCAATTCGTCACATAAAATCATGACGCTGTTGCCCCATTCCATTCGCTAAAACCCTAACACTGCCAGATGTCAACATTCAAGTCCGTTCCTATTTCTCAATAGCTTTCGGTGCCAAACCCTCCCAATATCCTCAAACACATCCTCGCTTTTCCCTGGACATGATTTGGCACCTCAGGGGGAACACTATGCACACCGAGGCATGCTCATGCCAACCGGACGCGCACTGGACGCGCACCGGGGAGGCACAGTGCTCACCCGGCAACCGTACCCGCGCCGCACGCCAGCTCAACGCGCCGTCTAGGCTTGCCATCCGCCCCGCTTGCACGCTCCACGATGGTCACCCCATTTCCTTGTGGCCACAGCGCACTCCAGTCGGCCGGCCACGTCCCATCACCGAAAACAGCAGCCACCGCCAGCCTCGAGCTCACCGCTCGCCTATTTAAGAAGCTGCCGAGCTTTTCCCTTCTCACCCAAGTCACCTCCCAGCTCCCCTCAAGCTCAAACCACTCCCTTCCAAGCTCGCCTGCAGCTCAATCGGTCTCGCCTCCGCCACCTTTGGCTTGGCCGAAACCCTGCGAACCCGAGCTCCGGGAGTTAATCTGACCACACTCCCACCTTCCCCTCCTTCTCCTCATCGATTTCCACTTACCAATTTCAGTCGAGGTCACCGGATTTGCAAAGCCCCTTTCCATCACCGGAGGTTCCCGCCATTGCCCTTCTTCCCCATCGGACAAAAGCAGCCGACCGCCGTCTAGCAATAGGAAAGCACCCGGGGGCTAACTCCGGAAGGGTGAGACCCCGCTTCCCCAACACGTGGGCCAGTGGTTCTGCCTGGCCCACCCTGTTAAGTGGCCATACCCACACCATTTGCTGTATCCACAAACCAGAAGGCATAAATCCTATTAGGCAGAAAGCGTAAAACCCCTAGAAACTGGTTCAGAGCTAGTTCCATCTTGGTTCGGCCGGTTCACCACAATCCAGGCTGGTTTTTGGAGCACTTGTTCCGGTTTTGGAATCTCCAGAGCAAATCCAAACTTTTACCTTCACAGAGTTGTAAATTTGGAAGGCATTTTGCAGCATAACTGATAGGGTTTAGATAAGCGTATACCATGTATATGCTCCTTTTTTTTTGAACAACTCCAACATAAATTTTCCCTACCTTGCCCAGTGAATCCAGAATGCCTTTAATATTCAATATCCCAATAGGGTAGAAGGATTTAGTAAAAATAACTCTAATGACACAAGTTAATATGATCAAGAACACCATCACTCTATGCGACACGTATATGCATACACCACTCGTCCAGGATATCCCTTGTCTTAGTAGACCTGAGCTTCAAACCCTAGGGCACCGTTAGTAACTGAAATCCATATACATATACCCTTTCCGGTTTCCGTTCCGAGTTGTGTTTTAAACTAACAACTCCTAGAGAGGAATGGCGATCGGTCTTCCAAAACCTAAACCCTAGTTTCCACCGACCTAAAACTAGAACCATTAACGCCACACTCTGAGAACACCACTCTTTTCTGAACATGCATATCGTTTGGTTTTGTTGGAGTTGCTTTGATATTCTCTTATTCGCCGATTTTCCGACGTGTAGTTGACGGAGTGAGGTACGTGCGCCAGGAAGACTCGGAAACACCCTCACGACAGGAACAAGAACAAGAACTGCCAGGCAAGCATTCCCACCTTGATCATGTTGAATCCCATATGTGTGAAATTAATTATTTTATTTGTGAAACTTGCATGCTATGTAGATATCAACGGTATTTTATGTAGACCTAATTATACCCTATAGTTGCATATGACTTAGGTTTGAAAATCCGACCCTTGTAAACCTAGACATATTAGTCGGTTGGTATTCGACCGACAATAGTAATAAGGATATAGGCATTAGCCACGCTTAGACCTGCTATAGATAAAAACTAAATTTTTGTTCGGTTTAGATGAACTCCTTTGGGACATGGGGAATAAAACCCTCGGATAGCATGTGCTTTCCGAGGTAACTATTTCAAAAGAAATGTTTGCCAAAACCCCAAATGAAATGAAGGAGGATTTTGATTCGGGTAAGAATGGTAAGGGCAGCCCGGGGCTGTAGAGTACCAGAAGGCAGCGTGCTCGTCGAGGATGAATATGGAGTCTTGCTCGAATCGATTAAGGACCGAGCCTAAGTGCCGCTAAAACCAGTTCCTCACAGTACGTCCACATGGCCTTTATGGGAAGGACTTGGCTTATTAACCCGGCAAGTACTAGAGCATGGACCCGTGGGAAGTAGGAAGCATGTGCTAGGTGGTTAAAGTCCTAGAGATCCACCACCGCTGGACGTTTGGGTGTTGATGCGACACAAAGATGGGGAGTCCCATTTTTGGTCCGGGACGTAAAAGTTGGGTTACCCACCTAGCGGGTCCAGCTCTAGTATGGAAGTGGGCGAATGTCTCGTTGTAATAACCCTGCCGATACACCTCGTAAAGTGTATCCGTTAGCGCTCGGCAACAAGGAGGACTTACATCTTGTGGGTAAAGCCGTACAACCTCTGCAGAGTGTTAAAAACTATTCGAATAGCCGCGTCCTCGGTTATGGACATGAACTGGCAAGGCCACACACTGGTTAGACTAAGTTTTGTTTGTGAAAACCTGGGAAAGGGACTAAGGACGTGGGCATGATGTGCCCACAGGGTGCAATTTACACTACACGGCTGGTAGCAAGGAATTACAGGAGAAGGAGGCTAGCCGTACTAACCGGGATAATATGGGTTGAGCATTGAGTTAAGCGGAGGCTAGCCGTACTGCCCGGGTGTCACACCCCGTTTTTCCTAATCGGGTTTTCCTGAAACCTAAAACTCTAAGCGCGTATATGCGTATATGTTTCAGACTTATTTGCCGGATTGTTTAGATCTTCAGCATCCTTTCATGCATATCATCTCATGTCATCATCCGAGGTTGCCTCGTCATCGCATGCATAAACCCTAAAACCTAATCGAAGCTCACGCGCTATATGTGCACGAGCCCCGTTCAAACCCTAACCCTAGTGGCAACCTGCCCAATTTTGTTTCCGACCATCCTAGCATATTACCTAACCCTCCTGTACCCTACCACAGCCTTGCCGTCGTCGAAAACCCTAAAAACCCCATCTGCCGTACAAAACCCTAATTAGGTTTTCTTGCATCCAGAAATTAAAAAAGTGTTATCATATGTACTTTAAATCCTCCAAAGTGTCTAGAAAAGCACCAGTAGCTTCATGAGTATGTTCCTCACCAATTTATAAAATAAAATTGGGAAGCCCAGTTCAAAATTTTTGAGTTGCATTCAAAATTCAAAATTGATCAAATCCTCCCTTTGAACTACAACCCCTCCATTCCTTGCTCAGAAAATTCTATAAAAATTTCACAACACTCCTCTTTGTAATCTTATTCCAATTCTGTAAAAACATTTTCATCTCCAATACAATTATTTGCCAGGACACCCATCGAACACCTGGTGCATTTCTTTTCTTCCCCCTCTTAAACTCAAACCCAACCACCAACTGCCTACTCCAGGAGCTTGACAACAATCTTAGCATGGCCTGGACCCTGTCTGCATCACCTCTCCTCAGTAATATATCTAATCCATAGCATTTCAACTCAAACATCCATCCATGCCGGCCATGGCAAGTAGTAGCCAACCACCCCTTTGCTTGATTCTGAGCCAGCAGCTCAACTCAACATCTTTTCCAGTGGCTTGTTCATCGTTGACATGGCTTGACACGTTGGCCAGCACCAGAGGGACCAGGACACGCGTGGCACGCCAGTGCACGCGCTCTGGACGCGGCCATGCCGGTGCCAGGCATGCACACGCGCGCACCCGAGCTCTGCACCCACTGCCCTCTGCCTCACCTGAGCCAAGTCAGCGCCGCAGTCATTCCTTGCACCTCCTGAGCAGGCCGAGACCCCTGGCGAAGTCGCCGGACTACTGTGGCCGAGTCCACGGCGAGGACGGCGGCCGAGCAGCCGGCATTCAACCTCCCCTCCCACCTCGCCTATTTAAAGAACCCCAGAGCTCGCCATCTTCACTCAAACCATCTCTGTAAACTCCCTAAGTACACCTCAAGCTTCCCCGAGCTCCCCACCTTCCCTTGTCTTCTTCTCCGACGAAGACACCCGCCATTGCTCCAAGGAGAAATCCCTCAATTCCAGTGAAGAATTTCTACCATTCTCTCTTCCTTAAGCGTTCTGGAACTCCTCTTAACACCCCCGTTTGAATCATTGCAGCCTTTGGTCTCTGGAACGCTGGGTCCTCCGTTGCCTCTGCCACCCCTGTTCTGAACCCCGACGAACTCCCAACCCTAGCAAACTCGCGAGCTCATTAACCACAAAAACGAGACCCTCTGATCTCCCCGATTCCAAGGGTATCGGCCGCTCCCTCTAATTCCCTTTATAACCACCGCAATCGCTCGCCGTCTTTTCCACCGGAGCTTCGCCGGAACCCTGATTTCTCGCCGGAGTTCTTCCCCGCGTGCGCCCTCTCTCTCTTCCCTCTCTGTTCTGACCGGTGGGCCGCCCTGATCGAAGCGGTACGCCGCTCCCAAGCCACTGCCAACGGGCCCGAGTGGCAGCCAGGCCCGCTGTCAGGTTTAAAGGAAGCCGGCGCCGACTCTCTCCACGTCAGCCCCCCCTGTTTAAATAAAACCAGCCGGTTTTCTCTCTGGTCCAATACAGCTCCCTTCTCTGGTTCAACCGATTCACCCAAATCCGAGCTGGTTCTCAAAAAACTTCCCAAATAAAAGTTGTTCAGAATTTAACTTCCCACCTTTTCTATATAGACCACTTTTCGAAAATCCCAATAATTTTCTCTGTACAGCCCAGTTTAGTAGCCAGTTCAAATTCAAACTTGTGTTTAAATTCTTGTTTGAATATGTGATCAACCCTAGGGTTTCCAGCATGTAAACTATAACATTTTGGGAACCTTGCACAAGTTACATTCATGCATTCATGTTGCTTAGCTCAAAGATTAAAAAGAATAGATAAAACCATGAAACCCTAAATCATGAGCATGCATATGTAGTGTTATCTCTTTTTCAAAGCTAGTTCGATTAGATGATGCATTCCATTCGTCCAATAGGTTTAAAGTCCAAAACTTGCTATATACCCTAATAGTCCATCATTGTCCATGATGCATGACTCCAAGAGCCAAGGAAAACAAGTGCTTTCCCTCGAAGCCCTAGAAATCCTAATCGGCATTTCATGCATATATATTTGTGTTCTTCCTAGTGTTATCTTCATCGTATTAAACTCTTCAAGAAAATGTTAGAACCCAACATGCATGCATCCTGACCGCTATTATTTGTTGCTTGTTATGCTCGGTTCTTATTTGAAGTTTTTCCGAACGTGTAGTTGACGGTGTGAGGTACGTGCGCCAGGACGAACCCGAAGCATCTCCGCGTCCGGAACCGAGCCAAGACTTGCCAGGCAAGCCCTCCGCCCTTGATCATGTTGTAACCCAAGTTTACGAAATATTATTTTTTTTTCAAACCATGCATGCTATATTTTATCCCTGTTATTTTATGTAGAGTAGATATCACCGATGATAGGAAACCCTAGTCCGACCCCTTAATCCTTGTCGCCTTAGGACTATTGTGTTTCGAAGAATTATCGGAAACTTAGGATGATGTAGGTATATATATATATATACTTATGCTTAGCCCCGCAGTAGATAAATTAGGTTTTCGAAAAGGAAAAGGAAAGCAACACCCCATATTTCATGTGATGAAATATCGAAACGGACCGTCGCGTCCGGTTGTAGAGGTGCATGGAAGGTAGGATATGCATGGGTTGGGATATTCTACCGGAAATGGTTCTGTGGAACCGAGCTAAAAAGGGAGAAGATTTTGATCCGGGTTGGTAATGAAGGGTGTTTGCAGGGAGATGTTAAAGAGTGAGGTAAGGCCCGTCGTGGTTCTCGCTGCCCGTTTACGGGAGTGGTGTGGAGTCCTTCTCGGATCACCTAAGGACCTGTCTTAAGTGCCGTTTGGCCAAGTCTTACCGTACGACCACATGTCCTTTGTGGGAAGGACTTGATCTAGTAACCGGTCTGGACTAGCATGAACCCGTGGGCAGTTAGTAGAGTGCAGGTGGGGCAGGTAACCCTGAAGAGGGCTAAACCCGTGGGTAACGAGGTTTGGTTCGCCACAGAGATGGAACACCAACCTCCTCGTAGCGGGGATACTGTCTCGAGCTAGGTGTGGGACATGTCCTTCTGACGGGTTCATGGCTGGGTTCACACCGGCGAAGAGTCTCGTTGTACTAGCTCTGGTAGTATGCAGTGCACGGTATGCCCAGAGTGAACTACATCGTGTGGGTAAAGCCGTACCACCTCTGCAGAGGGTTAAAAACTATTCGAATAGCCGCGTCCGCGGTCATGGACGAACTTGGTCAAGCCACACTAAAGTAGTCTGGCTTTCTGAGCCCAAAAAAGAATTTCTGGGTTATGGGTTTAAGGACGCGAACCGCCGTGTTCGCAGGGCAGTTTGCCAAGTTCCCGTTGTAGCGGGAAGTGTGAAGAAGGGTTTTCCCGAGGACTCGGGCAAAACCTAGAATCCCCCGTAAGTATAGAGTGAGCAGCGTCTCCAAATGGAACCGGGCGATTAGGAACCCCGTAAGTACAAGGTGAGCAGCGTCTCCCAGTGGAACCGGGCAAGTACCGTGCTTTGCCGTTGTAGCAAGCACAAAAATCGAACTCTCCGTTGTAACGGGTGGAGTGATTTGAGCAAATACTTTATCTCGCCGCGTCGAGATGTTTTTGATAAAATCACTTTGACATCTATGTACTTATTTCCAATGCAAACTTACTTTCTCGCACAACATGAAACCTAGGATAGAGCTATGTTATTGATAAATTCCGAGCATGTTCATATCCGTATTAAACTCCCCGGCGGAGTGCTTGCGAGTACATTCAATGTACTCACCTGGCTTGTTATGTGGCCAGACGAAGAGGAGGAATACCAGTCAGGCGATAGCGACAGCGACTTCTAGGCGTAGGGCTTCTCCCCAGTCTGTTGCCTGTGGATCGGCATACTGATGGGTTATCCACCGTATTTTATTCCGCTGCTGTTTAATTCGGCCAATAGGCCCGGTTTGTAAGAACTAAAGACCAAGTATGGTTGATGTTTGTAATAAACGATGTACGGCATGGTTATGTTATCGAGTACTTGTGTGTATCGACTATTGATCCAGGGATCGATACAGTGAACACAAGGGTTTATCCGGCCTTAAAACCGGGTAGTCCACACCGGGGTAGTACGGGCTGAGCATTGAGTTAAGCGGTGATAGACGGAGCTATCACTTGGATGAAAAAAGGAGGTAGCTGGGACTACCTCGAGAGAAGTTCTTAATGCTTTGTATTGCTCTGGTTTACAAAACTGCTTTAGAATCTACTATTCTCATATTTAAATCAAAACTTACTTTTTCGCACAATAAGACAACCTAGGATAGAGCTACTCCTTGAATTATACCTTGCATGAAATATTGCCGTATATTTCCTCCTGTGGGGATTGCTTGCGAGTACATTCAAACTACTCACCTGGCTTGTTGATGTGGCCAGACGAAGAGGAATTCATCTCCGACGACGACGACAGTGACTACGAGGGCTAGGATATTTTTCCCAGTCAGTTGTCTGTTGGGTAGGCATATTGATGGGCATCTATCTACGCATTTCTATGTTTTCGCTGCAGTTTCTATTCAGTCAATCGGCTATGATGTTGAACATTGACCATAATGGTCTACGTGTGTAAAAGACTCGGTATTGTATGACAATGCTATCAAGTTCTTGTGTGTACTGGCTACTGATCATGGGACCAGTACAGGAAACACAGGGGAGTATCCGGCTTAAAAACCGGGTACGCCACCAGAAGGCCAAAAACCAGGATCGAGAAGGGAAGAGGAGTCCTCAAGCTAAATGCCTAGCTAATCTCAGGAGTGCCCATTGAAGATAAAGACCTTACAAAGCATCCTAGACTAGCTAAAGCATAAAAGAAGAATAGAAGCAGAGAAGTTTAGGGTTTAGAAAGCAGAGAAATAATGCCCAACCTAAACAGAGATATTCTATGTTAGGAAAAATTAAAATTCTTAAATCTAAGATAGTAGTATGTTCTTTATCACTTTATTGCTAATAACTAAAAGCTAGGGTAAAGTAGTATTTGTTCTTAAACAAACACAATATCATATTCTTATTAGTTTAATACATAGGAAGACAAATAAAATAATGTTATCCCTCATGCTCTGATGGATCACACTAAGGATGAATTAGCACTAGCACATGCACAAACACATGGTATAAGGATTTTTCCTAGTCTAACATTTCCAAGTTAAGCATCAAATCATGTTTGTATGTTTTAACATAAAGATGAAGCTATAGCACATATAATTCTTGTACTGATAAATGTGTGCACATTTAGATTTAGAAAGGAATAGATGAGTTAGCTGGAGGATTAGACCCAAGAGGGGCAATAGCTAGAGAAATAGCATGTATACACCACACCCATAAGTCAGTAGCAAGCTTAATAAATATTTGTACATAGGATCAGTAGCTATAATCACATACATAGAGGCTGATCACCAGGGTTTCAATAGAAGTAAAACACCATCCTTATCAACATAGTAGCACAACACTCACATTTACTAGCATCATTGGCAATCATCACTGGAATACCAGAAAGTTTCTATAGTGTGCCACAATGCATGTCAACAAGATTAAGCAGCACTAATGCACAACCGATTTTGACGATCTTAAAACTACCAAAATGACTTTAGCCTAGCATCACAAGGTATCGGAACATCACCACAATTCCAGTAATTGAACCATGACAGCACAAGGAACAAGACTAGGATAGGGAAGGAAAAAAGGAGGATACTTACCGAGGAGGCACCACCACTGCGGTTGAGGCGCGGTGAACTCGCCACTATTCCTCTAGCGACAGGGCCTAGGGGTGAGTGTGTTGGCTCGAGGAGGGGAAGCAACTAGCTACACGACTCCGTCGTCATGCCGCCAACCGCGTGCTTAGCCAGGGCTGGCAACCCTGGTGTGGGCCGAGACCACCAAGGCACCAAGCCCCGCCATGGGCTGGGGTGGCAGCGACGAAGAGGCCACAACGGGGTGTGTGCGTCCCAGACGGCGAGGCACTCCAGGCCACGGTGCAGCAGGCCGCGAGGCGCTCCTGGCCATGGCACAGCAAAGCGGTGATGAGCATGACCAAAATCCTTAAATCCTAGGGTTTGGATGTGGCACAAATCTGAGACGAGGAGGATGTAATCGAGGGAGAAAAGTTGAGGCAAAGGAAGAGGAAGTTGAGGGAGTGCCATAGGTAGCTGCTTCTTTGCTGGAGGAGAGCCGTCGATCAAGATTTGGAAGCATGAGAAGACGGCGGCAGCGAAAAAATTGCATGAGGAAAAGAAGGCATCTAGTGAAGGAGAGAAAGAAAGAGAGAGAAATATAGTGCCGCGACTAAGAGAAACAAAAGTGTGCATGAGTGCGTTGTGCGGTGCATGGCCGTGTGTTTGTGTGTGAAGTGGCAAGTGCTAAGTGCTGGGAGCCAAATCAATCAGCCATAGTTAGCGTATATGTGTGTTTAGAGTGTATGTGTTCTGTTTAGAAACAATTAAACAAAAATATAGAAACTAAAAATTAGACCAAAATAAAAATATGTATGTTAGCAAAATCACCTTACCTATTTTTGTGATTATCATTATTATGAATACATTAAAATGTAATATATATAATTAAACTTTATCAAAAAGATAATTGTTGTGCATGATCACATATGCATATATGCATTAACATTGAGAATTTTCTATAGAACTATCATAGCTTTAAAATTATTTACACTAAAAGATAGGTCATTCCCAAGCTCACATGAATTTTTTATCACTAGTCTCATACTTAAATTTTAAAAAAGGGAATTAATTATCAGAATCATATGCATCATCTTCATTAGTATGCATTTGCAATTTATTTGGAATTAGTATTTATGGGACTATTATTTGATCTTCAGATCCTGAGGTTTTGTTAAATTCTCTCGACGAGACCTTGAACTTCATCATTGGTTGTCCATCACAAGACAAATTCATTTCCTGTCCATATCCTCTAATATTCTTACTTTATATCCCTCTTATCACCTGCATAAAAATAAAGAATAATTTCTAGAACAATTGAAACTATATCAGTGATTCATGGAATCATGTATGATAGGTAATGGAATCCCAAAATGAAATTTGTTGGGGTGGTCAGGGTTCCACTACATATGATATTACATTCAGGTTAATAACAAATGCCAGTTAGTATTCTCACGCTGTACAGATAGCGTTAACCACAAGACCTAGAATTGGATTGGCGAGTCAAATAGTGTCTTCTTACTTAAATAACTCACAAGAAAGTATGTATCGTAACGCCTGAGGAAACGTTATGTCTTTTGCCCATAGGAGCATGAAACCCTGCCTTTCTACTTGGGGAGACGTTATGTCCATAAATCTTTCAAATAGTACACTATAATGACAAGGTGGGTAGTTGTTACTAGACCGGCTACAAAAGAGGATATATGACACATGAGAAGAGCGAAATGACTTAGAACCTTAGACCTAGCCACACATCGATGGGAGTGTGATGTGTTTCGCACCTAGCATAAAAGCTAAGAACCAATTATGGGTAACATAGCGCATATCTGCAGAGTGTATTGAAATGTGGCATTGTCACTCCTTATTCTGGGTATGAACTGCGAACGTGGTGGGAATTTGGAACCATCAGAGGTTTTAATAACCCGTGAAGCCTTCTGAGCATAGAGAATTATTTAAAGTTAAAATTTGACTATTATTTCAGAAATGTTATTGTAAAAGTGCATTATTTCCTTGAGGACTGATGTCTTTGTAGTCATAGTTCATATCAAACACTTGTTGCTATCCATGAACTTTTTGAGTACCATCTGTACTCATCCCCTATATAAAACCTCCTCTGTTAGACTCTGAGTTAGTAGAATCCGAGTTCAAGGATTCTCAGCCTCCGCAGTAAAATGAGGAGTTGAACTTGTCCGGAGGAGTCGATTACTACATCGACTATGGAGAACAAGATGATATGCAGCCAGATCGGTAGAATTTCGTATACAATAGCCAAAATAACATAGCTATTGTAGTTTCTGTATATATGTTAAATACTCTATGTTATATATTCAGTCTTTTCTGCCTTTCAAACTTATCATATTGTACTCCTTTCAGGTTAGACATCTTGGATATAGTTTTGGTTTGTAATAATGAGTTTATATTGGACCATCACAATGCTTTTGTTGTACTATTCTGCTGGATGTACTATTAATGAGATATGATTTCATTAATATTATATCAAAAACTAGCACATTTCACCATGCAGTGGTGTGCACGGTCGCTTCAACCACCCACCATCTCAACGGCCGCTGCCGATGCGCTTGACGGCCACCGCGTTGTCCCGGAGCTCGGGACAGCCAGATCCTATGGCGGTGCGTTGTCCCTGAGCTCGGGCGGTCAGATTCGGCCATGGTGCTTGCAGGTGGACAACGAGGAGATCCAGCGACAAGGAGATCCGGTGGCGGCTACTTCAAGGCTGCCAAGGCGTGCTGCAAGGAGGTGAGGAAGGAGAATACGAAAAGAAGGAGGAAGAAGAAGAGCCCGAGCTAGAGTTAGAGTTGGTCATCGATAGCGGATCGGGTGGCGGTGGTGGAGCTAGACGAGGTGGTCGGCGGCAGCATGCTTTTTTTATTTATGTATATGCATCACAGATAAGTTTCATCCGACCGTCTGTGATGACAATATACATCACAGATGGATTCATCTGATTGTCTGTAATGACAAATTATTATTACAGATCTTTTGCTACAGATAGGTTGAAAAATCGTCCTTAATGATATTTTCGACCCGTCTATAATACATGTGTAGTTTATAAGGTGCGACTATACGCCGTTACAGTATGTTTTATATACTTCCTTTTCCCCTAACTGCTGACGAGGGTTAGTTTTTAAAAGCTTTCAGATGCAGAAAGTTTGTGGCCATGTAGGCAGCCACGCTTTTAGAAGTGGTTCGATATGTGTCGTACGCCAATATGGTGGCAAGTTTTGGGTGCCGAAGAGAACATAGTAAGCCATAGCTGCAAACGAGCTGGTAGGCACAGGTGATGAAATACAACTTGCCTAATTTGGATGCCTAATTTGGATGCACACACCAGTACATGTAGTAACGTACGTATCAGACATGCATGATACGCTCACACACGCAAAGTGATTGACCAACCTGTCTTATTTTCTTTTTACGCGGACAACCTTTATTAACCTACAAAATAGTTACAGCATCCACCAACCAGGAAATCAAAAAGTGAAGGCAACCCAAAAAAAAATTAGTGTTTCATATTTCTCTAAAATTGAGTACAAAGTGGACCATAGAAAAAATTCCTGCAATTCTAATCTTATAAATCAAATAAACTCTATAGAAATAATTTCTAAAGATTAAAATCCTAGAAAAATTCTTTAAATCAAAGAGGTACTAAGTAGGAGTGCATCCCCCGGAATAGAGGGCCAAGCTAGGAAGAAGGCGTCACACCTAAAGCCGTGGCAGCAGCTTTGCGTGTAACAGAAAGAACCGGGGGCCGGTCCGCCGGCTGGCCATCGGCGGAGAGCTCGAAATAGGGGGGCTAGGGATCTCTCATAAACTACTCGGTCCACACCGTTGTTGACCGGATCGATCGACCTCATGTAGCAGCACACAAGGTAGCATGCATGCACTGTGGACGTGGGTCCGTGCGTCTCCAACCCCCATACCACCTTGAGCTGATGCTGGGTCCCCAGCAACGAGCCTGCAGCTAACGCTATCTCGAATTCTTGATCAGCATGTATGGGCAGAACGATCTATCGATCGGTCGACACACGTCGGGACACAATTTGCCTTGGATGGACCTGGAGCTAGTCCTAGGCCTAATCAGCTCAACTCGGGGACCCCCGGCGTTAATACTGTCGATCTTAGCTAGGGACATTGGCGTCCGGCTGTGTTAATTTAGCTAGGCCCATTAGCTTTAGCTAGCTCCAGGTTCATGCATGAGCCATCGAGTAGGACATATAAACGAGCTGTGTGCTACAAGATGCACTACCAAATCATGAATGCGAGTGACATCTGAACCACATCGGCGTCGGCACTATGCACGCATTCATGTACGCACAATGTGCTCGACTTAGTATAATTAAAGTAACTGCGTGCATATTTCTAGGAACCTGTACTTCTATGTACAATGTTCTTGACCTAGCTAGTATAATTAAGTAACTGCGTGTATTTCTAGGAAGCTGTACCTAATACTGTAGCTAATACGGACGGTTGGTCGATATGCATGGACAATAGCATTGACGGGGGAAAGGTAAGTTCATAGAAGGAACTGACATGAATGAAAGCTCGAGGGTGTCAATATATCAGGGCGCTAGCTAGCTCGATCTAGTACGTCCTGAGATCTCTCACGTCTTGTCAAAATCAACTTGGAGTAATTTTGAAATGTATGAACATCAGATTTTCCACGTACATAACTAAGGATATCATATCTCCTGCAGCCAGTGGCCTGAGCGTTCCATACAGACATACAGTGCGTTTTGGGTGCCTTTGCAGAGGATAAAGCACCAGAAAAATATGAAGCAAATGCGTACACTGCTGAAGACCGTGGTAATGAAGCTCTTCTCTACTAGTAGCTGGAGGACATCTAGGTGGGTTGGTGACGGTAGCATTGGCATGCCTTAACACTACTATGAAATATGCCTTCAGAGACGGGTGAAAATGATCATTGGAGGTGGTTCGCCCAATTGACTGTGCGAGATGGTCTCTGATGACCCCTAAGTTCACAGTCGGTTGCTAAAAGCCCGATTTCACTCAGGTTTTTAGCAACCGACTGTGAACTTAGGGGACATCATAGTCGGGCCTTTATACGAACCGCCTGTGATGACGGAGGCGGGCGACTTGTTCCAACCGCCTCTGTCATCACAGACGGGCACTTCGATCGAACTGCCTGTGACATTGTACCATAGACTGTACATTCAAGGGCATCACAGTCGGCTTCTGTCTTCTACCCGCCTCTGATGTCTGTATCCAGAGGGCATGATTTCCCTGCATTTTGGGCTAGCCTCAGGTTTCGCTAGCCATGCCCTCTAAAAAATGATAGATGCACATATATAATGACAGATTCATAGAATAGAGCAACTGACAGCCAATAATCACATCACAATAAAGCAACTGCATGAATAATCACATCACAATTCACAACCAATAATCACATGACTACAAAGTTCTGAAATAATTGCAAGTTTTGAAACAAAGCTACTCCGCTACACCTCCACCATAGAAATCGTCTTGAGGGTTTAGGACGTGTGTGTTGATGAAGAACGTAAAAATCCTTCTAATCCACGCTAGCAAGACTTCATCAAGTGGGCGTCCCTCATCTTCTACCTTCCAAATCTTTCGCAAACGACGGAGAGGAGAAATTATCTGACATGCAAATACATATATGAATATATATTAAAAAATAACGAATCTTGATATCTTGTTTTCTGGTGACGAAACTCATCACCTTCTCCATGTAGAGGCAAACGTAGAATCCACAAGTGTTAGTTCCTTTAACTTGTTGTCTGCACTGCAATTAGAAAGGAATGTATTGTTATATACATTGAAACGGTACTTAGCGGAGATGTGATATAATAACATATATATTACCGAAAAGTTAAATTTGTGCGATAACTTGGATCATTTGCCCTTCCCTCTCCGAGCATGGAATTCCAAGAAGGCCTTGTCAAGTATTTGCCTAATGGGCTTGAAGTCGCGAGTAGGATTTATCGAAGAATCAAGGTATATCACCTTGTTACTTCTTGGTATGAGGACTATCAAAATCCAATGGAAGCTGCATGTATAGATGTGTTGTCATGGGTACTACAAAATGTTGATCTAGTTTGAAAATAACCAAATAGCGAAACACATACCCAGGTTTGTATAGAAACATGAAGTATTCCTTATCCTTTTGAGCCAACAACACCTTTGTAACATACTGCAGCACTAATTCTTCATTGTCCCTAATGGCTTGGTCCGTGATCTTGCATGGGTCAAGGAAACCAACCGGTTCCTTGAGCGTCTTGACCTCGTTATATATGTATCTACAGAAATTATAGGACGATATTATAACTAGCATAACATATGTAGATATTACAATTATGATTCAAGTGAGCAGACTTACAATGTCCAGCATCTCAAGAGGGATTGATCGAGGGTGTCGAGTCTTAGTAGATCAAACAAGTCCTCGAAGAACACAAAGAACACCCCATCGAGATCTTGGTGCCACAAGTGCTCCTCTCGAAACTTGACCTTGAAGCTTCATGGCCTGCTCTGAGTGACTCCTCAAAGAATGTTGCTCTGTTCCATGTACCACTGGTGCAATCTCTGACATGCTGTTGACAAGAATTTGAACTCATGCTCCGTCACCATTGGCTCTCCGTTAACGAATTTGAGAGCCAACTACATCTTCTCAGGAGATGGTGGACTGACACTCATGACGCTCTTCGCACTCTTCGTGCTCTTGATGCTCGTGCTCTTGCTGGTCCTGCTTCTCTTCTGACCTTTTCCGTCCTTTTCTTCGGAAGGCTTTGCAATTGCCATTTCTTGGTGAGTTGTTGCCACAATGCCATGCTCCTCTGGTGGTGGTACAACTGACTCGACGACGTCAGGGATGTTCTCATGCACCGTCTCCGCTACAAGCTCCTTGGGGGTTGGATTCTTCTCGCATGCCTGTGATGCCGACTGCGTTGAAGGCTGGTCCAATAGGACGACGTCCTTATTCGGCCATTGGATCGAGGTGCCGACGGACTCTTGCAGGATGCTGATCTCGTCAGGTACGGGCACAGGCACTGGTAGGAGCTTGAAACCATCAACAACAAAGTCCACCATAACCTTCACGAAGTTAGGGCGAAGGGGCACATAATGCACCATACTCCCCGGTTTCGAAGGATGTGCCACCCCAAAAGCAGCATCAAGGAGATTGTCACCCATCACTCTGGCCATCAGCTTGCATCGAGTTGGTTCCAAGAAAATAGCGTGAAGATTTCGTAAGACATGTTCATAGTATAATTGAACATGCGACAACAAATAGGTTTATTGTTGTTACCGTGATACGATCAACCGGTAATCCTTGGCTGCCTCCTTCATCTCCAACCAGACCACCGGATGCGCAGCTACTTGGACGGTTGCCGGGGCTCGTAGCTGCAGCAGCAAGGGCGAACTGTGCCCTCAATTCTTCCTTGATACGATCCACCTGCCTCGATACCTCTGCTCTTATACGCTCCTCCATGGCAGCATGGTCTGTCTGTGTTGTTTAAGACTACGTCTGGCTCCTCCTAGCCCTCCTCCTGCACTCGTATTCCTCCTCAGTCTTGGGGAATCCCTGGCGCCATGGAACAGCACTTCCTATGCCTCGTGTGCGACCAGGGTGCTCGGGGTTTCCCAGTGCAGTGGTGAGGATGTCGTGTGTCCGTGATGACATAACCACATCACCTTGGGAGGGCTGAGAACTCATTTGCACCTACAAGAAGAAATTCCGACTCAAGTACTATGAGTTGTACTAATTCTATTCTTTACGTTCGTAAGGACTAAAGTGAGTGACTTATACCATGCGTTGTGCGACTTCCTCATCTGCAGGATTCAGAAATCTTGTGGTGCCGCTTAAAGGGTCAGACTTGGCATGAGCTCTTAACCAGGAATGGGCCCGCCCTTGCAGGCCTGCAAATGGAGGGGTTACATTCTTCGCCCTTGCTAGTTGGTCCTCACGCGTCCATTTCTCCTCTGCCTATTCGTATCCCCCTGTGCCGAGGTGATACGGGTGCTTGTTTCTAGCCAACAATTCCCTCTGCTTTGCACTGAGACGGTCGAACTCAGGAGTGGACCTCATCTCAACAAATCTCCTATACACTTCTGGATCCAAGAAGCCGTATTGATTTTCGTGAACGCGGCTCGTTCCCTTCCTTATGAATTTAGTTGTGAGCTCGCTCTTAAATCTCCTCCACGCCTTCGAGATTTTCGTGAACGTGGCTCGTTTGATGCTTTTTTCAAATTCTGGAGCGAACTGAAACCACTCCTTTATCTCCGCCATCAATTGATTTTGCATCTCAACGGTGACTAGCTTCCAATTATCTATACGGATGTCCACCTTATCACGCCCAAGAATCCCGTAAAATGATCAGAATTTGCAGCCACTTTGTCCGGCTTCTTCGGGGCCCCAGATCGCGTTGATATTTCAGTGATTACCATGCATCGCGTGGGTCTTTGCGAAATGGTTCTAGGCTTCCTGATCTTCTTGAGTTTTTTGGGCGAAGAATGGGCAGGCGAAGAAGCAGGCGACAGCAATGTAGAGGACGACGAGTTTGAAGAAGATTGTGCGTCCGACGTCTTGTAATTCATTACGAAGATTATTAACATTAAACTGAAATTAAACCCTAATTCGAGGTACAAACCCAAAAGTAAATTATCCACATTCATAAATTTTGAAAAACACCTATTTGAATAAAGCCTTATTATCTAGATTTAAGCAAATGCAAATTCAAGTTTGATTTTAATGCTTTAAATTCACTTCTATTCCTATTCATATAATGCAAAATGATTTTAATCTCGGCAAGAATTATACAATGTTAGCGTTCATATAATGCAAAATGATTTTAATCTGGCAAAGAATTACAATCAACCTAAGAATTACTTAAATTCTGAAGAATTACTTAAATTCTTGTAATGCGAAATAAAAAGAAACATAAAATAAGAAAAAGAAGACAAACCGGGGCGGCGATGGGGACGTAGGGGTGGCCGGGAAGGTTGGGGCGGCATCGGTGCTGGGGCGGCGTCGGGGCTGGGGTGGCCGGGGAGGTCGGGGCGGCGACGGGGTGGCCGGGGCAACGTCAAGGCGGGTGGGGTGGCCTGGGCGGCGGCGGGGTGGCTGGGGCGGCGTTGGGGCGGCGTCGGGGCCGGGGAGGTCGTGGCGGCGATGGGGTGGACTGGGCAGCGGCGGGGTGGCCGGGGCGGCGAGGTCGGGGCCGAGGCGACGGCGTCGGGGAGGATGGGGTGCGGTGACGGGGAGGCGAAGGGGCTGCGGAGAGAACTGGGGGGATGGAAAAAACCCTAAGTCCCCGATATTTATAGCAACATCATCACAGTCGGTTCTGAGGAACAACCGCCTCTGATGAGTCCTTTAGCCAGACATAAACATCCCTGTTTTTAGGAAAAAACATCAGTTTTCATATGATTGAAATGACAGTTTAAATATAATTCATCATTCGAACTAAAGTTTTCACAGAGATCATAAATCACACACCACATAGAAAGGATTCACATTACACAAGGATCACATTCATTCCGATATAGAATACGAAAATTAAAATGCAATCAAAGTTTAAGTGCTCATTTCAACACAATGCAAGCATACATAACCATTTGAACCTGCACCCACATCATTAATCATGCACTTGCCTTTTTCCTTTGAAAATAAGACCTTCATGATGATCATTGCGGATGTAGGTCTCATCGTCATGAATTTGTGTTTCTTCACACGTCACTTCGTCTGAATTAGGGATATCGCCAAATCTGGTGTAGTCATCCTCATCAACCACATCATCGACACCGACGATACTCCTCTTTCCATTCCTTACGACATGACGCTTCTTATTAGATGGATCGACTATGTAGAAGACTTGGTGAACATGTTTTACAAGCAAAAATCTTTCACTTGCATAAGCAACACGACCAAGGTCCACAGTAGTCATGCCATAATTGTCAACCTTCACATGTGAAAGATGCACCCAACGGCACCAAAATACGGGGATCTTGAACTTCACGTAGTCGAGCTCCCATATCTCTTGTACGAACCCACAGTATGGCCGTGCCTCATGGGCGACACCATCTACAGCATCTATACAGACACCACTGTTCTGATATGAGCTTTCGCATCTTGAGCCTTCGTGTAAAATGTATACCCATTTATTTGGTACCCTTGATACGTCATGACTTGATATGATGATTTTCTTGACAACCAAGTAAGCATATCATCGATGGATGAGCTATCGGTAATTCGGTCGTGTAGCCATTGATTGAACCTCGAGTTATGTTGTATAGTGATCCATCTTTGAGATTTATTCGGATTCTGTTTCCGTACCAACTCAAAGTGCTCAGTGATGTAGGGAGATACCACATCCATGTGTTGCAACACAAGAAAGTGGCTTTCGCAAATGCATCCGGATCGGGATTGATTCGTTTTGCTCCGAGAGTACCGATTCCTTGTAGCCTCCCAGCATAGCGTGATTCAGGTATGCCAATGGGTTTCACATTCGACATGTAGTCCAAACAAAACTCAACAACCTCTTCGGTTGCATAGCCTTCAACAATGCTCCCCTCTGGGCGGGATCGATTACGCACATAGAACTTCAAAATTCCCATATATCTTTCAAACGGATACATGCTCTGAAGAAAGACAGGGCCACACATCTTAATCTCTCTGACAAGATGAACCATGAGATGCGGCATCATATAAAAAAAAGTCGGCGGGAAATACATCTCAAGATGACATAGAGTTACCACCAATCGTTGTTGCAAAGCATCTAGCCGAAGGGGGTCGATGAACTTTTGGGTTATTGCCTGAAAGAACTGGCATAACATTATGATTGTCTCTATAACCTTTGTGGGCAAAATGCCTCAAATAGCAACAGGGAGCATTTGTGTAATCAGAACATGACAATTATGAGACTTCATTCCAAGCAATTTCAAATCTTTCATCGACACAAGTTTCTTTATGTTGGCGGAGTAACTGAATGGAACTTTGATACCATACAAAGTTTGGTTCTCTCAACCTTTGACAGGGTGTAACTTGCAGGTGGAAGGAATGTTCGACCTTTTTCAAATTTCTGGGGTGCTAAATCAAGTCTGATGCCCATATCGACCATGTCAAGCCTTGCGTTCACATCGTCCGTTGTTTTATCAGGGACGTTCAATAACAGACCAAGCAAGCTATTACATACATTCTTCTCTACATGCATGACGTCAATGCAGTGGCGAACTTCGAGGTGTTCCCAGTAAGGTAATTTCCAAAAAATCGACTTCCTTTTCCATATGCCCTTTCTCAATGGGATTCCTTTACCGAGAACTACGTCAATATCCTTCACCATATCATAGACCTCCTTTCCTGAATAAGGCTTTGGAGCCATACCCTCCTCTATTGTACCATCAAACTCCTTTTTGAGATTTCGGTATGGATGATTCCTTCGCAAATACCTACGATGCCGCATGTACACTGTCTTGTGCGAGTGCTTGAGGTACACACTTGCCGTATTATCCAAGCATTGACCGCAAGCGTTAGGTCCGTGAGTGGTTTGACCAGACAGGTTACCATAGGCAGGATAATCATTTATGGTGCAAAACAGGAGGCCGCGTAAGGTAAAGTATTCCTTTTGTCAGCATCCCATACATCGTCAACCCCTTCGTTCCATGGAGTCTGAAGATCTTCCATCAAGAGTGCTAGGTATACATCAATATCATTTCCAGGTTGCTTCGGGCCTTGAATTAGCATGGCCATCATGATGTACTTTCGCTTCATACAAAGCCAAGGAGAGAGGTTGTACACGCACATAGCCACCGGCCAGGTGCTATGTCGACAGGTCATGCTACCGAAGGGATTCATTCCGTCCGTACTCAACCCGAACCTTACATTTCGCGTCTCGACTCCAAAAGTTGGATACCTAGTGTCGATGTTTCTCCACTAGATTGATTCAGCAGGGTGTCTTAGCATGAAATCTTTCTTACGATCATCGGCATGCCATCTCATAAGTTTCACGTGCTTTTTGTTTGCAAACAAACACTTCAGACGTGGAATTATAGGAAGATACCACATTACCTTAGCCGACGGTCCTTTCCTGTCTTCGACACCCTCTGATTCATCACCTTGAACATCAAGCTGCTTGTATCTAGATGTCTTGCATACTGGACATACATGTACGTTTGTATACTCTTTACGGAAACATGGAGTTTTTCTATTTTCAGACCTAGAGGACAAAGAATCTTTTTCGCTTTGTATGTGCTCGTGGACATCTCGTTTCCTTGTGGAAGCAAGTCTGCCATAAGTACTAGGAGAGAGGTGAAACTTTTGTTGGACCAACCATTGCTTGCCTTCAATTTAAATAGTTCAAGAACAGTTGATAGTCTTGTGTATTTTGTCTTGCAACCCGAAACAAAGGTTTCTCTAAGTCCTCCATCAAGCCCAGGAATTGCTCGTATTGTCTCCCCTCTAGGTCGTTTCCTTCTGCGTAACACAACATTTCCTCCAATTCATTATCGGCTGGTTGCATATCTTCATCCTCCTCGCAATCGGACTCACCATCGACATCATCTTCGTTGCTAGTCGCCTCATCTCCACCCGGTAAAATTATGTGCGCGTCGCCATGATTGGTCCACCGTGTATAACCACTTACAAAACCCCTATGAATCAAATGATTTTGTATCTGGGTTCTGTCCTTGAACATCTTCTCGTTCTTACAACCATAGCACGGGCAACACATAAATTTGGCTCCCTTTGCCAACATAGCGTCTCGTGCTACTAATAGGAAATCATCTACACCACTAATATACTCTTGGGTCACACGGTTCTCGAGATACATCCAACTTCGATCCATCTCACACATACTGCTACACAATACATATGCAAGAGACTTATTAACCTACCACATACTAAAAAATCCTAACTATATGATTAATTTTCACTTCATCATCTCTAAACAACTAAACATAATTATCTCATCCAACCAAACGAAAGCAAAATAGGGAGAGAGCGGCAAGTAGTACTAACCTTATTCAATGTTCAATGCAATTACTCCTCATTATCCACTCTCCTTCCCTTCAAAATCAACTCAAAATTGCCCCTATCCGAACCACTGCCACCCAATAGAACAAATTTGGGAAACCCTAAAAGACTTCCCGACTCCCCTGCTTATGAAGGCGACATATATCACAGTCGATTGGGTCACTTAAACCGACTGGAATGTAACATCACAAGCGATTCAGCTCAGATCCGTCTGTGATATATCCTGCATTTGAGTCGGTTCATCAACAAACCGCCTCAGATGACTCATTTCAGTCGGGTTGTATACCAACCGACTAAGATCTGTTTAGACATCACGGTCGGCTTCCTTTGTAAACCGCCTCAGATGACTCATCTGAGGCGGTTTATCTCTCAACCGACTCGGATGTTTCCATCGTGAGGTCACAGCGTCAACATCGGAGACGGTGCCCGTGGCAACCCGCTTGTGATGAGTAAATCAGAGGCGGTTGAATTTTGCCCGACTGAGATGACACGTCCCGGATGAGCCTTTCTGTAGTAGTGTAACTAGCACTCTTTTTATTTATTTATTACATGGATGATTCGAATGTTCAATCTAGCTACTTGCTTTTCATTTTGTTATAAACTTATAATAAACGGTTATTGGACTATGTGTATTATCTTAATACAGAGACTGAAAGTAATAAACATTTTTATTTACGAAAAAAAAGAGCCAGTGGTGCAGGATGCATGTGTCTGGATTTTATCTTGGCCGGGTGATCAGTGGCTGTCATTACTTTCATTGAGCAAACTGTTACTAGCAGACTAGCTTAATCATGTATATGGGCAACGGTATGCAACTAATCTTACTTTTGATGGAAATTAGCAAGATCGGCTGGCTGCATATCCAAAATAAGTATTGTTCAAACAAATGACTTGAAAACATGTCGAGTCTAGTAGACAGTATAAAGAAAAGGAGGATAATACACTTACGAGTTACAACCTAGGTATATGTCTTTAGCTTTTGTACATGTTTTAACCAATAATTTCACTTAACCACGAATATTTTGTTCTGTACCATTATTAGGCACTGTTTGGGAGAATGCAAAGTTGTGGAAGTTGGACTATTGAACTGTTTGTTGTAGAATTCCCGCAAAATTCATTTGTGTCAAACGGGCTCATACTCTTGGATCCTCCTTCAACAGAACAGGCCCAACCATTAAAAGAGCCTACTCAATTTTGACAAGCATAACCCATTATATATTTTGGGCCTCCTTTTCTAATAGGCCAATACGTACGTGCTCAATTGCATCTTTTGCAGAAGACAATGCAGTATGTATAGCCCATAGTCAGAACTGCTTCTCAAATCTCGACCGGTCCGAATTCGGCCTTTTACTTTTTGATACGACAATCTTCCAAGTGCCCAAAATTTAGCAATGGAAGTGCTACTTGTTAAAAGAGCTGCCTGAAACACATGAATTCTGCAGGAATGTCGCAGAAACGAAGCAATCAGTTCAAGCAGGAACCTGACAAAATCCCGGTGTGGATAGATTGGAGCATGCAGTGGACAGCCTTGCGGCCAGGCGAGGATGCCAGCGAACGCACAGTTCATCCCTGTTCGTCTGATCTGATGTGGAGTGCCTGGCTGGAGATCCGAATAACGTCAACTCGCTAGTTCCTACCAATCCAATTCTTTCTTTATTACGTTGCTGATACTTGTTGGATCCAGTGGTACGTTGCATCATTCAAAAGGCGCTAAATCTTGGTGGTTTCGTGGACCGTACACTGTTTTTCCCTGATCAGTTCCAGCTTAATTATGTGCACCGTAATCGTAGAGCTAGCAGTTCTGAATAAGCAGCAGAACACGCGGAATAAGCAACGTATAATAGCAAAAATACAGAAATAGAAAAATCATAGGAATAAGCTAGAAATACAGGTGAGAAATATGAAACACAAAAAAAATTCACTAGACGTCGTTTGAAACGCGGGAAAAATAAAAACATAAGCTGCACAAACTTGCTTAAACAATGCATTATATTTGCTTAAACTCGCTTAGTGAAATCTACGACCTACGGGACCCATCATCAGTGAATATATTGATGGCGGGATCCCCCGGGCTAGGCCCAAGACGAGGAGTCGGCCGGTGTGGCCGGAGGTGGCCCATACCGGGTCCATGAAGTCCACTCGGTTGGGTCATCCGCACGTCATCAGGATAAGCATTATCACGACGCGTTCAACGTACGACCCGTTTAACCAACGGCGCGCGATCAATGCGCCACTACCGGGAGCGACGTGCGCAGTCAACGTGCCGTGATGCCAGGAGCCACTCCGCACGACCATCGCTGGCTAACCGACTCGGCGGTTGTAAACTCTAGCCTCGTCGGCTCTATATAAGGCGGGGCTAGGGCCCCTGGTCAAGGGGTTAGAGGATTGGTTAGACAGTTGGTTGTTTACAGACATTAGGCATTTCCCTTTCTTCCACCTCCAATCCTCACGATCATTGTACTGTAAATTTCCTCACTCGAGGCGAGATCAAGCATCCAGTAGGAGTAGGGTATTACCTCTTCTACAGAGGGCCCGAACCTGGGTAATTCCCCTCGTGTGAACCTTGGCCGGATCTTTCACGCGCGTCCCCGAGAATCACAAATGTATATTGCTGTGGAATCACCACGACATATTTATAGCTTACTTGTTTATCCAAGCCATCAAAAGAAAGGTAACCTCGTTCTTTCTCTACACGTATTCATCCTTACCCTCCCGACTTATTCATCATCTCTCTCTCTTAATCTTTTCCCTCACCGATGCATCCAAATCCGATGCTCAAAAGAACAAAAGGTCGGCATTCGTTCGAGCGACGGTGGCCGCCGGGAGCAGTAGCTTCGCCGCCGCAATGTTCTCCTCCTTCCTTCCACCTCAGAGCCTCATGGGGAATGGCGTGGGTGCGGCGTCAAGCAGTTGCGCGAGGACATGGCAAGCATGGCGGCGGTGTGTGACGGCGAGCGGTGTATATTTTGATTCGTTGGTGATTGTATCACAACGTCTCGGTGTCTCGGTCTTTTGCAACGAGGTGAAAAATAATGTAGGAATGGATGTTTGGAATCTTTTTGAATATCCTACATAAGCAAAGGAGGAAAAAAAATCATATCCTGTAAAATTTCTACACCTAATCTTACGATCCAATTGGCTCTTAGAATTCATTCATTTGGAGTAGCCATTTCTACATTTTCTCTACGAAAATACTATGGTCCAAACGGGGCCTTAACTAGACGCAACAGGTAGCAAAACCTAATTGTATTACGTACTCCAGTTGGGTTAGGCATCTCGAGACACAACCTAAAGTGCAGACTTTAGTGCCGTACGTACCGAAGTTCTCACCTTTCTAAAAAGAAAAGTGTGAACTTTAGCAGCAGAATAGAGAGTACATTTCGGTTCTGAGTAAATCGAGTGGCATCGGTAGCCGTTTCTCTGACAACTGACCAGCACCTTCCAGATGGCCAAATCAACCAAACATTTCCTGCTCTTTGCAGCTATCTAGATCCTCGGGCACATCAAATTGAATGCACGTACATAAGCAGACGAGGCAGGCAGCTCACGCTGCTCTCACTTACCTATGCTGCATCGGTGCTCCTGGGCTCCATGTTGCTTGTATAAAAAGTACAGCGACTCTGAGGTTTCCAATTGCGGAGAAACCAAACAAAACAAATGCCAGAAATACCCAGCTGTCCTCGGCTCGGTTGATTTCTGCAAGGAAAATGTACTTCAGTTGGCTTTTTTACAAATACTCAGAATCTGCCTTCCTCTTTGTCGAATCAAATGATGGAAGATATTTTTATATTTTTTTGTTGAATTTACAGTCTTTACGTAACAAATCTGAAATACATTTTATTTCTCCACCGTGAAACACCTCCACAAACTTAAAACCCTAGCGACCTGAAACTAACCCTGTCATCACCATCTGCATCAACTGGAACCGGTGATTAGGAATTAATCCCCTTCCCAACAACTGGAAAACAAAACCGAAAGCTCATATCTAAGATGATGCAAGCTTAGAAGGACTTGCCTCACTGAATTTTCGACAGATGTGCCATGCAAAGCAATGCTAACTTCATTTTCTCATAAGGCAACCACTACGGAAACGTCATGGAGCTAATCTAAACCGGTACAATATGTAGATCCATATGTGGATTAAGATCCCCCTCCTCTCACAATGTCGACGAGGCCTTCGGTAGCCAGCGAGACCGCTGGAGTAAATGGCAAAAGGCGAGGGCTCGAGTCGCCTTGTTGGTCGCTGCTCACCCCTTCAGCAATGGAAAGCGGCGACATGCATTTTTCTCTAGTTCATTTGTGAAGAGTCTTTTTGATCATCTCCAATGTGTCATTTTAAACTTGCTTTATGTTGATTTACTTCATAAGTGTCACTCTTTAGGTTAGGTTTTAAGTCCAATTTCCATACTAAAAATGTTTTCTTCTTCAAATCATTCAGCTTTTGACAATTATGTCTACGTCAAACCGATATTCTCACTTTCTTCATAATAGTGGAACAGTTCTTTTTAGAACAGTTAAACAGTTGGAAATACATGAATTTCTCATGTTTCACTGTTGTGGCGCTGTTAATTGTCACGAACACTACAAATCTCGATACAACTACTTATAAAAATTAACACCGAGTTAGTGGAAGTTATGGATATACAATATACAGCACAACCTAGAGGTCGAGTCTGCCTTTTTTTTTCCTCTGAAAAAATGAAACTCCGCTATCTTCTGCGCATTTTCTTTGATTGAAACGGAGCAATTCCATCTGTCAAGGAAGTACAGAACTCCAACGTCGGAAAAACAGAGGAACTCCCATGAACAGCAAGCTCGGAAACAAGAAACAAAGAGCTGCATTGTGAAGTCCGCCCCCAGCATCGTTGAGAAACCCACCGCCCCTCATCTCTCCGTCGCCTCCAAACCGAAATCCAAACCACCGCGGGCCCCACCCTCCATACATACATAGACCTCGTTCACCACCCCGCCTCCACCTCACCTCCACACCAGAGAGCCTCGTTTCCATCGCCACCACGCGCGCTCCTCCTCCACCCGCCGCAGCCGCCATGCAGAGCCTCCTCCTCCCCACCGCCGCCGCCTGCGTGCCACCGGTGTCCCCGCGGCGGCGGCCCGGGCGCGTCTCCGTCCGCGCCTCCGCCTCCTCGGCCGCCGCGGCGGCGGCGGCCCCGCCTCCCCGGCGGGAGACGGATCCGAAGAAGCGGGTCGTGATCACGGGGATGGGCCTGGTCTCCGTCTTCGGGAACGACGTGGATGCCTACTACGACCGCCTGCTCGCCGGGGAGAGCGGCGTGGGCCCCATCGACCGCTTCGACGCCTCCAACTTCCCCACCCGCTTCGCCGGCCAGATCCGGGGGTTCTCCTCCGAGGGCTACATCGACGGCAAGAACGACCGCCGCCTCGACGACTGCCTCCGCTACTGCATCGTCAGCGGCAAGAAGGCGCTCGAGTCCGCCGGCCTCGCGCTCGGCTCCGAGGCCATGGAAAAGGTATAGACACTAACACAGCTCGGATTCAAATGCTGCGCCCTTTACTGGATCAGGCAGACGCTAATCGAAGCTAGTGCAGCGTGGTGTTTTCTCCTTTTTTTAAGTTCTTAGCCAGTAAAGCTTGTAGCTTTCGGTCAAGAAAGTGCCCGTGTGGTTTGATACTCTTGCCAGATCAGGTGACCGTTTTCTCCCCGTTTTATTGGTTGGAGATGTGATCTCTGACGATAGTAAGGGTCTAGTACAAATGCCAAGAAGAATGGACTGATTGTGAGATGGAGACGTTGAAATTTGAATAGTGATGGTGACGTGCCATCTGATCTTGGCAAACAGGAACGGTTGGGGACAATTTGCGAGTAATGATCCCAGGGGTAGATCTTGAGCAGTCAAGAAAGTACAATGTGGCAGTGTGGGTTGTGAATCATACAAAACAGAGGATGAAGCATTTCCTTTTTTAGGAGTTTCAACACTTTGGGAGGGAAGCTGGTGAATGTTAGTATTATTTTGTATAGGTTTAGTGTATCTATTTGGGATTACAGGTAGCTGATGGCATTAACCTTGTTTTTATTGTAAAACTGTAGTTGAATTCAATCTTAAAATCAAGATGAGTACTCTCTTAAAGAACGTTGTTAAGGAATGGCACAGTGTATGGTAGATGGGTGCATTGGTACATCTCTATTTGTATTGGCTAGAGAGATACATCGATCTGTGTTGGCAGTACCACTGTGTATTATGAGCCAATATGCTCTTTAGTAAGAATGTCACTTCATGTACTTTGCTCTCTTGGTTTATATCTAATTAGAAACTAAGTGGTTATTGACTGACATAGATAATGAAGATCCTGCTTTAATTTGAGTGAAAAACTGTTCCTGAAGGTAAGCTTGTGAGAATAACTAGCCGTGGGGTTGGCTCTAAGGTTCCAGAAGTGGACGATCATGTGACTTATGGATCATGGTCTGCAATGGGCCTACAGCGCAATGTTGAAAACACGTGTAATTTAGTTGGGCTCCGGTGATGTGTGTCTATTTTAAATTCGTACCAAGTATTAACATAATAACAGAGAGGGATTTTTTCTTTTAATGTCAAAATGGTTGGTTGGGTATTATATGTTTTGGCTTGAGTATACCATGAGCCTTGCAAAATTCTATTCTTGCATTTGATGAATCCCTTGCATTGTTATAATTTTTGGCAAATAAGAACTTTTGGACCAAGTCACATTCTCTTTTAGCATGCCAAACTTATTTGGTTTGTTTAGGGTTGATAGTAGCTTCATAGACTCTATTTAATGTTGTACTACTCTGCTATATTTGTCTTCGTCATTGATACCATCTTTGGAGAAAAGGATATTTAGTGCTAACTAGTAGATGTTCTCTCTGACAGATTGACAAGGCCCGGGCTGGTGTACTTGTGGGCACTGGTATGGGTGGCCTCCAAGTGTTTTCTGATGGTGTTCAGAATCTTATTGAGAAGGGGTACAGAAAGATAACTCCTTTCTTCATCCCGTATGCCATAACAAACATGGGATCTGCCCTGCTTGGCATGGATATTGGTTTCATGGGTCCAAACTACTCTATCTCAACTGCCTGTGCTACCTCAAACTACTGTTTCTACGCTGCAGCAAACCATATTCGCAGAGGCGAAGCTGATGTGATGATTGCTGGTGGCACTGAAGCCGCCATTATTCCAATTGGTGTTGGTGGGTTTGTTGCATGTAGAGCACTATCACAGAGGAATGATGACCCTAAAACAGCATCTAGGCCCTGGGACCAAGATCGTGATGGTTTTGTCATGGGTGAAGGAGCTGGAGTACTGGTATGCTCTATGAACATTATTCTGGTTCAGATTCTATATTAGATTTAAGCTGATATCATCACTTCACTGAAAATTTTCCTATAGTGATGATCCTATCCTGCAGCCTGTAAAGTGAAACTAATTTATTGTTTTCAACAATAACTTCCAGTGCATCTGATATGCTCTATGAACATTATTCTGGTCCAGATTATATATGAGAAGCTGATATCATCACTTCACTGAAAATTTTCCTATGGTGATGATCGTATCCTGCAGCCTGTAAAGTGAAACTAATTTATTTGTTTTCAACAATCTGTTCAATAATAACTCTCATTGAATTTAGTTACTCGGACATATTGAAGTTTTTACATTTTGATTTTGTCAGGCATCTCTGATGCTCCTATCATAGAACATAATGATAAGAATGTTCATATGCTGTACGTTTTATTGTGGAATTTTGATCCATAATGATAATAATGTTTCATATGCTATACATTTTATTGTGGAATTTTGATTCATTGCACTTCTAATCCCTTAATTCTGTCAAACTGAATAAGGTCATGGAGAGCCTAGAACATGCAATGAAACGTGGCGCTCCAATAGTTGCGGAGTATTTAGGAGGTGCTGTGAACTGTGATGCTTACCATATGACTGACCCAAGATCCGATGGTCTTGGTGTTTCATCATGCATTAGACAAAGTCTTGAAGATGCTGGTGTTGCACCAGAGGAGGTAATCCAAATATTCCACCCTTAGGAAACACCATTTTCATATTCGTTCTGTTATTCACAAAATATTGTCTAACTTCATCATGTGGCAGTGATGACTTATCTGTGATCCTTTAAATTATGATTTCTAGCTATGTAATTTGGCTATTTTGTATCAGGGATTGCTACCTTTTTTGTGCAATAAATTTTTAACTCATCAGGGTCTGCATGCAATTGTTAATGCCTATTCCTGGCATCTTTCCACAGTTTACCTTTACTTGAAAAGTTTCTGTGTTGATGTTATAGAATCATTCTTTTTACAACAAGCTATGTTTGGTATTGTCTATTTGTTGTGTAATGATTCTGGCACTATTGTAAATTTCTGGTTTTGATTGGCAAATGCTTTGAAGAAGTGTCATATTGCTGGAAAAAATCACAAAAGATTATTTGCAGGTCAACTACATAAACGCTCATGCAACGTCCACCCTTGCTGGTGATCTGGCTGAGATGAATGCCATCAAGCAAGTCTTTAAGGACCCAACCGGGATAAAAGTAAACGCAACCAAGGTGATTTACTGTCCTATCTTTGTTACTTCAAGTATATTGATTCATTGCCCCTTCTTAATACGATCTTCCTATCCTCTTTTTGCAGTCCATGATAGGGCATTGCCTTGGTGCAGCAGGTGGTTTGGAAGCCATTGCTACTATTAAAGCGATAAACACTGGATGGGTGCATCCAAGCATAAACCAGTTTGTAAGTACCCGTTTACAATGTTACAGCTAATTTAGTTGGCAAGCCAGTATAAACCTGAGAGGCACATTATGGCTAGAAAAACTAAGAGCTACACTCTGTTAAATGCAGAACCGGGAGCCAGCGGTTGAATTTGACACGGTACCTAATGTAAAAAAGGAACATGAAGTGAATGTTGGTGAGTAGCAACGCCTATGCTTTATAGTATTATTACTTTTCCATCTCATTTCTTCCTCTCTCCCTCATATTTGTTTGCTATTGCGATGCAGGTATATCAAATTCCTTTGGATTTGGAGGACACAATTCGGTGGTAGTATTTGCACCATTCAAGCCTTGATATGTTTCTTGCTCAACAAATCTTGCCCAGAATAGTGAAGGTCTTTTCAGGAAGCTCTGCATATTTCATTGTGTTTACTTTGGGGGAAGCAACTGCTGATCTGACAGCCAGCAAGTTTACAGTGAACAGGGGATCTGAGATCTATTGCATTTTAGCTACATCCATCTTCAATTAGATTGAGAGCGCTGTATAACATTTTGCACCATTTGCAATTGATTCTACCTGTTTTCATGTAATGGAAAGGCGAGAATTTCTAGAATTGTCTTGTAGAAGCAGATTTAGATCTTCTGTTCCATAGTAGAGAATGAATTGGAGGCCAAGGAATCGTTTGTCTGTACCACCTGATCCGGGAAAAGTCTACTATCACAAATTTTTGTCGTTTCCACTTTCCAGTATGCTAGTGCCCTTGTAGTCTAATAAAAAAGTGACGGCTTTCAATTTTACTGAAGTTTATATGGTCCGTTACATCTTGAATGAAAAATATATGCATCTGTACGGGAATGAGCTGTGATATAATATGAGATCATAAGATTGGCAGCCACGCCTGAATATATTCAACTAAATTTTGTAGGGCCGGGCCCCAAAATCCTGATCTTAAATGGCCTGGCCTACATTTTTCCCGAGTAAATTATTTTCAATTTTATTTCGGAATATCTTTTTCTTTTTAACAAAAAAAATTATTATTATTGAGGTAACTAGTGTGAGAACTCTCTGACCTCTCTCCTACTTTAAGAGATAACTCTAGGATGTGTGCCAAGTAGAACCGTCTCAGCCCATCTTCTCATCTTCTTTTCATCAAATTCAAAAAAATTAGAATGAGAAAAATCTAAATCATAGAATCAATCCAGACTTTGAATTGGATGAAACTGAAACTCAATACTTTTAATTTTTAGAAGTACTCTAAAATTAAAATTTCCGAAAAAAAATGTTAAGAGGACAAAAAATGTACAGTAAATTTCTTAAAGCTACACATTTTCTTGATAAACTATAAAAGCTTTTCTTTTCACAAAATTACATTTCTTTTGTATCAGTTTTTGTTACCCCCAACTTCTTTTGTATCATGGTTTCAGAAAACTATATACTCTAATATTTTAATGAAATCGACAGTTGTGACCCACTTGTCAGTGATACAACCATGAACAACCCCATTATGAAGTTGCACTAGTTCTGTTCATGATCGCGTTGCTGGTGAGTGGGGCCGTACCAGTCAATCCCGTTGGAAATCGTATGAAACTGAACAAGTGTAGTTTCTTCTCGAGAAGTGCAGTTCTTTGACAATTAATTTTTTGTTTTTAAGAAGATGCAGTTCTTTGATAATCTGTCAAGAATAATTTATAGTTTTAAGAAATTTAGCGAAAACCAATCTTATACTCCTATCAGCTAATCATCAGCCCAAATCCTTCGGAGCCCAGACCATTATCTGGAGAAGGCGCAGGCCCTGTCCTGGCCCAAACGGAGCTCCCCGCCATGGCGCCACATGTCGTCCAAGAGAAAGCCCGCGCCATCCATCTACGTCTCCGTCTCCGTCTCCGCGCTTGCCTTGCCGCGCCGGCCGTGCGCCCACGACACGACCCCGTCCAAGTCAAGACGCCACCTAAACGACACACACACACACATCCAAGAACGCTCCCCTCACGTCGCCGCACCTGCCACTACCTACGTACGTACGTAGTCGCGCCCCGCGCGCGCGAGCCCAGCCATCGACGTGAGCAAACGCAAACGCTCGCCCTGGCGACGGCGACGGCGACGGCAACGGCAACGGCGACGACCACGACGACGCGCGCGCCGGCCGCCATGCTGCTTGCAGGCGACGACGCGGGCGACCACCTGTCGGCGAAGGCTGCCGAGCTGGAGCGGCAGTTCGAAGGGTACAAGCGGCGGCTCGCGGACAGGGGGGCCGCCGCCGTGGTCGTGGCTGACCATCCCGACCTCGACGTCGACGTCGACGGCGACGGCGCCGGGGTGGGGGAGGAGGAGGAGGAGATGGTGGTGCTGGGGAGGGGGAGGCGGTACGAGGCGTACGTGCGGAGGAGGGACGAGAAGCTGCGGCAGGGCTGGCGCGAGCGCATGGAGCGCAAGGAGGCCGAGATGCAGGCGCTCTGGGCGCGCCTTGACCGCGGCTGCTGCCTGGACGGCGATTCCGGGCTCACCGCCGGCGCCAGCCCGGCCAGAGAGGTAATTAACTGACAAGCGCTTGTTTAATTTTCACGGTGCTCTTGTTTTTCATTTTTTGCCAGTGTTCGAGAACAAAAGTTAAACAAATGATTTCTTATGCTTTTACGTAATTTTTTAATTTGGGAAAAAATTGTTCCTTAGGCATGATCAGTTTGACGGATGTGACAAGTTTCACGTTTCTTTGCTTGTTCTTGTCTTGTTGATCCTTGTGTTCTCGGGAAACTGATATACCTTTCTTGTGATTCATTAAGACCAGTTTAGTTGAGCTATCGTATCAGAGCAGTCTTTCGGGTGAGAGACGTCACATGCATGTATTTGTATCCAGCGGTTGTCGTTTTTCTGGTCCGGTTGCTATTTTCAATAATTTTTTCTAAATTATAAGTCAATTCTCTTTAAGCCTTTGGATTAGCTTTCGAGAGACGTGTGTGCATGATGCTAGATTAATCCAATTAGCTCAAAAATATGATTTATAAATGCTCCCTTTCTGGACTTTCATTTTAGTTCACCCTCATTTCCTTGTATTGTCATGTGACTAAGTTTTTTTTTCTTTTATTTTTTGCTTTTATTTTGACACCTTAAGTTTTGTAGTATAGAAGTTCATTTTGCTATACATGTTCATCCTAGAACCCTACTGGGCGGAAGCACGGTTTTGGGCTACAAACGTCGCTATCGACGGAGCTTAGCGTTTAGGAGTTGAAGTGTGTAATTAGCTCGTTTGTAGGCTTGTAATTGCGCTACTCTAAATAACTTTTCTTTCTAACAATGCAACGAAGCACAATGTTTCTGTGTTGTCTTGAAAAAAATAATCCTAGAACCCTACCATGATACATTTGCAAAGGAGTATATATAGTCAATATATCTTTCATCTTTTTCTGGAGGCTCAGATTGGTCTCTTGAAAATGTCCATTGCCATTCTCCGACCACACGTCGTACCACATGAACTTGCTGAGTTGGAATTGAGCCCCTTGATGACCCAGCCAGCTAGAACTGTCCTATGTTGCCCTCACTTCCGTTCTACTCTAATAAGTTTTCCTTCACTCCCTTTCTCAATACTCATTTGTTTCCATCTTGCTTGAGGCAAAACTGGGCGTCTGCGAAGATGCAAATAGCCTACAATTTATTACAAAGACGTTTCAAAGATGGGGGCCAAATAGTTGAACACGGTGACAAGCCACCGGATAATCAAGTCATTACAAAAATGGAGCGTCTATTTCTAAGTCGACTGAGAATTTATTCTTTCTAAGTTGACGATTTTAAAAAGTTGATTCTTCATCTAATGGTTAACTGAATAGTTGTATATTTTAAAAATTATATATAAATTTAGGTATAGAAATATGCAACTACCTAGTTGCACATTTTTAGAACTAAAGTTGCACATAAAAGCTTGAGAATAGCAATTTGGTTGATTGAGAAATAAATATTTCTTATATGACTTAGAAATGATAAATCCGTATAAAAATAATGCCAAATAAAACCATAAAAGTTGACAAGCCAAGCGAAACGAACAAAGAGACAATAAAAGAAGAGGCATTTAAATCGTTTCTTCCTCGTAACAAAAAATAATATTGCTTACGTTGTTGTCAGTTAAGTTTAGCCAAATTATCCTAGTCAAAATCAACTCTCCACTTAAACACCATAGGAGGATTTTAATTTGGAGGTGAAGCTTCAGTCGTCATAAGTGTTCGATGGAATGTACAAGAGGAAAGGGGTAGGTCGACGGGGAAGATCTAGCAGGGTATGTTCTGCAGCGGATTTGAACGAGTCGGATGAACATATAAACGATGTGTCTCAGTTGGTTTTGGTAGTTCTCCTCCTCTTTGCACTGGCATCCTTTTTTGTCGAGTAGAATCAGTGCGAACTAGTATTGAGAAGGCGAGCAAAGTTAAAACGTATTTTGGTGAATGGAAGTGAGAGCAGAATAGTGATTTTCAACTCTCTGCGATGTGCTTCCTTGATTCTAATTCAGCACGTCAAGGTGTCGTGCTATACTGTTCGAGGTACTTGTTTGGTCTGAAATTGGAAGTTCGGGGATGGGGATAGACATTTGCAAAGTCGAGGGGAGAAAGTGAGCATCGGTCGATGGAGGACTAAGTTGGCTATTCTCCCCAAAAAAAAACAATCGTAACGTGCCAGCTCGTTTTGCGTGTGTTCGTCTCTGAAAACTGGAAGGTTGCTACTTAAATTTCGTGACGAACACCATCCTGCAAGAAGCCAGGTTTCGTGTCTAATCCATAGTTGAAGTCTCTTTCAATTCACCAATCAGTTCTACTGTTCTAGTGTTGCGTGATTGTGTCACCCCTGCAGATAGCGAAATCGCAGGCTCTGCTTAATCCTTTCGTTTCCTTCGACATCTCTACAGCAAAAGCCCCGCAACGTGGAGAAACCAATCCTTCCTGCTACGCCAAAATGCAGCCCGGCCATGAAGCTCCCACGTCTCAGGAGCTGCATCTCGTCGTCACCGTCGGCGGCGGCGGCGGCAAGCCCGAGGCCACCAAACCGGCGAGCGTCGCACCGAGAGGCACCGCCGCCGGCAGAGCCGCCCACCACGCCCCGAAAGGAGAACAGGGTGCCACCACCGACGCCGAGGCCGCTGAAGACGCTGTCACGGACCAGGAGCTCGCTCAAGGACAGCAAGGAGGTACGCGGCGTCAGGGAGAGCCCGAGACCGCCACCGCCGCGCTTCCAGCCCCCGCGGGCCAGCTACGTCAACGGCGCGGGGGATCCGAAAGAGGCGGCTCATGCGCCGAGCAGCAGCGCCGACGCCATTGCCGTGGCGCGGAGCTGTTTCCGTGAGCAGGTTGTCCTCGCTGAGATCAAGGTGGCTGCTGCCGTTGCTTCCGAGCCCTATCACCTCAGGAGATCAGGCAACGGCGTCGTGCGCGCCTCGCCGCCATTGGTGACTCTGAGACAGGTCCATGGTTGTCTCAAAGATAACATTGGCTGCAACAATGTCGATACCTCAGAATATTCAGATGTCGAAGCCAAGAATCCCAGCATCGATGGAGGCGGCAATGGTGATGATGATGATGACGAGATTGCACAATGTTCTGATAAGCTTGGTAATGCAGAGATCACCGGCGACTCCGACACCGAGCCGAGCTATGTGTTCATCCAGAAAGACAACGAAGAGCAAGAACCATCTGCCACGATCGTCAAAGAAAGCCCAGTGATTGATGCAGAAGGAGCGTCCAGGGAGAGCTCCGAATCGCTGTACTCGAACGTGCAGTCGTCGTTCTCCCACGGATCAGAGCTCGATGCCTCGGCCACCGATTCTCCGCTCCACAGCCCGCCTCCGAGCAGAGCTTTATCCACCGAGCAGCTGCTGGAGGCCGATGCTGCGATGCTAAGGAAGAGACGGGAGGAGGAGGAGGAGGCGGACGAGAGCATACTGATCCCGGGCACCGCGAGGAGCCGTGCTAATCCTGTCGCGGCGCAGTCACCGATGGATACAGTGGCAGGGCTCAAGAGGTTCCTGAACTTTGGGAAGAAGAACAGCAAGGGCGCTGAGGACAGTGTAGCCACGGATGGCCGTCAGGTTATTCGATCAGGCCGAGATCGGGCTTCTCCGATGCTGCTTCAGATGATCTCGACGACGGCTATGTCATCTCTCCACATGGTACATCCTCTATATATATACACGTCGCATTGTGCACTCATATTCTTTACATATGTTCAGCTTTCTGACTGTGGACATCATGTATATGCTAGCGTTGCTAGGTGCAGTTCGGTCCCTGCGAAGTTTTGTGCCGTCTCCTGCAAGATCTGAACTTAAGGAAATAGTTCCACCTGCAAAATCACCAAGAGGTTCTGTCAAGACAAACTTGGCATGCATCTTATTATGTCCATGACCCCAGTGCCTACATCTTGCTGTTTTCACCGGTTCACTTATGCTCTATTTATTTTGTTATTGTTGCAGTACATCGATCCTTCTTCTCGTTCTCATCGTTCAAGAACAGAGGGAATTGATGCCAAACATTGGCGACAAAGTTGCTGCAATGTAGATTTTATTTTAGGTCCCTATCTTATTGATTCATCTGAATATCTTGACTTTCGGGTGAGCGTGTTAGCGATTTTAATGAACTACTTGAGAACCTAACGGGTATGAACAATACAAAATAACTATTCATGCACAAGTCGTCTTTTTCATATCTTCCAAATGCGATTCGGTTTCCCGTGAAATTTTACTTGCCTATGGAGTATGCCCTCTCCAACATCTCCAAAGTTCTTGGAATTTTTGGAAAAGAAAATTAAATATGGGAAGCACAGATGTAGAACGGGAGGAAGCATAAGCACCAATATTCTCATTGGGTGTGACACGGGGGAAGGTTGATGACATGCACACTGTCACGAAGGAGCAATGCTATAATTACAGGAAAAATAATACACAGTTATACTTGCATGCTTACATGGATAGGAACAACGTAAAAGCCCTAATGTCCCGGCCTTGATACACAATAGCTAGCTTTTTTTAATAATCAATCTAAGTCAACTCGTAAGTAGAATTTTCATAATTTTTTATTTAAAAAAAATCTAATTTTAATTCCTCAACTATTGTCAAAGTCTAATTTTGATCCCTCAACTATATACCAGATACTAAGTTTTGAAACCATCTAAATTTAGCTCATTTCTCTATTTCTTAACATCTAAGGGGGTGTTTGCTTGGGCTTTTCAATAGCTTTTCACTGAAAAAAGCTGCAGCCCAACTAAACGGCCAGCTTTTTAGCAGCTTTTGCCAACGGTAGCTGTGAGCTTTGCAGTGCAAATTCAGCTGTTTGAAAAAGCTGCCTTCTGACAACTTTTTATAATGTGCTGAAGCTTTTAGTATTCATTTTCTAAAATGTTATAGATGGTTTGGATCAACCAAAAGCCATATGTTCACTTTTCCACAGCCACAACAGCTTTTCAAGACAGGCAGCCAACAACAGTTTTATCAACAGCCACACCCCAACCAAACAGGCTCTAAGTGGTTTTGATGATGACATGACAACAGTTTCGCACACATGATAGCCCAGTCGACATAAAAATTAAAAATATATATCAAAAAAACGTAAATTTAGAAAAACACAATAACAATATTCCAGAAAAGTTACTGAAGATTCTAAGAATACTAAGAATGCACAACATTTAAAAATAATCTAGAAAAACCATGGATTTCAATAAAATTCAAAATTTTTCCTTTTTCTACATTTTAATTTATTTCTTCATTTTATGGTTCTCAGATTTTTCAGTAAATTTTCTGGAATATATCTAATTTTTATATATTTCTTGGTTTTCCCTTATTTCTTATTTTCCTTCAAATTTCGAAATTTTCCTAATTATTTTGATAAATTTTCATTAAAAATCTAGTTTCTAATATAAATGTTAAATTTCTTTAAAAAAATTCCAACATTTTCATAAATTTTTATGAATTTTTAATCTGTTTTCCCCTAATTTTCTTTGAATTAACTGATTTTTCCAAAAGAATTTTCAAATTTTCTATTTTTTCTCTGATTTTCCTTTTTTTATTTTTTAAAAAACTTTTTGTGTTGACTTGGCTGCCACGTGTATGAACCACCGCCGCTTCATCGTCAAAACCACTTTATGTGGGGCAAGAGACTAAATCTGATTTTTACACTTGAGGGACCAAAAATATCCGGTATAGAGTTAAGGGACCAAACTTAGACTTTGGTATAGTTGAGGGACCAAAAATAGATATTCTTTTCTTAGCATTACTTTACTAAGCTAACAAAACTGACGAGTGGATGCTTGCCGTTATCTCGGAGCAAGCTCTTGAAAATGCTGATAAGACGAGAACATGTCATAAATTTGACGACATGTCATAAATATGAGGGATGTTTTTTTTAAACTTTACATAGCCATATAAAGATTTAGCCCTATAATTTTACCATTGCCAGAAAATCAATTGAACTATTGAGTTCCAGGGATTATAATTTCACGCGGCCAGATGGGTGGCAAGCAACCAAAATTTCACTCAAACAGCAAAGGGCAGCAGGCTTGGCCACGTAGGCACAAATGAACCCCTAGCCCATCTCATCCTGATATCCCTAGCTACGAACCAACCATCCATCCATCACAGGAGGTTCTGGTTCCTCCAGAGAAACCAAGAACGAGAGCAGCATCGAAGGCCAGTTTCCTCAACTCGACCCAAGAAGATGGCATTCATGGCCTCAACGGCGTGCAAGCCCTCTCTGGTGCTGACTCCTCGGGCGTCGTCCTCGTCGTCTCCCCGCGCGCAGGCGCTCCTCTGCAGGCCCTCCACCTCGGCGACGAGACCCCGGGCGCTCCACGGCCTCAGCAGCAGGGCGGCGGTGTTGGCCGCGCCAGCGCCGCGCCGCCGCACGGCGTCCACGGGCATCGTCTGCGGCAAGGTGACCGAGCTATATATCTGGCGCGCAGAAGCTAGCTAGTGCGCAACATGCATGCGCGTGTCGGTGAATCCGTGGTGATTGAATTGGGCCATGGTCGTTTCTGCTGCTCGCAGGTGACCAAGGGCAGCGTGCCGCCGAACTTCACCCTGAAGGACCAGGATGGCAAGTCGGTGTCCCTCTCCAAGTTCAAGGGCAAGCCGGTCGTCCTCTACTTTTACCCGGCGGATGAAACGCCCGGCTGCACCAAACAGGTCAGTTATGTTTTTCGAGTTCCATGTACCAAACAGTTCACCGAATAATCGGGTGATCTGCTCGTACAATCATCACGTCCTAAATACTGGTGCCAAGGGTAATTGCTTTAAAAAAAGCAAAACAGTAGGGCAAGCGGTAATTTATTATTTGCCACTCGATTAATTGGCTTCTTAACCTTTGGCATCGATCGCGTTTTAAATACAATAGAACATATATTATTTGCCACTTCTTGATACATCAATCATATTTCGTCCAAATCATATTATTGGCACAGTGGAAGACATGAATTTATGGTATACTGTAGAAACTGTTAATTCCGGTAGCCCCTTTTCCTCACCGACCCTTTGCGAATTGTGCCAACGGTCAAAAAAGCCGCTCATTTCCACAATATGGACGCCCCAGCTCTTGCTTCGAGCGCCGGTGTGGCCACCGTCGCTAGGGTGCTGTCTCGTTGCCGGAATCAAAGAAGAAGAACAAAAAGTGAAATGAATAGCTTTGAACTCATGACAGGAACTTTCTGCTCGAAAATAAACGCAAACTACAACAAGGATTTAACTAACGGAAAAAATCTACTTCATCCTCTAATGTCTGGTGCAAAGCCAACATAACCCTCTAAGTTGAAACCAGGTAACATGTTGCCTCACCATTATCCAAAACAGCTCTAACTGGGTCTATGGGGTGATTTGAACTTTTTGTAATGGTGAGAGAGCGGTTTACCTGATTTTATAGTTCAGAAGATTATGTTGACTTCACTCCAAACAGCAGTGGTTGAAGTAAATGTTTTCCTTTAACTAACTTACATGTCCATGAAATTGAGCTTACAACCGATAATATAGAAGTTTTCAACTAAACTTCAGAGGATTTCAACTAAATTTCATATAAGATTTCAACCAAAAAATCAACAATTGTCAAATATATCACAAGCTCTAAACTAAAACTCCATAAGCTTTTGACTAAAAATCACAAGTTTTCAACTACAAAAAATCAGAAGCTTTCAAACGTTGGGCAGATGTGAGGTCAGCACATAGCTTTCAAACGTAGGGCAGATGTGAGGTCAGCACATAGTTAGGGATTTGATTCCTCATGGAAGGTGTCAGCGATCGGTAAACCACCGATCTTACGTAATATGTGGAGAAGAGAGAGAAGGAGATAGAACCCTACGTCTTGTTGGTATATATTAATCATGAGACAATGTCCAAGGGGTGTGTCTAGTCCTAGATGGGATCTACAACTAGTCGGAGGTAGTTGTCGAGGCTGGTCTTCCCTTCTACTTAGTCGGAGGTCGTCAGGCTAACCTTCTGGCTTCAATGTGTTTAGATTGTCTATCTGACTCAACTTGTTCTGTCTTCTCCGAAGGCCATTGGGGTCCTTTTGTAGGTGCTATACCGTATCGTGGGAGATATGGATTCGTCTCTGAGTAGGACTTCACTTTCCTTAAACATCGAGATTGACTGTTTAGTTTAAAGAGTCCCAAATACCCACATGTGGTTTTCTTATTGACCTAGAGTCCTTCTCCGAGGTACATATTTTCCCGGGTAATTAGGATACCCCTATATCTTTATGTATTCGTATATGAATATTGTCGTCGTATACAGTAGTTGTGTACTACTCATCGTCAGAAGGAAAGATGGATGCTATGGACTTGTGGAGACTCAAATTTTCATGGTGGAAGAAACAGAGAGACAAGCAAAGAGGGAACGGGAAGGAGAAGCACTTGGTGTGGTGAGGAGATTCACATGTGGGGCAAGGTTCCGCTTTAGAAATACGTGCTTAACCCTCTCAAGTGCAGCATCATCTGCTTTACCCATGGAACCAAATCACGGCGGTTTTGTGTGACGTGACGCCCATATGTTAGTCAAATCCACATGTCATGGCATCTACTCATCTCTCTCTTCCCTATCTTGTCTCTCCTTCTCCTCCACCTCTTCTCCAAATGCGGCAAGGTGGCGACACCTTCCTCCTCCCTTCTGGCCCAAGCCAACCAACAGCCTCATCGTCTTCGGGTTCCCACCCTTGATGGTGATGGCGCTGGTCCTCGAGCCTGTACTATCATCTTCGCGCCATGCGGTTGTGGTCCTGCTCACATTGAGGAAGTGGCCGGCAAGGGCGCCCACGAGCCACCGTTGCACGTCAAGGTCGCCGGCTCCTTAGGATACTCGGTGAAACCACGCCTTCTCCCTCAGCCGCTTGGGTATAGCTCATCGATGCTCGCATTGTCCAATGCATGCCCACATTGATGCCAAACGCGGCCTACCAAGGAGAATGGGAAGAAGAAAAATATGGAGGGGGAGAGAGGGGAGAAAAAGAAGGCTAAGAGAAGTAATATGGTGATGATGTGTCGCACACGAGGCATCCATGTTAGAATTGATGAAGGAATGTATCCATGTGGGCGCCAAGTTTGCACATACGTGTCGTGAGGGCAAAACCAATGGAGGAAGATAAAATAAATGATTTTCATAGCGGAGAGGGAAAGGGCAAAACATCTGATTTTGTACGCCCGAGTGTAGGGGTGGAAGGGGGACGAAAGCAAACTTATCTCAAATAAATATTAAGGGCGAAAAGTCTACAATGGCCTCAAGAAAACATTGGTCAGAATTAAATTTATACTACCACCCACTATAGTAGTAGAATGTGAGATAAAACTCCTTCCCCTAATCACTAGCGCCTCGCCATGACCATACCGTCTCAAGAAAGCACTGAAATTGCTCCCAAGAGGCAGCTCGAAGAACCTGCCACTGAGGAAAATGGAGGCCAGACCAGCGTGCTACTGACGTGGGTGCATATTGGGGGCATCACGACAGGCATGGCCGTGGCGCTGGCGCTCTCTCTTGACGCGGGCCCAGCGATGGCGCTGGGGCCGGAGGGCCCGCTGGTGGAAGAGTTCTGGGACAACATGCAACGGTACACGTTGTACGCACTGACAGTGAGCACGGGGTTCGCGTGAGCACTGGTGTAGCCCATCGTGGAGCTGCTCAAGAGCCCCATCACGGCGGTGCTCATCGTGTTGGTCATAGCCGGCGGTGGCATCCTTGTGTCGCAGGTGATCAACACCATGGCTAGCAACTCCGACTTCATCTACATGTACGAGCAGTAGCTAGCGTGTCACTACATCTCTGCCAGTGATGGATGCATGCATCCGTAGGGCTCGTGTTGAAAGTCCAAGCTAGGCAGTATTAGAGCTTTTTTTTCTAGCTAGAAGAACATGTGGTGTAACTGATGGCTGTGTGCATCTCTAGATACAGAGGTCGAAAGAGATATCTAAAATGTTTAGTTTGTGCATGGAAAATCGTTTGATTTGGACGAGATATGATCAAATATACATTGAGAAGTGGCAAATAATATGGCTCAAACATACATCACCAGCATACATGCATTGTACTATCTGTGTTGCACCAAGCTTGATCCAACCTGGGGTGTGGGTTGTGTGGGTGCAGGCGTGCGCGTTCAGGGACTCGTACGAGAAGTACAAGAAGGCGGGGGCGGAGGTGATCGGGATCAGCGGCGACGACTCGGCATCGCACAAGGCGTTCGCGAAGAAGTACAAGCTGCCATTCACACTACTAAGCGATGAGGGGAACAAGGTGAGCAAGGAATGGGGGGTGCCATCGGACTTGTTCGGGACGCTGCCGGGCCGGCAGACGTACGTGCTCGACAAGAATGGCGTCGTGCAGTACGTCTACAACAACCAGTTCCAGCCCGAGAAGCACATTGGCGAGACCCTCAAGATCATCCAAAACCTCTGAACCGAACTGAACTCAGCCCCAGCTCCACCCCCCCCCCTTAATGATCTCTCTGCCGCTGTGTAATCCTAATTATGAAGATGATATACGTGGAGAGTTGAGTTGTTTTGATGTGTAATCCATGCGACAGTCTTGATATGTTCTTCGTCTTTGTGGTGCTTTACGATGTCTCTCAGATGCGTAGTCCAGTACTAAATCCAAATATGAAACTTAAATGTGCGTAAAAATTGTTCAGTGGGAAAGTGCATGCACCTCTTCTGGGATGACACAACTGCGCCGTTCTGTAATCCATATCCTGACTGACTTTTGTGTATGAACGATACCGACGCTCTAGCTAGACAAAATGAATGTTCTCATCTGGGGATCCCGATCAACGTGCATGACAAACTCCTCCACGAAACATGCGTACCCGAGGCAGCTGTAGAATTTACCAGAAGTACTGATGTATATTGACCACCTGGGATAAATAAGGTTAGTTGCTACTAGCTGGCATCATCAGGGATGCAGTCAGTAACTCGGTATCGTGCACGGCACATAGATCTAAGCTCGCCACTGATTAGCTTGAACCTCGCGGTGTTGTGCTGCCTACACCTTTTTATCCAAGCATGGAAGGAGCCGTCCACTTGTAAACGTTGCGGCGGTACATGTGCGTGGCCTAGTTGCCCTACCAAGTCTGCCACTCGTCACTGGTATCAGCAGTCGATCACCGAGCGGCAACCTCACCTGTGCCTCATCCCATCATGAGGCCGAAAGCCACCACCGTCCCAACCACACGGCCTAGCGATATCCCTGGGAAGAAAACATTAGGCATGTGAAATTGTTAGCCGCACACACCACACACCGGGCATCCTGTACAAAGTTTGCGGCTTTGCTGTCATCCTACGGTCAAGACTCCAAACGACCGAAGCATAGGAGTGTAAATTTAAATGCTCTACGCTAAGTATAAATATTGGTCTCTCATGGCACGTAAAAGAGGATTAGGAATGGTATACTTTTCCAATCTATCATGATTTATCTACGGTTTTTGCTCATATGGAGAGTTGTTCAAGCACATGAAAACTAGGCCATGTTTAAGTTCTTTACAACTAGCACGGTGTCCCGCGCAAATTGCGCGAGAAACATTTTTAATTATCTCTATTTTTTATCCGTATGTATGATATTAGATCAGTACAGGAAATAAATGTTCAAATTCGAGATTTAGGTACAGTTATGAAGATCTATCGGCTATGATCTGTTTAGGTGATATGGCAGTTCATAATAGCCAACAAGTTATGTCATTGTGCCATGTATGTAATACCATTCTCCAAAACAGCTCTAACTGGGTCTATGGGGTGATTTGATCTGTTTAGGTGACCATAACATCTCAAGAAAGCACTGAAGTCACTCCCAAGAGGCAGCTCGAAGAACCTGCCGTAGAGGAAAATGGAGGCCGGACCTGCGTGCTGCCGACGTGGGCGCTCATTGGGGGCATCACGGCAGGCGTGGCCGTGGCACTGGCGCTCTCTGTCGACGCGGGCCCGGCGATGGCGCTGGGGCCGGAGGGCCCGCTGGTGGAGGAGTTCTGGGACAACATGCGACGATACGCGCTGTATGCACTGACGGTGAGTACGGGGTTCGCATGGGCACTGGTGCAGCCCATCGTGGAGCTGCTCAAGAGCCCCATCACGGCGGTGCTCATCGTGTTGGTCATAGCCGGCGGCGGCATCCTCGTGTCGCAGGTGATCAACGCCATGGCCGGCAACTCCGACTTCATCTACATGTACGAGCAGTAGCTAGCGTGTCACTACATCTCTGCCAGTGATGGATGCATGCATCCGTAGGGCTCGTGTTGAAAGTCCAAGCTGGGCAATAGTCTGTGTAACTATTAGAGCTTTTTTTTTCTAGCTAGAAGAACATGTGATGTAACTGATGGTTGTGTGCATCTCTAGATACAGAGGTCGAAAGAGATATCTAAACTTTTTAGTTTGTGTATGGCAAATCGTTTGATTTGGATGAGATATGATCAAATATACATTGAGAAGTGGCAAAAAAATATGGCTCAAACATACATCACCAGCATGCATGCATTGTATTATCTGTGTTGCACCAAGCTCGATCCAACCTGGGGTGTGGGTTGTGTGGGTGTAGGCGTGCACGTTCAGGGACTCATATGAGAAGTACAAGAATGCGGGGGCGGAGGTGATCGGGATAAGCGGTGACGACTCGGCGTCGCACAAGGCGTTCGCAAAGAAGTACAAGCTGCCATTCACGCTGTTGAGCGATGAGGGGAACAAGGTGCGCAAGGAATGGGGGGGTGCCGTCGGACCTGTTCGGGACGCTGCCGGGCCGACAGACGTATGTGCTCAACAAGAATGGCATCGTGCAATACATCTACAACAACCAGTTCCAGCCCGAGAAGCACATCGGCGAGACCCTCAAGATCATCCAGAACCTCGAACCGAGCTGAACTCAGCCCTAGCTCCACCCCCCAATGATCTCTCTACCGCTGTGTAATCCTAATTATGAAGATGATATATGTGGAGAGTTGAGTTGCTTTGATGTGTAATCCGCGCGACAGTCTTGATCCGTTCTTCGTCTTCGTGGTGCTTTACGATGTCTCTCAGATGTGTAGTCCAGTACTAAATCCAAATATGAAACGTACGTGTGCGTAAAAATTGATCAGTGGGAAAGTGCATGCACCTCTTCTAGGATGACACAACCGCGCTGTTTTGTAATTCATATCTTGACTTCTGTGTATGAACGACGCCGACGCTCTAGCTAGACAAAATGAATGTTTTCATCTGGGGATCCCGATCGACGTGCACGTCAAACTCCTCCACGAAACATGTGTACCCGAGGCAGCAGTAGAATTTACCAGAAGTACTGCTATATATTGACCACCTGGGATAAATAAGGTTAGTTGCTACTAGCTGGCATTATCAAGAATGCAATCAGTAACTCGGTATCGTGCACGGCACATAGATCTATGCTCGCCACTGATTAGCCTGAACATCGCGGCGTTGTGCTGCCTACACCTTTTTATCCGAGCATGGAAGGGGCAGTCCACTTGTAAACAGTGCGGCGGTACGTGTGCGTGGCCCAGTTGCCCTGCCAAGTCTGCCACTCGTCACTGGTATCAGCAATCAATCACCGGGCGGCAACCTTGCCTGCGCCTCATCCCACCATGAGACCGAAAGCCACCATCGTCCCAACCACACGGCCTAGCGATATCCGTGGGAAGAAAACATTAGGCAAGTGAAATTGTTAGGCGCACAAACCACACGCCAGGCATCCTGTACAAAGTCTGCGGCTTTGCTGTCATCCTACGGTCAAGACTCCAAACGATCGAAGCATAGGAGTGTAAATTTAAATGCTCTGCGCTAAGTATAAATATTGGTCTCTCATGGCACGTAAAAGAGGGTTAGGAATGGTATACTTTTGCAATTTGTCATGATTTATCTATGGGTTTTTCTCGTATTGGAGATTTGTTCAAGCACATGAAAACTAGGCCATGTTTAAGGTTTTTTTCTAGCATCTCTCTATTTTCTCTATTGTATTCTGCTTTTAGTATATAGTAGATTTTTAAGTCTATTTGTTACTATTATAATCTATAATATAGCAACTTCAAAGTCCAAAATAGACAAATGAGCTAGGTTAACTCAACACATATTTTCGGTTGTCCATTTCCTGTTTTCATGTACATATTCTATATCTGTGACTTTACTCCTTCAATGTATTAAGCGGATAATTGATATTTTTTTGAAGCCAGGTTAAATTAGAGAATGACTTCCACTTTTTTATACCATGTTGATTTTTCTATTTTGGCTAAAGCTTATAGTCGGGAAGCTTGATATTTTAATCAGATTTGCTAATTCTTAATTGTCTGAATTTTTGTAAATCTTAGTCACCTAAAAATTAAAGCCTAAAATTACAGTATTAGAAGTGTGCAATTTTAGTGAAAAGTTAGTAGAATTTTAGTTGTATAGTTATATATGGAGTAAGTTGGAGATGAGAATCGTCAAATGTTGATCCAAGGGCTTACAAGGTGATTTAGATGTAAAAGAATTTCAAACAATTTTATTCATTTTCTGAGGTAAAAAAGAACTTTTCGAATCGAAGACAGCATTTTCTACTTTGGTAAACGGATGAACCCACAAAGCCCTGGTGAGTCTAGCATATATACTACTATCTAGGAAACCTGCATGGCCCACTTGCAAGTGGTAAGAGCAACAGTAACACCAAATTAAGAAAAACAAGATGGAAAAATTCGGCATCCAGCACAGCATCTCCCTACTCGCTCCCACGGATGCCCAGCATCTTCCCCCGATCCGCTCCTTGATCCCACCATCCGACGGCCCAGATTTAATCTGCGACCTCCCCCTCCCGCCATTAAATACCGCTTCCACCTTCCTCCTCCCCCACTCACTCTCCCTCTCAAACAGCGCAAACTACAGAACCGAAGCATCCGCTCGGAAACAAAGAAACGCCGGCGAGGAGATGGACATCCTCGAGCAGCCCATCGAGGCCGTCGCCTTGCGCATCTACTCCCTCCCCGAGGTCGCCGCGGCGGGCGCCGCGGCCTGGACCTGCCTCGCCGCCGTCCTCGCCGCGGCCGCCGCCGCTGGCCTCTGGCGCCTCCGCTCCTCCGCACCGCACGCTGTCACCGACGCCGCAAAGCCTTTGGAGCTGGAGACGTCCCCGAAGTCGACGTCCTCGTCGCCGGATCCGGACAGACCATCGAAGTCGACGTCCTCGTCGCCGGCGCGGGCGCCAGCGCCGAGGGAGAGGTACACAGCATACTACTACGACAGCGGCTGCGTCGGGTGCTGCGACGTGGGAGGCGACGACGAGGAGGATGAGGACCGGGATCTTGAAGGTGATGGCTTCGGCGTGTACGGGCCGTCGGAGACGGATCCCTTCGAATGGGAGGTGGTGAGGTCTCTGCCTGATCTCAGGGCGACGGCGGCCGCGGAGGGGACGGGGCGGAACCAGAACGCGACGGCGCTCAGCGGCAGCGTCGTGCGGCTGTGGGATCAGAGCTTGACGGCGGCGGGTAGCCCGAGGCGGAGGAGTAGAGCAGGCACAATCTCAATAAAATGGGAAATTAATTAGTGGGAAAAAAATGCGTCATGTAGCTTTAGCTGTTGTAATATGTACATATGATCTTGCATATTTGTTTTCGAAAGGGAAAAAATGATCTTGCATATTTGCCTTCTGTTTCATCCTTCATTTGCACCGCTACCTAACATCTTCAGATCTTCTTGCTTGCAACTCGAGTTCCTGCTGATTGCTAGTGACGCCTTACAACTTTCCATCATTGTCGAGGAGAGGAACAATTGGCATTAGTAGACTGGAGTACGTAGTAGGTTAGGAGATGATGAGCAGGTGAAAAGCTACTCGTAGCGGATGTCGTGGTGATGGAATGCTTTCGGCATGACGTTTCTTGGTGATCACAAACTCTCTGATCGGCTCGCTTCGACACGCAAGCTTACTCATCGCGTGCTTCACCTACCCTTTGCATGCTTCCAGAAGCTAGGCCCTTTCTGGGCATTCCACTAGCATAACAGAGAGCAATCACCGATTCACATCATCACTAGGACAGTACATGTCATGACATGCCACATGGCTCATCTGAATGGCTGGCTTCCATCGTGCAACGTTGACGTACGTACGTTATCAGTTGCCGGTACTGCCAGTGCCAGTAGTAGAGATGGTAGCACCTAACTGCGTCCTGCGAGTGATCTCGCTATTTAGAGATGGCTGGGTGGGTGCGAGGGGCAGGCATGTGGGTTCGGTGCGACATTACTGCATGTCAGGCACCTCAGGCTTCTTAGTTCTGCTCAGGATCTGATCTCGATCTAGTTTTTGTTTCGTTACTTTAATTTTGGCTCACAAGCACGTGACCTCCATTGATATAACCGTTGTTACCACTATTTCCTCCACTTTACTTGCTGATTAAGAATGAGAAAAGCTCAAGAATTCTATGTTCAAGAGAAGCATCATGGAGATCAAGATCAACAAACATGTCAAGCATTGGATAAAGAGAGTATGTAAAGATGATCAAGACCTTATTGCCCTCTTGTGGTAGATAAAGCCTCCACGATAACATGGTGATAATGACCAGATATATCTACTTGAAGATCAACTGAGGCTTCGGTCCATAACAAGAATAATAGACTTAGTCATATTTTGGAAGTCCAATTATGTGTCTATTGGCCAACCCTTTGTTAGCCTCGGAGTTCTCTATTCCAGAGTCGTCGTCTTACCGAAGTGGGTAGGGCCGATCAAACCGCCCCAGCCAACTTATGTTGGTTTGAGTCCAAGTCAGTCTAGGGGTATTTTTCCATCTATAAATACCCTTCAAACGCATTTATTTTTGTCGGGTTTTGTTTAGTTCGAGTGAGCCATTGCTGAAATTTTATGTAATCTCTTGTTCGGCGAGAACAATAGTTTTACCATTATCGAACAGTTTTACCATTATCAAAACCCCAACTTTTAGTACTTCAATCTTCTTTGCATTTTAAATTATTATTTATCTTGTTCTTACTAGTTCTTCAATTGCTCGTAGAAATTGATCTTCATGATCAGGTCAATAACGACTTCGAAATTGATTCAGTGATTATGAGGTGCAACAATTGTAGTACGGTTGTAGCTATGCTGTGATAGTCGTATTCATAAATCATATTTATCTTCTCACCGAAAAATCAGAACGCCTATTGTCACATCAGTGATTAAGACCGCATTCATGTTGTTATTGAGCACAGGAGGGAACGCCAGGAAATTGGCAGTGACTTCTACTGCGTTGAGATCTCCGTGGAGGAATTATGCTGTCGCAGAGAAGCATCAGAAGTGAGAGATTCCACCCGCCGCAAGCCTGCTAATCTCTGTGGCCCGCGTCCGCTGACACTGCAGCTTCGGCTTAGATTGTCCAAGTAGTTTCTACGGCACACAAATGCACATATTTTTGGCTTAATTTTCTTTTTAGAAGGATGTAGCATATGTTTGAAGGGGTGATGCCATATAAACTTACGTGGCACCGGTGCCATATAATGTTTTAATCTTGCATGGTCTAGGATAGCCGGCCAGTCGGTGGATGAATCTCGCAGGATAGATCGGTTGCGGTCTTGTGGCTCGCGAGAGGTTGGGGCAGCTCGTCTCGTGTCAGCATCACATCGCGGTTGTGCTTGCCGGACAAGCATTTCTGTACGGCACAGACAAAACCCGTAGCGTGGTCTTTCGCTCACGGTTCATGGCCCGTTTGCAGGCAAGAATCTTGCGAGAGTTTCATGGAACACATGTGGTTTATGTCTGGCGCTGGGCGGGGCCGCGGCCATGTGGTGGCGGTGCCATCGACCCATCTTTGGGTGGTGGCGCTTGTGGGATACGGCCATACGGGACTTCCGGCGTGAGAAGCTGGCAAAATATTTCACCATCTGAATGGTACAGCTATCCAACTCTTACCCCACTACCTTCCACTCCATGCCTCGCTCTTGTTTCAAGGAGGGATCGATGCAATCGGATAAGTGCCTGCAAATTGTACGCTAAACATCGAGGGCAAATATCGCTACATAATTATCCCAATCAGTTCAGTATTTAGAATTGCAACAGGCTTCAAGTAATAACAATATGTGGAGACAACATTTCGGGTGTACACCCGCATAAGCACTGTTTATTCACCAAGTGCCAGTTATAGATATGAAACAATGATCTTGCAAGAAACCGATGATCTCATCAACGAACAAATCCTCCCTGAACCAAAAGTCTGAAAATACCAGGCCTTTCAGAGACGATATTGTAGTAAAGTTACATGTTATAAGGTACAAAATTGATGGTGCTGTAAGAATCCGTCTTCGCAAGGATGGAAATGTCATTTAGTGTGGTTTTGGTACAAAGCCATCTACTGCAAAGTTCCGTGTAGCTGCAGGTAATGCCAATCGTACACCGTCAAGTTCAGGCTTCGCTATTACTTGGCAGCCAAGACGAGACCTGAAAAATTTATGTAGCAAATTGCTTAATTCTTGATATTCATATATTACAACATACAACCAAAACAATGTTTTTTGAGTAAAATACAAAGCAAGCAAGTTGATTATATATTTACAGCTTACCTGTATGGCTGTGTGGAATAGCCCAAGGTCTATTTTATCATGTTAGTTCAGTTGTATTTAATTTCTATCTATTTTATTCATGACTAAAAGTATGAGTCATGTGTCAAGGCTGCACATAGGTGCTGGAGCCTTATCATGATTATCAGGAAACAACTGTATCTTGTATCCCCTCTCACTGAAGGCCCCAAATCCTGTGACTCACCTTGGTAATCAACAAGGTGACAGATTCTGACAATACCCACAGCCACAGGGGCTAGGGCGATTCATAGGTGGATCTAAGGTACTAATACGCTTGTTCGTGTGATGCTCATATAGCAAAAATGGATAAACAGACATGGATCCTTTAAGAGGGATCTTCACTTACGTTTCTGTGAGCCCGAATGCAAGGTCAAGCATATCATTTTCTTCGTCTGTTGGTTCTTCTAGCTTGTTATAATAATTTACATCCTGGATAAGATTGGAACTCTAGTCAGCGGTACTTCAGCCTCTACAACAGTACAAAAAGTAGCATAGGTTGTATCTAGAACATACCATAACTATGACATGACAAGTAGAACATGCAAGCGAGCCTTCACATGCTCCTGCAGTAATCAAAATACCAGGCGAGGTTATTACCTATAATTGGAAATCAGCTGACAGATCATAGGACAAAATAAAACGCTCTCTTTCTACATGAAAGAGTAGTCTTGTAACAGACAATGCATGCCATGTCAATGGGGTGTCAGGTGAATGAACATAGTACTTTTTTGAGGAAATAGCAGGAGAACTGCTATGGTTTCATGTAAGTAGAAAAATTACACGGTTATGTGCAGAAAACCAAGCTCGCAAAATAGCTAACAGCATGGTTAGCAAGCAAATATTTTTTTATATTTTTTTAAGCTGTTCTTATCAGCTAGCAATTACTTACTGAAGACTTATACAGGGAGCAAAAGGAAAAAAAAAGGAAACAGCACAGGTTTCAATAATAAATTGTAACCTTCAAGTTCTATGTCATTTTCATGAGCAGCTTCTAACATGGACATTCCAACCGGAACACTGATCGTCTTCTCGGTGCCATCCTTGTTAACAAATGTTACAGAGATTCTGCACAGTTCAGAGAAAATACTCTTGTCAGAAGACTACCCTTTTGCACCAAAGTCAAACAATTGCTGAAAGCTGAATATTAATATCCAGTAAAACTGATCAAGCTATTGTTTCAGGGCAGCTATTTCCTCTTGATATGGAAAGGAGCATTGCCTCAAAAGGTGACAAAAGTTAAAATATAAATTTCACGTTAGAAACAGATCTGGACTAAAATACTGCCTAGTCCCAAGATACAAATATGGCTAGGTATTCAAATTTCATGATGTATAAAAAAGAAAGCAGAGACAAATACACTCACTTCTCCTTGTCCTGACTGCCTTCATCATGATTACCACTAGCTGTAGTGGTGGAGAAGAGGATGTTCTTCTGAAAAAATATAGACCAGTGTCCATTACACATAAAGTCATCACCTCGGAAGGTACAAAACAGATTTCACTAAAAAAAGATGTGCACGTGCATTCCTAGCTGAATTTGAAATACAAACTACTATGTGCATCATGTATAGACAAGACAGTTATCAATGACATGGTTATATTATCAGTGACAGAAGATACAAAGGGCATGTTCATTTAAGTTCTCTACTAGCAATCGCAACAATGGTAGTACAATAGAACTAACCGCTGGGGCTGAATGGCGGCTGAGTTGACCATGGTGGTAACTGCTTCTATTGTTCGACAAGTTGCCTGGCACACAAAATTGGCAATAATCAACACGAATGAGAAACAAGAGGCAAATTTGTACCTTCACCAAATTAACCAACCCAAAACCCAGAACGTTTATCAATACAAGAAATCAAGAAACATGACTCTCAACTCAACAATTGGCTAACATTAACATGTACAATCTAATTAGAAATGTAGCCGCAGCACGCGAGGTATGCTACGCACTGGGTGCAACCGCAACATACTTCACGTATTCGTCGCATTTATATAAAAATTCACCATTCTCGGGCCATTTTGTCACAGCATAAGGCCAAAGAGAACAATTTTCACCTGATTCCTACGCAATAAGCAATGGACAGAGAGCGTGGCAACACAAGGGGGAGAAGATACCAACCAGTTCTAGTCTCGCGCAGAATCCGCGCCCCTAGCTGGGAGATCCTGGAGAACATGGCAGCAGCCGAGCCAACTACCTCCGAACCCTAGACCAACAGCTCAAGAAACCACGAAATCAGCACCACAACCTCTGCTCCAGGCTACGAGTCACCCGCGGAGAAGCAAGGACTCGACGTACGGCAGGAAGGATAGAGGGAAAGAGCGGGAGCAGCCGATCAGACGAACCTTCCGGAAGCGGTGAGGGGGACGCCGCAGCCGCCGGTCTGCTTCCACGACGGCGGGAGGAGGAGGGGGGTGGGGAGGGAGGCCGAGCAGTCGTGGTGTCTCGAACCGCCGCCGCCTCCGGTAAACATGGGCCGGAGGAGAACTTACTTGGGCCGAGGAGCCCATTAACCACCGCTATAAGTTCCTCGAAGAAACCCACCCCAAAACCCTCTTCCTCCTCTTTCCCCCACCGCGTCCGCCGCCACGCAGAGGGGTACGCCGCCTCCGCCTCCGCCTCCGCCAACCTACCAGAGGCGAAGCACCGTCGCCCTGCTCCTCCTCTCGCCGCCGCCGCCTCACGACGTAAGTAACGGCCCTTCTCCCTCCCCTGCTCTCTCTCTCTCTCTCTCTCTCTCTCTCTCTCTGCTTGCGTTTCCGCGTGTAGAACGTCTCTCGTATGCCTATCTATGATCCGTGCGGGTGGCACACGGAAGCTGCGTTTGTAGTTCTGCCTGTTTAGGTTTGTGGGTCGAATTCGGCTGTTTAGGTTCATTGGTCGAATTCGACCTGTCCGTGCTCGTTCTTGGTGGGATATGCGTAGGATTTGTTAACAGGGCGAGTGTTTTTCTGTTCTGCTGTGGTCTGCGTCTCGCCTTGATCAGAGTATACTATCTGTAACAAGAGTGTAAGTCAGCTTTGGTGATTTGGTGCAAAAGTTATGGGATTGATGGGTACTTTTTCTGATTGATGAGTATTTAGCATCTATTTAGCTGCTGCTGGATCACCGATCTTAGATATCTGGTATGCTATGGAACTGATAGGAACTGTACTGGTACAACTATGCTTACGTTGCTGCCATCCGCTTTTCTATGTGCTAGTTTTTTTTTCAGTCAATCAAGCTTTCGATGCTCTAAAGAATGGGAACTAGCATGGTGGAGAGTTGTCTGTAATCCATGTATTAAGTGTTGCACTGCCTCCTATGAGAGGATGTTGCTACTGTACCTAGGTTTATCTGCTTTTGCTCTTCGTTTTATTGGTGTGCCTTGTTTTTGGACCTGAAAGTTGTCACCTATCTTGATCTAACGAGTGTTCTAGAGCTGTACTTTCTACTTATGCTAAAACATGTGTCAGTATGAACAAAGAAAAAAGTGGATTCCTCTTTGCTCTAATATTCATAAAACCATGTTTTAGTTGTATCTAAAGGATGAACCAAGAAAATTTTGAGCATTTATCAATAGTGTCTTGCTAAAATAACAGATCGCTGTTTTCTGGTTATTCAATGATTGCTAGATTCCTTTTCCCATTTATGTTCTAATCCGAAAATTTCCGTATTTCTTCCCTTTTTTTCCCTGTATTGATTTCACATGAACTTTTGTGTTTGTATGACAGGAATAGGTAGACAAGCTTTGTATCAACAAGATGGTGCAGTATAATTTCAAGAAAATCACTGTTGTCCCTCCTGGGAAGGACTTCATTGACATTATCTTGTCCCGTACTCAGAGGCAAACACCAACTGTTGTCCATAAGGGGTATGCCATCAACCGCATCCGCCAGTTTTATATGCGTAAGGTTAGGTATACCCAGCAGAACTTCTATGAAAAGCTTTCCACCATCATTGATGAGTTTCCCCGACTGGATGACATCCACCCTTTCTACGGTGATCTCCTTCATGTGCTCTATAACAAGGATCACTACAAACTTGCCTTGGGGCAGATCAACACGGCTAGAAATATCGTTGCAAAGATCTCCAAGGACTACTTGAGGCTGCTCAAGTATGGAGACACCCTGTATCGGTGCAAGTGCCTGAAGGTAGCTGCACTAGGTCGCATGTGTACTGTTATAAAGCGGATCAGTCCTAGTTTGGCATACCTGGAGCAGATCAGGCAGCACATGGCCAGGCTTCCATCAATAGACCCAAACACCCGGACCATATTGATTTGTGGCTATCCAAACGTTGGGAAGAGCTCTTTCATGAACAAGGTTACAAGGGCAGATGTGGACGTACAGCCTTATGCTTTTACAACAAAGTCGCTGTTTGTTGGCCATGCAGATTACAAGTATCTGCGGTACCAAGTGATTGACACTCCAGGGATCCTTGATCGGCCTTTTGAGGACAGGAACATCATAGAAATGTGCAGCATCACTGCCCTTGCCCACTTGAGGGCTGCTGTGCTGTTCTTCTTGGACATCTCTGGGTCTTGTGGGTACACTATTGCTCAGCAAGCTGCACTCTTCCACAGTATAAAATCTTTGTTCATGAATAAGCCTCTGGTCATTGTGTGCAACAAGACTGACTTGCAGCCGCTTGAAGGGCTTTCTGAGGAGGACATGAAGCTGGTAATGGAGATGAAGTCAGAGGCTATGAAGACTATTCCTCAAGGTGGAGATCCTAGTGAAGAGGGTGTTTTGTTGACTATGAGTGCTTTAACAGATGATGGTGTGATGGCTGTTAAAAACGCTGCATGTGAGAGGCTTCTTGAGCAGAGGGTGGAGATCAAGATGAAATCAAAGAAGATCAATGACTGCTTGAATAGGTTTCATGTTGCCATGCCCAAGCCTCGTGACAACAAGGAGAGGCCTCCTTGCATCCCTCAGGCTGTTCTGGAAGCTCAAGCTATTGCTGCTGCAAAGGAAAAGAAGAAACTTGAGAAGGACATTGAGAATGAGAATGGAGGTGCCGGGGTCTATTCTGCTAGTCTTAAGAAGCACTACATATTGGCCCATGATGAATGGAAGGAAGACATTCTGCCTGAGATATTGGATGGGCATAATGTTGCTGATTTTCTTGATCCAGATATCTTGGAAAGGTGTGAAGAATTGGAAAGAGAGGAGGGTCTTCGTCTTGAAGAGGAAGCCGCCCAAGATGCTTTCCAGATTGATGGCCATGATGAATTAACTGCAGAACAGCGTGAAATCTTGGGGCAGATTAGGAAGAAGAAGGCACTGCTCATCCAAGAGCATAGGATGAAGAAGAGAACTGCAGAGAGCCGTCCTATTGTTCCTAGGAAGTTTTGACAAAGATCGGAAATTCACAACTAAGAGAATGGGCAGGCAACTTTCATCTATGGGCTTTGATCCTAGTGCTGCTGTGGCTCGCAGCCAGTCAAGAGGTCGTAAGCGTGAGAGGTCACTGAGCAGAGCTGAGGCTGATGATATGGAGATAGATGGACAGCAATCCAACAAGAAACTGCGGACAAGGTCAAGGTCCAGGTCCAAATCACGACCGATCGAGGAGGTTGTACCAGGTGAAGGGTTCAGGGACTCTGTGCAGAAGAAGAAGGCCATCAAGAAATCAAGGGACTCTGTGAAGAACAGGAACAAGGAGGCTCGCCGTGGAGAGGCGGACCGCGTCATTCCCACCTTGAAACCAAAGCATCTCTTCTCTGGAAAACGAGGTAATGGGAAGACAAGCAGGCGATAAGCCAATCACACAGATACAGCTGCCTGCAATCACTGGCCAGGTGCGTGAACTGTGCTTCAGCTCTACACATTTCACATGACATAATTCTTCCCATCATAAATATTATTGTTCTCTGTTATTATTGTAGGTTGAGATTGAACTTCTCATCTGTTTCTTTTGCAGGAGATCCAGAATCATTTGAATTTTCGTATTGGGGATCGGGGGAGGCTTTAATGCCCAGCCAGCAGGACTTGATATACTGCGATCTATATGTTGTAGGCTTTTGCTATTTCTGATGCGTCGTCCTCTTTTGTTAGCTTATCATAACCTTTGATTCGCTCTGCAGTAGTGCAGAGTGGTGTCAATTTTGTTTAATGGTACTAAAGTGTTAGAACGAGCCTCTTGTTTTCTGTTTTCTTAAATATGGCAACTGTGATATTCCATTCCTGTTTCTACTATATTTGAAATGCGATGGTGTACTTCTGGGTGTTGTACTAGAGAGGTCTGGAGCGTCTTGTTTTGGGACGCAGCTCCTCTGACTTAAAAGATGGCAAGTCATATCTACCGTCTAAATTAATCCAACGACTGGGACAGTGTCTTCTTTCTTCAAACCTCTCTCCTCTACTACATCTTCCCCAAGCCTCTTTTCTCTTCAACGGGAACGAACAGCGGCACTGCAGCAGCTCGACCGCACGTGCAGCATGCCGCGAACATGAGCAACTTGGTCTCCTGATGTATCCACCTTATTTGTCTTCGTATGTGTAGTTCGGTTCGGTTGTCTTCCTTTCTTCCTCCAGAAGAAGGCATGCTGGCCTACGTACCAAGGAAAGAGAGGGTTTGACTCTGCTCTTGTTACACGTCCTAGTAAGAAGAGAGTTGATCCAAATGAAGCATCCAGCACAAATTCGAATCCAGATTCGCCTATATACAAGACAAGGATGGATCTGATCAAGGAGTGAGCAAAAAAAAGTTGAAACCGAAAAACTGAACCATATAAACCGAAATAGATTGATTCGGGCGGTCAAATCGGTAGGACAATTGGTTTCTGTCTTCATATAGCCAATGTTCGGTTTTCAGTTGTTCGGTCGGTTTTGACGCATCGGAGACTGAACCGACCAAACAATCCGATACCGTTATGGCTAAATGGCTTCGTTCTAAAAGAACATACTCGTACCGTCGTACGTATGGGTATAGCTGCTCAGATATGGTATGTGCATGAGCGATTGCTACGATTCCACGAGACCACCGAAGATCACGCTATAACGCACGCACCTCCCCAAATCTTGCCCGATCATTTTAGACCTTTGTGCCCTGATGTATATAATCCAGATGCAATCCCTAATGCTTTCTTCGTTGCTCCTAACATACGCAACATACCCTGTGCCGCCTACCTGGCCCTCGAGACGACGACAACACTACCTCAGTGTGGCAGCGTCTTCCCAAGCTCCTGCCTGGACTCTCTTCCTGATCATACGTTCATAGAAAGGTTTATGTTTTGCATAAGCTCACATCTTTGCACTTGATATATGCTATATTATCATAAGTTCGCTATGGCATGTGAGACTTACGTGAAATTCAGTACTAATATATGCTATATTATCTTGTGGAATCTATTTGTCAAGCAACTTCCATAGTCATTTAGATGTCCTCCGTGGAAAGAAAAATCATATTCGCAGCTTGCACACGGATGATTCCATGGTGTCTTCTCAGGAGGAGCTTGAAGAGGTTGCCTATAATCACTTCGTGGATCTTCTCGCCTTGCCCTCGGCGCGAAACCACAGCATCAACATAGCTGCCCTGCACTTGCCGCAAGTTGTCCTATTGGACCTCGAGCACATGTGGACTAAGGAGAAAATCTGGGCTGCAATCCGTGGAATGCCGCCAGAAAAGGCTCCGGGGCCTGACGGCTTCCCCCTACTCTTCTACCAGACTTGTTGGGGAACAATCAAGCGGGAGGTTATCGCGGCTCTCCAATGCCTTTTCCATGGCAACGCTCAGGGATTCAATTCTCTAAATCAGGCCCTTCTTACCCTGCTTCCCAAAAAAGCTAACGCGCTCCTCATGAAGGACTTCCGGCCAATAAGCCTTGTGCATAGCTTTGCGAAGATTTTTTCCAAGTTGCTTCTTGTCACCTGGCTCCTAGACTTCACGAGTTGATTGCCGTGGATCAGAGCGCATGCATCAGAGGTCGCTTAATCCAGGACAATTTCTTGCTTGTCCAGAATTCAGCTCGGGTTCTTCACCGTTGGAAGGTGCCTGCCATATTCTTGAAACTCGACGTGGCCCGTGCCTTCGACTCCTTGTCATGGCCATTCCTGTTTGAAGTTCTCCGTGGACATGGATTTGGCGACTCATGGTGCTCCTGGATCACCATCATCCTTTCAACAGCCAGCACCAAGGTCTTGATCAATGGCTTCGCGACCGATAGAGTGTGGCACGCCAAGGGGCTGCGGCAGGCTTTCGCCCCTCCTCTTTATCCTTGCGATGGACGTCCTCAATGGCCTTTTTGCCCTTGCTGAATCTCGTGGCCTCCTTCAAGGATTTGCTGCTCACGGCGTCCGCCACTGCGTCTCACTTTTTGCTGATGATGTGGCGCTCTTCGCCAGACCGGTTCCCAGCAAGATCCTGGCCATCAAATCAGTGCTGCCCATCTTCGGCGAGGCATATGGCCTACTCACCAACTTCGCGAAGAGCTCGGCCACACTGATCCGTTGATCCGTTGCGAGGCCGACGTGGAACACCAAATGAGAGAGAGTCTCAATTGCACCATTGAGAACTTTCCTTGCACCTATCTCGGCCTTCCTCTTGCCCCGCGTAGGCTCCCGAAAGCTCATTACCACAACGTACTGGACAAGGTGGCGCGCAAACTTCGGGCGTGGAAAGCAGGTCTCCTGTCCCTTGCGGGTAGGCTTGTCCTAGTCCAGTCAGTTTTCTCCTCTATGGCAGTGTACTACATGACTGCCTTAGACTTACCTAGTTGGGTCATCCGGAGTCTTGAGAAGATCAGCAAGGGATTCCTCTGGAGCGCCTCAGATAAGGCCAAGATTGGTAGCTGCGTGGTGGCCTGGGACGTTGTTTGCATGCCGAAGCACCTGGGCGGCCTCAGTGTTTACAACCTTCGCATCCTCAACGATGCCATCCGAATCAGATGGTTGTGGCTTCATCGTGTGGATCTGGGCAAGCCTTGGGCAAGCTTGCATATATCCTGTTCCTCTTTGGCAAACGCCCTTTTTCATTCCTCGACGACAGTCATCATGGGCGATGGACCAACACTCTTCTGGCACGACCATTGGTTAAATGGCGAGTGCATTGGTTCCCTAGCTCCGGCGGTCTTGCAGCACATAGACGCCAAAACCATCACGTCACGAACTGTTGCCCAAGGCATCTCAAACAACTCGTGGATCACCGACATCTTTGGCGGCCTCTCGGCTGTCGCCCTTGTGCAATTCCTTTCCTTGTGGAGGAAACTGCACCCTTTCACTCTCCAGCCCGAGGCCACCGACATGTGGTGGAAGTGGACGGCGAATGGCAACTATAGCACATGTTCAGCATATCAGGCGTTCTTCCTCGGCAAAACTTTTAGCCCATGCTTCCAGTTGGTAAGGCAAACCAAGGCTCCTCTCAAATTCAAATTGTTTAGCTGGCTCACGCTCCGTGAGCGTGTTTGGACTAGGGAGCGGCATGTGCGTCGCGGGATCGTCAACAACAGCACTTGTATCTTTTGCTCCCAGGCGAGCGAATCGATCCACCATCTCCTCCTTGGCTGTACTTTCACGAGAGCAATCTGGCACCATGTCCTGACAAGCATGGGGAGGCACCTCCTCGCCCCCTCTGCTTTCGATGTCTTGCTGCCCTGGTGGTCTACTCTGCACAGCAGCTGGCCTGCCAAGCAAAAGTCGAGCGGAAATGGTCTCGTCTTGCTGGTCCTTCGTTCAATCTGGTTGGAGCGCAATGCGAGGATCTTTAGAAATGAGACGTCCTCGCTGCCCGCTTTCTTGGACGGGTTAATCGCCACTGCTGGCGAGTGGAGTTTAGTGGGCATTTTGGGTAATTAGGTTGTTCTAGGCATGTTACGTGGAGTGTATGCTCTATCTGTACCTATGTTTAATGTACCTTGAACCTTGTTTTCTCCTTCTAATGAAAAAGACGCGCTATCGCGCGTTCCTAAAAACTTCCATAGTCAAAGTAACATATTGCACTATATTTTGAGTTTTGATTTTTTTTTGTTATGTTCTATAGGCAAAGCCGAATAAACCGACCGAATATTATTAGATCAATGAGGTTCGGTTTCTCATTTTAGTTTGGTTAATTTGGTTTTAAGAACTATGAAACCGAAGTATATAATTTGGTTCAAAGATTATCCAAAAACGACCAAATAAACCGAATAATCACCCCTCTTATGAGAGCCAGTGGCTTTCGGGCAAAGGAAAAGAGGAGTTCAGAGCACGTCCTGATGGCGCAGGATACCGGCATGATACGCTGCTATGGCGCCAGGGGAAGAGTCGTGGAGGATGCAGAGGCCATCGCTGGCTCAGTTTTGATGGATGGTTATTGAGTTTGAGGGAACTAAGACGAGAAGAGGAAGGATATTTGGGGAAGAAGACCCGCCTCAGCCGTTGGATTGATATAGACAGTAGATATGGGGGTAAGTCACATGGTGACTTTCCTTGAAGTCAGAGGAGGCGCATCCCTTGTTTTGAGTATCAGGATGCAATCCCTACGTCGCCACTATTCTTCTACAACTTTGACCTTGTTTTCATGGCCTGCTGTACTACAGTCTACTACCACTGCGTTTGGGGCTTGTTTTAGGTTGCTTCCATTTTTCAACGGTCTCTGTTGTCGTAAGCCGTAAAACTGCTAATATCGATTATCACCATGGCAAGTCTGGGACAGAGCATCTAACCAATTTGCCCTCCCGAATGTGTTTCTAGTGCAGAAACACACGAACAAACAAAGAAAGAAATCAAAAGAATTAATCCGGTGCACAAGTAGTCAGAGGTACAACCTCGCACTCACAGATGCAGAGAGCGCCTTGTGTGATGATGAACGGCCGACTGGCCTACGTGGCGTTGCAGTCGGTAGGCCAAATACCCACTACTGCATGGCAATGACGGTCCACGAGTTGCCGATAGGTTCAAGACGGCATTTCAAGTACCTAGCTACTGCCGGTTGTCAGCGATTGATCAGCCGACTGGACACTGCCGGATGTCAAGAGGGGTCCTGGTGCTACGAACATTTCGATCAACGTACGACGGCATAACTAAAAACTGTATTAAAAAAATTTAAAAGAAGTGAGTTGAAACAAAATGCACCTACGAGGCCGTAAAATTTTAAATCTAAATTCATTCTACATATTGAGAAACAGAAAAAACGACTACGAATAGTTATTCGTATCAGAATTTGAATTTATTTTTGTTCACAGCTGAATTTATCTTTTCTTTTTAGATATATAGATCATTTAAATTAGCACCACAAATCTTTGTAGCATTAGAACTCCTCTCCCCGGGCACCATGCACAAGTCATGCGGCACGTCATGTCGTTTACTATGCAGGTTGTACTTTAGTGCCACTCTAGTGTGCGTTTGCAAGGTCGAGCTGTCCGATGTAGGCGATGATGGCCTTGCCCCGACGCAAGCTGACGAGGATGAACGGCGGCACAGTCAGGGAGATGGAGAGCTCGTGACAAGACAAAGCTAGGCCGACCAAAGCACCGAGGAGCTGCTCCATGGACAGCTCGAGCTATGGCACCACGCCTTGGCTTCAAGTCCATGGCGCTCAAGTGCGCCATGGACCTGGGCATCCCCGACGCCATCCTCCGCTGCGACGGCACCGCCACCCTCCCGGACCTCCTCGCCGTCAGCGACATCCCTCCGTGCAACCTCCCCTCTTCGACCGGGCGCACGGCGTGGGCGTGTGAGAGAGGGTGAAGACCAGCAGCGTCGACGAGGTGTTCGGCCAGGCCATGTCCGCGGACACCAGCCTCGTCATGCACGCCGTCCTGAGGAATTGGATCAAAGCTCATTGAGCGTGGAGATCAGTAGGCGGTAACGGGTTGAATGGAGTTGGAGAAAATATGGTAGATACAGGCAATGGGATGCACATGAGCTCCAACTGGTCATGGATTCGTGCTCCTCAAGACGCGAAGGGGCTCCAAAGGGAAGAAATAGTGCCGGGCGGCGCCGTTTTGTTCACTGTGTACTCTGACCATAGCGAGGGCGGTGCTCGTATGTATACGGAGCCAGGTGTCGTGGCTGATGACACAAGGAAGGGGATGGAAGAGAGGTAAAGTGGATCGGGGAGAGAAGGGAGATGAGAGAGAGGGTTGGAGGTTGAAGAAGTTCCATGACAAGCCAACCCCACATGACAGTGATAAAAAAAGAGAAGAATTTTTATTTGCTAAGTAGACGTCATGTCAGTACCATGTATGTGTCTATATGACAAAACCACTCTTTAAAATCAGATCGAGGTTCACTTGCATCGATTTTGATAGTTTAGGAGGTAGAGTGATCCAAATTTTTTTCTTAAACTATCCTTCGGAAGGTTAAATATAGTTTTTTCTAGTTTCGTTTCGTTGCACGCTGTTGGGCCGGAAATGAGTTGTGCTGGGCACGCATAGAGCCCACGTGAGGCTCAGCCCATATTGATTTGAGTCCATTTAATCCCAAGACTTTGATTTATGTTTTGTTCTTTTTTGTATAATATTTTTGGTTTGCAGAAGGGAGGCAGGTGAACCATCAGGGAATGGAGAGTTGGGTTGTGACAAGACGTGATCGGAGCAACACCGTGTGACACAAATCCTTCTCTCGCTACGTACTTCGTTGATGGTGATCGTTATTTCGTCCTCCCAGTTTTTGGAACATATTTTGCCCCCTTCCTATCTTGTTCGACTGTGAAACCGGGATGCTGCTTGTTGCATCCGGATATATTCAGCATGAAATGGGAAATGTTCCACTAGAATTGCCTACGTGGAGCACAGAATTATTTTCATATATATGAAACAGTTCCGCCCCGTAAGAATTAAGAGATAATTTCTTACATATTACCCAATAACATATGAATTTTCTCTGTACCACCGAATAATATTCAATTTCCTCTATGCCACTACTTTTCATTTTCAGGTCCTTCTATACTATCATCGGTAGTATGCCGTTATTCTCTAACCGTTAAGTCACCGTAAGAGTTGCTAGACTTTTCCAAACTAGATAAACCACCCTTGCATAAGGCACAACATACCATCTCTTTCCCAACCGGGAGTAACAGGGACAACATTATAGGTGGCGGCGCCCGACGCGTTCCCCTCAGCAGTCAACGACAGCCGGAGCTCGTCCTCGCCGAGGCCACACCAACCTCGTCCCCAACTACCCCGCCTCTCTTTCTCATCTCACATGCGGTTACTCTAACATTTGTTCCAAAGGAAAATATGGGACATGCTGATATTTGAATTTTCTAGCAGCGGGAAGTTTTTCTAAATTAAAATTGCTAAATTCCTACTTGCTTTCTACAATGACAAAAAAATTAACGGAGTCGCTATGATAGCATTTAAAAATGATGTTTTGGAGAAGGTTTTGTGTCACACGATGTTGCTCCGATCATTGAAGATTTTGTATAAAGGAATGCTAGAAGATCGCATGCTCCAATTAAAAGATAGATAAGTAGTTTTTTTTAGGGAAGATAGATTAGTAGTTAGGAGTTCCAAGATTTGCTTTTTGATAAAATATAATTCTTAGAAAAATTGTAGTACGCTTTTTCTTATACTAAAGCTTAATTTTATATTTTACATTAGACTCCTAATTCCTCGGGGAGGGCCCTATGTAAACTCATATGTGAGCTTTTATTCTCGTCTCCATGACTACTTCCGGCTCTTCCTCCTCTCACACCCTCTCTCCTTCTCCCTGATTATCTTCTCTCTCCTTCTCTTCCGCTTGGAAGGGAAGGGGGCTTCGATCTTCGCTCCTGTTCTCTAAGGACAATCCCAATGCTCCACCATGTACTATATATAAATCATGCCACCTAAATAAAAATTTGATGTGGCACCTTATTTAATGAGGAAAGAGAGAATTACCATATCTTAATCTAGATATGGATCTTAGCATCAAATCCAAGATATCTCATGATTTTTCTCTCATAAAACACATTAAATGGGAGCTCTTTTAGATACAACACTAAGATACAACCAATTGAGCAGGTTGTATGTAATGCAATAAGATACAACCTAAGATACAATGCATTGGGAGTGCCCTAAATACACCCGTTCCAAGCAGAACATGCATACCCGTGCCGTCAAGATGGGAATAAATCATAAAGTGGTTATCATTGGAAATCTAGTTTAAATTGCTACTTCTTCATAATTACGTCGTTCAAATGGAAATTTAATCTTTAATTTCTTGTTGTTACTACCTTCATCGGTTCACGATTCTACATTTATATCCACCTCACAACATGTGATGCGGTGGTGCCTTAGGCGCGGCGGCGGGCAACCGGACGCCGCTGTGCGTTCAATGCATGCCACTAGCTACAGCTGACGGGTATATGGTACTTGAGGTGTCAGCGTCAGGTGCCGAGCGCCCGAGCCCGCTGATGTGTGTGCCAGGCATATGTGGCTGGCGGGCTAACCACCGGCGACAACAACTCAAAGACCGAGAAAAGCGACGTTGATCAAGAATAATGCGAGAGCTAGATAAGCCAACTACAACTCCTGCCACTCTCCTGTTCTTGGACGAGAGAGAATCTGTAGCATTCAGCCAAAAAGTGTAGGTACTTTTGCAAAATGTGATCGACGGTGGAGCGAGCATTTCTTTTTCTCTTTTGCAGGGGAGTGAGCAGAGTTGAGCACGTTCAACGCACTGTCTCAACCAGCTGCTCCGCAGGCCATGCAGGCTCGGTTGCCAGCGTGAAGGTGGGAGAGGCTGCCTCGCAGGGTGTCAGTACTGCTTCTGCAAGCCGCGGGTGCTTGAGGGAGAGAGAATGTGGCCCTACGGAGGAAAGGTCGAGAGAGAGAGAGAGAGAGAGCGCGAGGACGGCGCCGCCCAGATCCGACCTGCGCGAGGGTGGCGACGCGCGGATTGAGCCTACGCGAGGGCGGTGGCGCACGGATCCGGTCTACTCGAGGCGACGGTGCATTCTTGAAGACGACGTCGCCGAGCTCGCTTCCTTCCCCGCTCGGCGGCGGCCGGATCCGAGATGACACCGGGTGGATGTCGCGCCGTCCGCCGGCAGCGCGTCGAGCACGAGAGCGTGACCCAGGGAGACCTCGAAGCCAGCGGAGCCATGGAGGCGATGCGCTCGTTAAAGTCAGATGGGAAAAAAACAGCAGCTGAGAGAGTAATGGTATGAAAGAGAATAAAGATGAACATATCTAGGTCGGAAACGGATCGGATAGTGTTCGGATATGGATATGGATACGGATAATTTCATAATTGGATATGGTACGGATACGGACCGGATGCGGACCGGAAACGGATAAAAAAAGGTCGGATAGTAGGCACATAAGAAGAGAAATAGATTATATACAGACATGATCACACACATATATATATGAACATAATGAATCACACACAAAGAGCATTATGAAAAGAATATGAACATCTGATGCATATCTTGTCATTATGACATATAGACATAAGGCGTTATGAAAAAAATAGCACGGACAGACATTAGATAATGCATTATAAATATGAACATATAGTCATATAGACATACTGCTCAAAGAACATAGCACAAAAGACATACTAGATCCAACATAATGCTCAAACATTTGTCGCTCAGCTTATGCCGGTATGCCGCCCTTCTACATGCACGAAACTGATAATCCCTTTCTGAATATTCCAATTGTCATCAACCCAATGGACAGTCACACACATATATCCTTTGTTTTGGTTCGAGGTCTACATATCCATTGTTGCACTAAAGCGACAATTAACAGTTGTGAAATACTCATACAGTTTTGCCTTTTCTTCTACAAATATGGCCATTAGTTCCTTCCTAACAGTTATGCGACTCTTCATAGGAAAGCTAGGGCGCAAGGATTTAATAAACTCAATGAAGTATTCATGCTCAACAATACTAAAAGGGTACTCATGCATGATTATCGCCAGATAGAATTTCCTCAAAGAAGCCTGTTCATCATACCTATAAGGTTCAATAGGAGAGGAACCAGTAGTAGCATTCTTCTCTACTTTGAGTTGCTGTTGGCCACTCATTAAGTTGTGTGTCTTAAGGTGGTTCAAAAAGAGGCTTGTTCCATTTTTGCTGTTACGCTCTCTCTTGAATCCGCAGTGGTTGCAACTTGCCCATTGTAATTTGACCTTCTTGCCATCCACCTCAGCCCACTCAAAAGAAAGAGTGAAGTCTTCCCAACATTTTAATGTGGACTTCTTCAATCTCTTCCCTTTCGGCTCATCTGGTATGCCATCAATATCGATAACACTACCCACTGTTGGTGCCCTTGGAGTTGGAGCTGGAGATGATGATGCTGTTAGGTCTATAGGTGAACAATGACTTGCACTTGCTGCACTACCACTAGCCATTTTTTAGATTCCTGTAATCAAAATTGTAATCAAATATTAATGCAGATCACCAAAATGTCATCAAAATTGCACTTGCTGAGCGAGGGCGATACAATATTTCGAAATTACAATCACAAAACTCTAAAAGATGCTTTAAGCTGTACACACTGACTACATGAAAGCAATAAGGTACAAGCAATATGGTACAATATAAAACCCTTTCTCCGATAACAATATAAAACCCTTTATTGTGAAAGCAATATGGTACAAGCAGTCAAGCACACTTATATTTCAATACAGAACAAATCAGTGCCGTGTAAAATCAAATAACATGCTCAAACAACAAAATAGTATTGATTTCCTTTCTCCAATAACTCAACTGGTGACTGGCCATTCACAGAGCCCTAGATACACTTATCTCCGAACTAATATTCCATGACATTCATAAGTTCACTAAATTCCTCAACCTGCGCATGATTGCATGAAGCCCTAGTGGCCTAGTCACATGCCCGATTGGCCGATTAGGCACAAGCTTCAAATTTCATCAGAAATAAGCCCTTTACCTAATTACCTTGAGCTCAAAGCCTCAAACCCTTTGTCTGATGAGCCCTTTTGCTGCTCAATTGCTCAAACCCTTTCTCGGGAGGTTGCTGCTGCTCAAACAGTTAAACCCTCCACCACGGCGTTGGCACCTGGGGGAGCCAACGGGGGCCACGGGGCCCGCGCGGGCGGAGCTCTGCGAGGCCCGCGAGGACGAGGGAGGCGGCCGAGAGAGGCGGAAGCTGTGGGGGCAGCGGCGCTCGGCGCGGGCGGAGATGGGGGCGGCGGGAGAGAGGAAATGGGGGGCGGCAGCCGGCCGGGGCGTGCGGGCGTGCGGCGTCACCGGCGTGGGCGTGAGGCCAGCGGCCGTGCGCGTGCGGGACAGCAGTAGTCAGGGAGTGCCGGTCTACTGGAGTGGAGGCGTGGAGCAGTTGTTAGGGTTATGTGGCATGGGCTGGGCTGGTGGGCTGCCGGGCTGGGGTGCTGGGCCGTGCGGGAGTGCTGAGTGAAAAAATAAAAAACGGATAATATCCGATTTTTATTTGTCGGATATCCGCTTAAAATGTCCGGATAATCCGATATCCGGCGGATATTCCCAATACCATATCCGAATCCAAATCCGATTCCATATATCCGAATCCGAATCCGTATCCGGTCGGATAGGGATTTTCTCTTCCCATATCCGATGGAATCGGATACGGATATGATATTATCCGGATAAATATTCGATCCGGTTTCATCCTTAAACTGATCTGACATGAGGCCACCACCTATGGCGTCTTTGGTTGTGGAGGAAAAAGTTGTGTATTGGCTTGAGCCTACGTGGACCTGCTCTTTGTACTGAGACCTCAGACCAACTCCTACGGATGCTGCGGGTTTCCTTTCTTTGGACGCATGGTGTATCGAGCGGTCGAGCCTGATGATTCTCTGCTGTGCGAAGATCGACTGGCCCCACTCCAGGCTTTGCTTCAATTAGCTGCACTCCTCTTTTGATATCCACCCTTTTTTCCCTTGTCGGAACGAGCATGCATGCAACGTGCATCGACGATGTAGCGTGAGTATTACATCCACGACAGTTTGCTGCATGCTTATTATTATTGACGAGATTGATCGTTCTTTTCTTTACAGTAATAAGTTCTCTAATAATTTGTTACTAACTTTATTGTTAAAAGCTAGAAAAGATATATGTCAGTGTGAGAGAGTTAATCCCATTAAGCATTTTTTTAGTAACAAGGCTCTCTTTAATAGAGAATTTGTTTGTTACTATTATTTAGATACAAGAGTCTACTTCCTAGAATAACAACCATACTCGCTGTTCTCTCGCTCTCTGTTCCACATCACTCAAAATTCTGTATGACACAGATTTTTATAACGGCTAACATAGATTGTTGAAGATGCTCTAGTGCACAAAACTACACTGTGCACGTATAGTAAAGCAGTTAGTTAAGATTACTTATTTTAAGAAAAAGTTAGTTAGAATTACTAGTGCACTATCCGGTGCAAAATCATGACCCATTTGCTTTAGGGTGTGGATGTATGGGATTTTTATCTAGTACACAACAAAGGAAATAAACAGGATGTCGCCACTAAGGAATGAAATATACCCATGGCCTTATTACCGTTGGAAGAATAAGTACCCAAGTTGTGTGGAAAAGGAGAGTAATTACAAAGGATGTCAGGCACTCAAGAATGAGAGCAAGCGAGATCTACTGGGTGCGCATGTCGGTTCTTGGAGAAGTCGTATCTTTGTTGAGTCTTGACGTATCTTATAACCGCTTCGTCATTGTGTTGTCTATGTCTTGATGTTGAAAATATGCCCTAGAGACAATAATAAAGTTGTTATTATTCTATTTTCATGTTCATGATTAAATTTATGTTCTATGCTAGAATTGCATTGGTTCTTGAATATGAGATTCAGAGGAAAACCTAATTGCATATGTGGAATAATAAACACCATTCAGATCCCTAGTCAGGCCTCTGGACTAGCTTATGTATTGTTGATGATCTTGTTTTCCTGATCATGGGCATTGTTAATGTAACAAGGATGCCGGCAATAATGGGAACACATTGTTAGGATAACAATGGTGTTGGATAGACCCCCTTATGAGATACTGCGAGATCACTTCGTCAATATGTTGTCAGTATCTTCTCATGATGTGTTAACGTTTACTTGCGTCCTTAGACCATGAGAATATCATAGACCCGGATACCGAATGGTTGCTTTGGGGTCATCAAACGTTACTCCGTAACTGGGTAATTATAAAGGTGACTTCCAGGTACACCAGAAAGTATATCGTGGTTCTAGATATGTCAAGACTGGGATTTGCCCATCTGGCGATGGAGAGATACACTCTGGGCCCACTCGGTATTACGATGTCCAGCATCGCCTAGCCAGGTATTGTGATTAAAAGGTTAGTCACGGGGATACCGGAATACGGAAACGAGAAAAGAGTACAAACCGGTAACGAGGATAACTAGGTATGATGATCAAGGAGTTGATCACAGGGATACCGTCAAAGTCTCGCCTCGGGTTGTGTAACGTATCGTGAGGCAAAAGGAATTGTATGCGACAATACAAGGTTCGCTCGACAAAGATCTTCGATGATATGTGGGAGTCGTTATGGGTGTCCAGATCCCGCTGACGATTATTGACCGGAAGGTGTCCCGGACATGTCCACATATACTCGAACCTATAGGGTCACACGCTTAACGTTTTAGCGACATTTAGGAATGCTATGATTTATGGAGAACGAGAGAGAAGGGTTTCGAAAGTGTTTCGGATGATCTCGAAAGTGTTCCGGGAGGTCCCGGATGGTTCCGGTGATGTCCGGAAGTGTTCCGGAAAGTATTGGAAGATTCTAGAAGGTTCTGGAAGGTTCTAGAAGTTCTAGAAGGTTCTAGTGGAGTTGGACTCCAACTCCAACAGGGTGTCCCTGCTGGAGTAGGACTCCACCTGCCTAGGGAGAGCTGCCCCAACCCCTATAAATAGAGGGGCAGGGCACCTCAAAGAGGATGAAGGCAGCCCCAGAAGCAGCCCTAAACCCTAGGCCGGCCATCTTTAGATTGGCCACAGCCTTCTTTTTCTCTCTCTTCTAGATTGGATCTAGTACAGCTGCCGGTGCGCTGCTGCTTCTCCTTCTCATAGATCCCCGCTGTTCTTATGTGTTGGTCCACACATTACTGCGGTGTCGCTGATCCGGTACGCGTGGATACCTCGGAGACGTCGTATATTTCGGCGTTCGATCGGGCGAACTATTCGCGAGGAGATCGCTCTCGCGGCTGAGAGGTATAACCTAGCTGCGGGAGTCTGCGGACTTCATCGACATCGGTCAACTTCTCCGTTGCATTGACGTGATCGTCGAAGGTATGATCTCGTTGCCTGCACCTCGATAGTGATCTTGGGGTGGATTGTGCGCGGTAAATTTTTGTTTTGCGTAGCACGTTCCCCAACACTTGAATTACCTGAAATCGCTCTCACGCGGGGGATAAAACCGCTCATATGGTTAACCGCTCCTGTACGTACTCAACCAGACATATGAATGTTCAATGGAGACTTGTGGTTTATCTGAGTATTTGGATTACAGACTAGAAAAAGGTAGACCTAGTCAAGACTACAAAGATAAAACAGAAAAAGGCATAAGTCACCAAGCAGACTGGTGTTTGGAGTAGGGTGTACCTACGTTGTGCCACCAAGATACACTAGACAGCACTTTAAGTTTATTTCTTCACTGTTACAACCTATCTGTAATATCGAGAGGATCTAGAGAACTAACTAGAGAGAGTGAATATAAGACTATCAAAATTTTATCTTAAAATTACTTTCTACATAACTATTTCTATAACACTAAGCAGCTCTAAGCAAAACATAACATACTAGTGATCAATACAAGCTAAGAACAAAAAAAAGGCACCAATACAAGAGCTAGAAGACAAAACTCTAAGCAAACTAGTAGTAGGTATCAGAACAAAACAAGTATGAAACGAGTATAAACATGTGCAACAAGATGACCACATGGGAGACACAAAGATTTATTGTCGAAGTTCTAACCTTTGGCGAGGCTCTACGTGTTAAGGAAGATTGATCCTACAATCGAATTAGCTGGCACCGAATCATGCACTTCCCTCAAGAAGCTTGTCGATGCGAAGTTTCCCTTCTCTTGTGACAGCTATTTACTTTACGATAGGTGAGCTCCAAACCCTCACATACTTCTTAGGCTCTTCACAATCTATTTGAAGGCTCCCAAGCGTCTGCCGACCGTCTGGGAGATGCCAATCTCTAAGAGTAAGAATATACGATCGATTTGGCTTGGATACAACATCTTGTTTGGTGCTCAGCTATGACTTAATCTCTCTCTATCAAAGATTTCTTCACAAAAAATGAAACTTTGGCTTGATGAACTATGGATACTCAGGTGAGCAGAGGAATGGATGGGCAAGGAGTTCAACATACAAAGAGGCTTGGTATAGACAACTCCTTTAAAAACTAGCCGTTAGTGCAGAAGCGGGACTTCTCAAAACTTCTGAGATGGAAATTGGAGGTGCCAACATTTCAAAGCAACGACTACTTTGGGGTTTCCAGAACAAATCTCAGAACAAAATCAGAGGTTTCGACTTTCAGAGCACATCGGATAGAAGCAAATGTCAGTGGTTCTAACTTTGAACCTAGATCCTCTAGGAATTTGAAGAACCTCAACGAGGTGAACATAGAATCGACTTTCGGTGGTTCCAACATTGCACTCGGAGCATCCAAGATTTCAAAGGACCTCAACAGAGGATAGACATAATGCATTTTCGGAGGTTCTAACATTCTGACTCGAACAATCTGAGATCTCAAAGATAAGTTCAGAACAGATACTCGGAGGTTCCAGAAAATTTCTAGCAGCTCTAACATTCAAGGCAGAAGGACTTAGGTGTGAGCAATGATAAACCTGGAGGTTTCGGGAAATCTAGGATATTTCGACATCCAGAAAACAGACAGAGAGTGTAACTCGAAGGCTCCAAGTTCCCTGACTCTTCATGTATAAGTGGAACTATGATGTTCTAACATCAAACCTGGAGGTTTCGACTTTTTCAGAAAAGTGTGAGATGAAGAGTTTTCAAATGCCTCTTTGGATTTAAAAATTGATTCCTAGCTGAGCATTAGCGAGGTACTCTCACCAGCTTCCACATATTTACCACTACTTTTAAGACTAAACACCTTATTACACTTGATGCACACATTAGTCCCTTAATTGTTTTGTCATTACTCATCAAAACCCACATAGGGGGCCAAAATGCACTTTCAATCTTCTCTTTTTTGTGATCGATGACAACTTGATTAAAACTTTGATGTGGATATGAAGAGAATTATTTTGGATCCTATGATAGAAAATGATCTCCCCTAGAGATGTGCATTGTTTAAATTTACGTTTGAATACAAATTCACATATTGAGATGAAAGTGTGAATAGCTCCCCTTATATCTTAGGATCCATGGATGCGCATAATGTACAATTTAGCAATGAAGAAATGAACTATGCATGACAAGATGATCATGGCATAAACATGAAATGGCATATGAATATCATAATGAGAAGCACACAACCATGTCAATTGTAGCAAAAGATAAACATCCATGTCATCGAAGATTAAAGTTTACAAGGCATACAATAATCATCGAATAAGAGCCAAGTCTCATAACTCAAGCATAGTTAACTACCCAAACTCCTAGAAACATGCTCTAATATCTCTCTTCCTTTGGCATCAAGACATCAAAAAAGGAAAGAACTCTAAGACACAAAGCTCTAAACTATCAGCCCCTGCCTGGTTGATGAAGAAGACACCGAAGCTGTGACGGTCGGTGTAGCGGTTGTTGTGGCAGGTGGACTTGGTGTCATCGTAGGTGTTGTTGCCGTAACTGAGATAGAGGATGGAGAAGGAGGTGCAACCATAAGAGCTCCTCGAGGTGATGAAGTGGTGGTGTCACGAGGTGGAGAACAATCTCCGCGAGGTGAATTGGGTGAACCGAAAGGAAGGGATGAAGAGATTGGCATTGTCACTTCCGGTACAGACTCAGAACCATTCTTGTATAACTCTTGGTTGTTCGAAGATCCTCCCCCGCATATGGCACTGATTTCGGAGAACTTTCTTTGGAAGATGGTCAATTATAGCCTCGATGCCGCACTCACTATGTGTAAGAGGATTACCCAAGGTGGGATCCTCGGCGAGCATATTCTTCAAGAAGGCATCATCTTTAGCTTGTTGCCAGTTTCATGTTTGACTTTGTTCATCTCACTTTCCTTGTATTCTTCTTCGCTTTCCTCTTCTTGTGCCCCGGTGGCGTACCCGGTTTTAAGGCCGGATAAACCCCTGTGTTTTCGGTACTGGTCTCATGATCAGTAGCTAGTACACACAAGAAGCTTGATAGCATTGTCATACAATACTGAGTATTTTACACAAACAGGCCATTATAGTCTTTATAGAACAATATAGCCGATTGGCTGAATAAAAGTCTGCAGCGGAAGATAGAAATAAATAGTTAAGCCCATTAATATGCCAACCTGACATGCAACTGACTGGGGTAACGCCCTAGTCCTCGTAATCACTGTCGTCGTCGTTGGAGTGGTACTCCTCTTCACCTGGCCACATCAACAAGCCAGGTGAGTACTTTGAATGTACTCGCAAACAATTCTCACATGAGAGTAATACAGCAATATTGCATGCAAGGTTTGATTCAAAGGAGCAGCTCTATTCTCGGTTGCATATTGTGCGGAAAAGTAAGTTTTCAATTTAAATACTAGGATAGTAGATTATAAAGCAGTTTTGAAATTGGTAGTACTTCAAAAGAACAAATCATCATATGAGTTAAATTCCACTACCTTCTTTCCTTGTTTCAATCCGATAGCTCTGCCTATCGCTGTCTAAGGTTGTGGCACCAGCCCGTACTACCCCTAATGGTACGACTGGCCCCTTTCTTCTGTAATTTCTTGCTACCTGCCGTATAGCGTAAATTGCACTCTGTGGACACGTCATGCCCACGTCCTTAGTCCCTTTTCCAGGTGTTTGCAAACAAAACTCAGTCTAACCAATGTGTGGCATTGCCAGTTCATGTCCATAACCAAGGACGCGGCTATTTTAATAGTTTTTAACACTCTGCAGAGATTGTACGGCTTTACTCATAAGATGTAAGTCCCCCTTGTTGCCGAGCGCTACGAATGCACTTCTCGAGGTGTATCGGCAGGGTTATTACAGCGAGACCCTTCACCCATTTTTGTACTAGAGCTGGACCTGCTAGATAAGATCTATCCAGTCATCGCTTGTGCTCGGTTATGCCCGACCCCACTGTAACACCTCAATTTTCTGAAACCTGAAAATTAGGGCCAACAAAAACTTTTTGATAATAATGCTGATTATAATACGCCAAATTAAAACTTTTATCCAAATCCTACCTCTGTTGAAACCCTAAAGTGTGTCAACCCAAAACCTTTCCCCTCTGTTCCTGTATCCTTAATCTCTGCTTTGTCGGGACTCTGTTCGGCAAACGCTCTCAAAACCTAATTCTTTCCTTCCGAGCTACGGAACAAAACCCTAACTCGTCTTTCGGCTCTGCCACAATCCCATGCATATATACACCTGATCAGTGGCAATATTCAACACCCCAACTCCCTGCAACTCCGCATGTCCATTCCATCCGCATACAAACCCCGTATATGCAAGAATCACCAAGTGTATGTGGGCACATACACACCAAACCCTAATTTATTTTCTCGGTAAAAACTTTTGCCACCTGACCCAGAAAATATCGTCAGCTACCTTACCATTATTCCTTACCAGAATATATATACGCAAATTCCTTTTCACCTTTACCGGATTACCGTACCGGGAGAAAAATATCTGTCCCAGTAGTTTTCTACCAATTAACTATTTACCAGTTCACCAGTTCATCCAGTTACTTCTTACTACAGTCAAAACCCTATTTCTATAATGCCCTAGACAAGTCTTCACCACGTGTGCATGCATATACACCCGCCACCCCTTTTTTCCTTTTAATCGTTCTCACATCAGCTCAAAAGGGTCAACTGGGCAGCCCTGCATGCCACCTACTTTTCTTTTCCCTAATACCAGCTACCCGTGCCCCTCCTGCCTTCTTTTAATTCTGCAGCTGGTCAATGTTTTCCCTGCCACCGCATGCAAGGAATTGAGCTGGCCATGTACTTCTCCTTTTCTTCTCTATTTCCCCTAAAGCAAACCAGCACCCAATACTTTATTCATGCATGCAACAGCCAAGCACAGTAGCTAACTGAGCTCATTTATTCGCATGCACCCAGCAGCAGCCATTTTAGCTCCCTCTCTAACTCATCTCTGAACACCAGCAGCAGCAAACAGCAGTTGACTCACCTCCCATCCCCCTTTCCTTTCTTTACTTGAGCTCAGCTCTGTCCAGTCCAGCCCCAAACATAAGCTGCGCCATCCCCTACAATAGCCAAGCAACTCCCCTTGCTTCCCCCCCTCCTTTCCCCGTGTCAACTCCTTTCCTTTCCAAGCAGTACCACAGCAGCTCATTTTCTTTTTCCCACTGCCCTTGCTGCTCCAAACCTGCGCCTCACCTCACCCCTTTCTTTTCTTTCCCTTTACTCATCAGCTTGCATGCATCCAGCAGCCAACCACTCTTTCCCATCAACCTGAGCATGCCATTTCTTTTTCCCTTCTCTGCCGCACCACACAACAGCAACAACAAGCAACAGCAGTCAACTGCATGCCCCCCCTTTTTCCTTATGTCCTTGCTCCCATTTCTTTACTCCATCTCCCTCTAAACTGCAGTACACGACCACTCCCCAAGCTGCATGCACATAACTCCCATGGCAGTCCCCAACCGAGCTACTCCAGCCCCCTCTCCACTTTCCAGCACTGCCGCACCAACCAGGAGCAGCTGCCTGCGCCTCATCCCTTCTCCACGCCCCCCTTATCCCTGCTATTTTCCCCTGAGTAGAACAGCACGCCGTTGCTCCCTTGAGCTAGCTGAAGTCAAGCCGCGCCCTGTCTCCTTTTCTGCCCGAGCAAGCTCCCCATTAGCAGCCTGAGCCCTTCCTTTCTCCTCTCTTTCCCAAGCTGAGCTCCTGCTCTCAAACTTCAGACCCAGCAGCAGAGCTCCTTGCAGTTTCTCCCCATGGCAGCCGCACCACCTCCCCCATCTCCTCCTTCATCTCCTTCCAGCTCCCTGTCCTTTCCTCAGTTCTTTACTAACCAGACCAGCAAACCCAGCTAAGCTCATTGCCTTCGTCTCCCCTTGCAAAGCAGCTCGAGCTCCCTTCCTTGCCCCTGCCCGAGCTATCCATGCTTTCCCAACCAGCAGACCAAGCTGCAGCCATGGCCAAGCTCCTCTCTTCTTCATCTCCTCTCTGGCTTGCTCTTTGTCTCAGCTATGAAGCACCACACCAGCAGCACCAGCTAGGCCACGGCCAAAGCTTCCCCAAGGCAGTGCCACAGCGTCTACTGCCCTGCCGCGCCAAGCAACTCCTCCACAAAGCCCTGCCGCAGCTCTATTTCTCTGCCGTGGCAGCTCAGCATCTCTGCGGCAGCTCTTCTTCCCTACCGCGGCAGCCCAAGTTGCTGCCAAATCCTTGCCACGGCAGCCTACCATGTCAACCTCCTCCGCCGCGGCAGCCAAAGCCCCTGCCGCAGCCCTAGCTCCCTTGCCGCGGCAGCCCAACTGCTCCGCGCCAGCCCAGGCTTCTACCAAAACCCTGCCGCGGCAGCCTGCCGCAGCTGTTTCGCCTACCGCGGCAGCGCAGCTCAGCAACCGCCGCTGCCCCCTTTCCTACCGCGGCAGCTCATTTTAGCTGTTTCCGCTGCCGCGTCCTGCCACAGTCTCAAGCCCTTCCTCACTGTTCTGGCCTGTACAGCCTCATCCAAGCCGATTCTCAGAAAATGTCCCAAATAAAAGTTGTTCAAAACTTTATTTCCCATCTTTTTCATATAGACCATTTTTCGAAAATCCCAATAATACCCTCTGCACAGCCCAGATCAGTACCCAGTTCAAAATTCAAAGTCTTTCGATTTCCCTTTTTGAAAAGGTGTTTAGCTCTAGGTTACTCCAGCATGTAAACATGTTTATTTTTGAGCATTGCACTAGTTACAACCATGCATTCATGTTGCTTAGCTCAAGGTTTAAAAAGGGGATAGGTTAATTCATGAAACCCTAAGCCATAAGCATGCATGTAGTGTTACTTCTTTTTCAACTTTAGTTCGACCAATTGATGCACCCCATTGGTCCAGTAGGTTTGAAAGTCCAAAACTTGTTAGATATCCTAGTAGTCCAATTTTGCACATGATGCATGAACCCAGGAGCCATAGAAAAGCAAGTGCTCGCCGTCGAAACCCTAGAAACCCTACCCGACAGTTCATGCATACCTGTATGTCCTTCTTAGTGCTATCCCCATCATGTTAAACCTTTCGGAAGCATGTTAGGATCCAGAGCTCATGCATATTTATATACTCATACACATGGTTCGTAGTTCGAAGATGAAAGGGCATCGTAAAACCCTGAAAACCCTAGCCACCCTCTAAGATCGAGGTATGGATTTAAATATTGCTTGAGCATATTTTTGGATCTTAAATGGATCTTCCTCGCGCCGTTAGTGATTCGTTGTTTTTCACGACGTGTAGTTGCGACGCGGCGATACCTCACGCACGGGACTCCCGACGTCGACGTACGAAGGTCGCGACTGAAATTCGGCTGATAACGCCAGGCAAGCTCTCCGCCCTTGATCATGTTGAATCCCAGTTTTACGAAATATTATTTTGTTTTCGAACCATGCATGCTATATTTTATCCCTGTTACTTTATGTAGAGTAGCTATCACCGATGATAGGGAACCCTAGTCCGACCCTGAATTCCTTGTCGCCTTAGGACTATTGTATTCCGAAGACGTATCGGAAACTTAGGATAGTGTATGTATATATATATATATATGCTTAGCCTCGCAGTAGATGAATTAGGTTTTCGAAAAGGAAAAGGAAAGCAACACCCCATATTTCATGTGATGGAATATCGAAACGGACCGTCGCGTCCGGTTGTAGAGGTGCATGGAAGGTAGGATATGCATGGGTTGGGATATTCTACCGTGAAAATGGTTCCGTGGAACCGAGCTAAAAAGGGAGAAGATTTTGATCCGGGTTGGTAATGAAGGGTGTTTGTAGGGAGATGTTAAAGAGCGAGGTAAGGCCCGTCATGGTTCTCGCTGCCCGTTATCGGGAGTGGTGTGGAGTCCTTCTCGGATCACCTAAGGACCCGTCTTAAGTGCCGTTTGGCCAAGTCTTACCGTACGACCACATGTCCTTTGTGGGAAGGACTTGATCTAGTAGCCGACCTGGACTAGCATGAACCCGTGGGCAGTTAGTAGAGTGCAGATGGGGTGGGTTTAACCCCTGTAGAGAATAAACCCGTGGTTTTAACGAGGTATTATTCGCCACAGAGTTGGAACACCAACCTCCTTGTAGCGATGATACTGACTCAAGCTAGGTGTGGGATATGTCCTTCTGACGGGTTCATGGCTGGGTTCACAGCGGTGAAGAGTCTCGTTGTACTAGTTCTGGTAGTATACCAGGGCCCGGTATGCCCAGGGCGAACTACATCGTGTGGGTAAAGACGTACCACCTCTGCAGAGGGTTAAAACTATTCGAATAGCCGCGTCCGCGGTCATGGACGAACTTGGTCGGGCCACACTAAAGTAGTTTTGGCTTTCTGAGCCCCAAAACTGTTTCTGGGTTATGGGTTTAAGGACGCGAACCGTCGTGTTTGCAGGGCAGTTTGCCAAGTTCCCGTCGTATCGGGAGGTGTGAAGTCGGGTTTTCCCGTAGCTACGGGCAAACCCAAGAATCCCCGTAAGTACGAGGTGAGCGTCGTCTACCTGAGGAACCGGGTGATTGGGAACCCCGTAAGTACGAGGCGAGCAGCGTCTCCCTGTGGAACCGGGTAAGTACCGTGCTGTACCGTTGTTACGGTAAGCACAAAAGTGAACTCCCCGTTGCAACGGGCGAGTGTTTTGAGCAGTACTTTATCTCGCTGCGTCGAGATAATTTTGATAAAATCGCTTTTACATCTATGTATTTATTTCAAATGCAAACTTACTTTCTCGCACAACATGAAACTTAGGATATAGCCATGTTATTGATGAATTCCGAGCATGTTCATATCCATACTAAACTCCCCGGTGGAGCGCTTGCGAGTACATTCAATGTACTCACCTGGCTTGTTATGTGGCCAGACCGAAGGGCAACCGTTCGAAAGCGACGACGGTATCTGCGATAACTAGGGCGAACCCCCAGTCAGTTGCCTGTTGGGAATGGCATATTGATGGGCTCATCACCGCTCGATTTCCGCTGCAAGATTTCTAGCCGTTGGGCTAAAGGTATAGTTTTTCGATCCTAAGGATCGGATTATGCTTTATATTCTAATAAGTGCGTGTATGATTTTGATACACAGGTAAACTTGTGGGTATCGGCTACTGATCCAGGGACCGGTACCGTAAACACAAGGGCTTATCCGGTCTTAAAACCAGGTGCGCCACACCCACAACCCGAAGTGGACTTATCTTTGTGTCGAACGACTCCCTACGTGAACACTCGGAGGTCCTCTAGGGATTCCAATCTATCTAGCACTCTCTTCCTACTGCCCACAGGTCCAGGCTCTAATACTTAACGGGATAATAAGCCAAGTCCTTCTCATAAAGGTCAGGTGGACGTACGGTGTGGAACTAGTTTAGCAGCACTTAGGCTCGGTCCTTGGTTGATTCAGGCAAGACTCAATATTTGTCCTTGACAACCATGCTACCACCTGCTACTTTTACATCCCCCAAACTGCCCTTACAATTCTTACCAGAATCAAAATCATCCTCCATTTTAGTTGGGATTTTGGCAACAACACACTTTCAAACAATCGCCTTGGAAAGCACTTACCATTCCGAGGGTGTTAATCCCATGTCCGAAGGAGTTTGTATAAACCGAACAAAATTAGGTTTTTCTCTATAGCAGGTCTAAGCATGGCTATTGCCTATATTTCTAAATACATTGCTGGACGTACGATGTGCGGCAACTAGTACTAGGGTTACGAGGATTTTATTTATCGAACCTGAGTCATATGCAACTACAGGGTGTAGCTAGGTCTAGCATAAAATACCGTTGATATTCACATAGCATGCAGAGTTGCAAACAAAATAATTAAGTTTTCACACATATGGGATCCAACATGATCAAGGTGGGAATGCTTGTCTGGCAGTTTTTGTTCCTGTTCTTGACGTGGGGATGACTTTTGACTTTCCTGGCGCACGTACCTCACTCCGTCAACTACACGTCGGGAGAGAGTCGAATAAACAACCAAGCCAGAAAAACCTAAATAAGATTTAAATGATACGATATGGTAAGAGAAGAGGATGCAGATACCATGAGGTATTAGGGGTTATGGAAAAGATTGCATATACATATATACCCTAGCAAGTTAGAGGTTTTTGAAGCGCGTCATGATTTCTGTTAGCTTTACCTAGGAGAATCATAGTTTTAAAGTGTCACTGAGCCTACCATGCTAGATTCATCTATTTAGTTATTTTGAGGATTTTTAGGTAAAAGAATTGATTTATTCGGGACTAATAAGATGTATCAACTTAGCATTCATATTCAAAATATTTTCAAAATTGAGATTCCAAATGTTTCCAAAATTATTAAAATTACTATAATGGATAGTTCTGGAATTTATGAGATCATCAGAGAAAGAGTTTATTCGATCAGAGTTACAATGGAGAAGACATATACTTCTAAGGTTTCTGCCATGAGAGGAAACTGGGTGAGAGGAAAATGCAGCTTGAGTAGGGGCGAGGGAGGGGATAAAGAACAGGAGAGAGCTCGTGGCAACTTGCTTCAACTTGGAGCTTGGGAGAAGAAAACAGGTAGAGCTCGGCCTTGGGAAAATCTGTACTAAGGGGAGCTAATTTTTTTTTGTGAGGAAGAAGGGAGGATAGTATGTGAAGAACAGATGGAGAAAATGAGCTCGGGCTGAAAATTGGGAGGGAGAGGAAGTGCTTGGCTTAAATAGAGGAGAAAAGGCAGGGGAGTTAATTAGCTCACACGTGCTGTGAAGTTGCAGCTGGGTGGGCTGCAGTACAATTGAGCACCGCTTACTGTTGAGAGTGGGCTACAGTAGAGTTGGGCTCCACTTACTGTTGGAGGTAAAACTGCAGCAAGGTTGGGCACTGCATATGGTACTATAGACGGGGTACTATTCGTGGGGGGTACTATTCACTATTCACGGCACTGTTCACTGTTCTCCACGAATTTATGGGATCAATAGCAAGCTATGCTATGGCAGTAGTAGAATTAGGCACCGACTATTGTTGCAGGGGAGGACGTGGCTTGTTATGGTAGAAGTGAGCATCATAAGTAGCACGTGGAACATCAGATACTCCCATTTGATTTTTGGAGCAAGAGTTGCGGAAAGAAGATATAAGGCTTTTACTGCAGAGTAGGTCAGATATGTGAGTGGTTGGTTGAAGAGTCTTACCAAGAACCTTCAGAAATTGTTCAGGAATTTATGGTAGCAGAAATCCATACGTGATATGGATTTTGCATTTATTGGTGCAGCAAAACAGCTACCTAGCAGATAGTGGTTTCTAGGGTTTTGCTAATTTTTTTTAAAACAGTTCCGAGACGGTCTTTGAATTATTTTAATAGTTTTGAATTGAAAGTTCTCATATTTTGCACATTTGGTCTAGTACAGTTACAATTAATCTTGGGGAAGTTTGTTGGGATTTTTACGAATATTATTCCATGTGGGGCGTCATGCATGATTTAGATTTTGTCAGCTTAATGCAATGTCATGCTTTGCAGGGTTTGAAAAACCGGAGTGTGACAGCCCTGACCTTTCTTCTCTTCTTTAAGGCTCCATACGTCCTCGACAACCTTTTTCTTTCCCTTTTCTTGAGTGGTGGGGCAACCTCAAAAAAGAATTCCTTATCCACCACCTTATTGATCAAGGTCTAAATGTAGGAAGAGAAGGGCAATGAGTGAGTGTGAGCTGCACTGGCAATCCTCATGAACTGAAAGATATAATCTGAAATGAGGAAATCTTTTCCTTGAACCATGTACATGAGGAGATCTCGCTCATTGCTTCTGATAAAGCTTACGTCTCCAACTTTTGGAGCAATGGTTTGCCTGTACATCTTGTTGAGTATCTGGGCAAAGAAGGTCATATTCTTGGTCTGCCCTAGAATGGAAGCTATCCCGAGCTCATACAAGGGCTCAAGCTTGTTGATCTCAAGAGCTTTATCCGAATCATGCATAGCTAGGGTTTATAATTCATCCTCCTTGAGACCAAGCGCCTCGGCACACTCATTGAAAGAGTAGCTGAAGTGGCGACCATGAGTCATCCAATGTATGACTCTTGACAGTGACACAAAGAGGGTGGTATAGAAATGCATAATAAGCTCGTCGTTTCAATCTTGTCGTAGGCTCATTATGGCAGTCAACCCTCCCTCTTGGCAAGCTTCAAGCACACTCTAGGAGCAAGCGTGCTACCTAAGGTAATAAAAGTTCACGTGTCTTGAGGAATCATAGTGTCCTTCCGGTGATGGGTAACTATCTCGTAATACTTTTGCTACTGAATGGACAAAAAAGGTGTCCATCGCAACCTTCTCATCATCATAGGGATTTGGCCTCCATCTAATCTTGCGTAGCTTGTCATTGGAGAAGGTCTTGTGATCTTTAGCCACTCAGTGAGTCTTGCCTTGCTTAGGAAGATGGTGGGCGTAGGAGAAACCCTTGTGGTAGCATCCTTGGGATCCACAGCCATCCTTGACTTCTTCTTGAGTGCCGATGTCTGCTGAGAAGGAGGACGCGGAGGAAGCTTCCCCTCGAGTCCTACACTAGACTTCTTGGCATATGCAACCTTCTTGGCTTGAGGCTGAGAGGATGATCCCGCTTAAGTTTGTGTTTGTATCCGCCCCCCTTTTCAAATTTCTGTGAGGTATAGGGGGTGACGATGGCTCTGCTGCTGTGGTGTCCTTGGCTGCCTTGGCTGCTATTACTGCTTCTTGAGCTGCTGTTACCTCTGCCTTTGCCTTTGCTACAATTGCTGCCTCGACCTCAGCTTTCTTCTTCCTTTCTCTGATTTCTCTAGCCAGCTGGGCCTTATGAAACTAGGGAGACTCTGTCTACTCCTTATCATCATTAGAATCTACTACCCTCGAGGAGGGTCTCTCCTTCCTCACAAATATGTCTCTCTCCGGGAAGGAGTCACTCATCCTTGGTGAGGGAGGCAAACTGACCTCGGAGTCGTCGTCACTTAACGACTCTTGGAACTCATCTTATCATGTGAAATTACATAGATGTGAGCATAAGATAAGTACACATGTGATCTCAGATGAAAATGATTTGATTTGAAAACATTTTTTCAAAAGAAGACATAAGGAACCCAAGTTTTCAGGGATTCATTGAAGTTTCGAGACCAAAGTCGAAGGTTCCGAAAACTACCTTTGGACACATTTCTCAAAGAATTCAGAAGGTTTGAGATTTTCTTGGAGGTTCCGAGTTGCGCTTCTATCCAGACAGACGGCAACATCAAAAGTTCCAGAAAAATCTCGGTAGTTCCGAGATCTAAAATTATGGTTACAGAATCGATTTTTGAAACATCCGAGTTTCTCTTAGAGGTTTCGACTTCTGTCTGAAAATTAGGGTTTTAAGTCTAACCACGCGAAGGAATTTGAGCTAAAAATCATGATTTTCTAAGGGAATTTGGTCGCATATAGTTTGAAACGATGCTAGAAGGTGAGATTTACCCGTGGGAGGGACTTGCGACACAGAAAATGCTTGGGGAGGTCGCGGGTCTAGCTACCATACTATAACTTAGCGGTGGCTATGCTGCTACGGCAGCAGCGGGTAGAGGCCATGCCCGTCATCAACGATGGAGGGACCGGAGGCAGATTTGGCAAGACGACAAAATCACGGCAAGATCTAATGGTAGTGGAGATGGGCACGGGAGCAGTGGTGGCGCTGGGGCTCTAGAAAAGTTGGAGTAGCCAAGATCTGAATGATTGAAAGGATTAGGGTTTGGTTGAGATGGGGACTCGGGTACTTAAGAGAGAAAAATAGTTTTGCGGAAAACTCAGAAGTTCTAGGAATGTCGGAGGTTCCGAAAATCTCAAAGAACCACACGAAAATCTCGGAAGAACCGGTTGTGTACAGTGCAAAACTCAGATAATAGATGCCGATTCAAAACAACGTATATGCTGAACTTCCTATGTTTGGCTTCATTGCTATCCTTATTACCATCGTGATGTCGAGCATGGTTGACAAACTTTTTGTTTGATGAATCGGACATCCTGCATATTCATTCAGGAGATTCATCATTTTACTTCGTGGAAAACATATGAGTGATATGCATTCATAATGATATGAAATTTTTGGAGTAGTTACAGTGTTTTCCTAAGAAATTATATAATATAAGACGAAGAAAATAAACAATAAGTTAAACAACAAATAATATGTGGGAATTAAATGTGAAAAGTAAAATTATAGGGGTATTATTCATAAAGTTCCCATGGCCTGGCCTCCCACTTGGCCTGCATGGCCGACAAGCATGGCATGGGTTGCACGACACGTGCACATCGCGGCCTACTCGCCCGCCGGCTCGGCCCACGTGGCCGGCGCGCGCGGCTCGTGCACGTCACGCCCTGCTTGCTCGGTCTATGTGGCCGGCAAGTGCAGCTTGTGCACGTCGCGGCCTGCCCATCCACCAGGCCCGCGTGGCCGACAAATGCAGCTAGGCCACACAACAAATCATACTTAGCTAATCCAAGCTCATGCCACACAACATAGCATAACTCTAGATCATACTCAGCTAACTCCAGAATTTGCCTTGGTTTTCCTTCTTTGCCTTCCTCCCTCTTTGCCTTCCTCCCTTGCCCTTCTTCTTGAAGCACGACTATCTCACTTTGAAGTCTGCTGGTTTGGCTTCGTTGCTATCCTTGTTACTGTCGTAATGCGGAACGTATTGAACATGGTTGACAAACTTTTTTATTTGATGATTGAACATCATGCCTATTCATTCATGAGATTCATATGTTTCACTTGGTGGAAAACATATGAGTGATATACATTTATAATGGTATAAAATTTCTAGAGTAGTTATAGTATTTTCCTAAGCAATTATATAATATAAGATGAATAAAATAAACAATAAGTAATACACGGAAATTTAAATGTGAAAATTAAAATTCTGGAGATATTATTTGCAAAGTTCCCGTGGCCCGCCCTCCAGCTTGGTTCATGTGGCCAGCAGGCGTGGCATGGGCTCTACAGCTTGTGCATATCATGGCCTACCCACCCGACCAACGTGGCCGGCACGTGCGGCATAGGCTGCGCGGCTCTTGCACGTCACGGCCTGCCTGCTCGGCCCGCGTAGCCCGCCCGCCCACCAGGCCCGTGTGGTCGACAAACGCAGCTAGACCACACAACAAATCATACTCAGCTAAACCAAGCTCACACCACACAACAAAGCATAACTCTAGGTCATACTCAGCTAATCCAATATCACGCCACACAACAAATCATGGGTGCCAATCTGCCATCACCGTCGTCGCCGATCCCCGGAAGAAGCCTGCGTTATGCCATGCCTAGAATTCTTCGTGTCCTCGGTGCAGTTGCTTGCCGGGAATGAAAAATAAAATAAATCATCCCATTCCTTTCCGTCACTGTAGCACCAGCGAAGAACCTGGCATCTTTCCATCTGAAAGCCACCATGCATGTCGCTAGCTGTTCAATTGTTTCATTACGCACGACGCATCCACGTCTGGCAGCCCGATGCGCGGAGATCACACACATCACGGCTTGATTATTCACAGGAATAATTGAGCCTCCCATTTATCACGACGTGCGCGTGCGTCGCGCGCCGTCGCGTCCACCGTTGTTGCCTCTGCCCCCAGATCTCCGGCTCTCGGCTGCAACACTCGTTTGCCGTTGCCCTGCCCTCCCGGCGACGGGTTCGCTCGAGCCACGGTCCGTGACGGATCCGGGGCTAGTTATGTGTCCCTGTTCGTAGTATGTACGTGCACTGCAGTGACCTGCTGGCGCGGCCGTTGGAACGCTCAGTGTGCAACTCCATACTGAAGTTTTGACTTTGTTTTGGATCATCAGCGAAGGAAATAAAAGGATAGGAAAGATCGAGATGATCATAGAAATGTTCAAACTTTGTATTGCAGATTATCCTCATGTTATCTGGTTGAATTGGTACAGCTCTTAAGCAAGTAGACACTAGAATCAGTGATCACAACACAATAGCATTATCTATCGTGTGGGGGATAAGCTGTCGACAGCGAGATAAGCTGTTGACAGCGAGTGATATTTCAGAACTCCGTCAGGATAAAATATCTCTTTTGAATCGTCTGCATGAGCTTCACCGTTCTCTCTGCTTTTCCCGTCCCATGTATCACACGTGAAACAGAAAAAAGTATGCAGTCGTAGTAGTATTCCTACCATCAGTTCCTTTTCGAGCATCTGACAGCCTAAAGTTCACAAGTCTGCCGCTCTGTGATCTTCAGCTTTGCTTTCGAGAGGAAGTCTCAGTCTGCTCAACAACGACACCTGCCGTGAAAGAAATTCACGACGTCGCTCGCCGGCGTAGAGAAGGACGAAAAGAATATAGAAATAGAAAAGCCAGAGCCGCGCAGAGCGGGTGCCGTGGCGCGCTTCCATTGGCGAGACGACTCCAGGATCCAATGATTGCCCCAGCCGCGGGCCGGAGGAGGCCAAGGGAGCCGCTCCACGTCGCTGCCCCGGTCAACCCGCCACCCAGCCGCTCGACGGCCGCCACCTCCTCCCGCGCGCACCCCGAGCTGACCCGTCGGCGCCTGGGGCATCGATCTGCGCGTTCCGACAACCGCAACCGGCGAACCGTTTCCTTCTCCCCTCCCCCTGGATACAACAAAACTCCTCGTCAGACCAGCACTGCTACACCACCGGAGATTCCGTTTTCCCGTTCTCAAAGCTTCGAGCTTGCTCGTGTGGATGATGCTGGTGTAAAGTTGACCCATTTGGTTGGCAGCCACGTCCAAGTTTATGTGTACCATAATTATTTATATATGTTTGGTTTATGTTAATATTATAGTTTCTCACACTTTATTGTATATGTTATAGATTTAATTTTTTATTAACATATACCATACTGGTGGTTACGATTTTGTTAGCACACTTTTAACGAGCCACACTTTACCTAAATTTTGGTGTTGTAACGATAGCCTTGAACTAGATATGTCTGTAGTTTTGCTACTAACCTAAAGCACAAAACGTGTTGCACATTTTATTATACTGTAGTTTGGAGAAACATAACTATAGGCGGTGTTGGAACTGGCGGCGGCTCTTCCGATCGAGTCCGGCAGTGTCACGCATGGCAGGCAGATGTAGGATTACCAGCCAGGTTCTCCGGCATCAATCACCAATCATCATCTCCAGAATATATACCCTGCCCAAAATGGCTGACACACCAGATATTTTCTATGCGAGAAGCTTGAAACTTTAACGAGATGTCTTTCCAATCGGTTTTACTAACACTTTTTGCTAGAAGAATTGTTGCTCTACTTGAAGATACATAATTAATTTTTGAAGAAAATAAGAATCGCACCAACGTATCATCTTGCTAAACAAATGAAATGCCTTTTCTTTCAACAAAAAAAAATGCCTTTCTCCCAGTCTTTCTGGAATTAAGCACAAATGACTAAAACATACAAGTGATCACAAACTAAATGATGATGGAACAGCTAGGACAACACAATACCACAAATGAAAGTTCCAATAAAAGATGAAGACATAATTGTACTCCATCTCAGAGGAGTAGTATTAGGAGTTAAGAGATACTAATTGCATGCATCTCAGAGGAGTAGTAGGAGCTAATACAAACATAAACAAAATCAGCAGAAAAGAAGAAGAAGAAAGAAACAGATCCCAATATATTTCTTCTCTCACAGGCCAGGGCCAGCTCACCCTCCTGCTCCCCTCCTACTACTCTCCAGGCCTCACGGATTTTTAACACACCAACAAAAAAAAGGAGAGAAGAGAAAAATAATCTCCTCTTCACCGCCTCGCCGCCGCCGCCTCCTCCTCCTCCCAGAGATTTCCCCACTCCCTCCACCGCGCGGACCATTCCCGATCGCTCGCGAGCTCCCCCGATCCCCATCCGAAGGCGCGGCCATTCGCCGCGGGGAGCCTCGGGTTTCGATTCGGATTCGCGGGCGCCGCTGTGATCCGTGCGGGGTTCCGCGGGGGAATGTTCTACCTCAAGCAGCCGGGCGCCGATATAGGGTTCCGGCGGGCGGCGGAGGCGGTGCTGTGATCTGCTGGCGGCGGCGGCGGATGCGAGGTTGAGGCTGAGCCGGCCCGCGTCAGGTATTCGGCCGGCCATGGCGCCGGCGGCGGAAGTGGAGAGCTGCCTGCAGAGCTTCGAGCTGTACGAGGCCGAGTCGGTGAGCTCCTCGCTTCCAAATCACAATGCGCCGCTATGATCGGGCTTTGTTGTGTCGTACCCTCTTCGTGGTGCTGCTGCTGCTGCTTCTTGATTCGGCGATGGCGCGAGCTTTGGGTGTGCGTTTGGTTCTGGAAGTGGCCGAGCTATTGGGTCGTTTAGTCCGGGAGGAGACTGGCGCTGTGCGTGGTTTAGAAGGTTGAGGACACGAGTTGTGGCTGCTTGGAACTTTCCATGCCACGGCGAGATTTGAAATTGCGACCCTTCTGTTAATTCACGGCGCCTGTTTGTGATTTGGTTTGCTTGGGATCGTTCTGTGCGCCCCGGGGCGCGGGTTGGGAAGTGATTATTTCAGGAGATATTTAGGGAACTTTTTGCTGTTCGTGTTATTCCATTCCATGCGGGAGATTTCGTATTTGTGATTTCTCTTGTCAGTTCGATGCGTTTTGTTAATCTCTGGTTAGGAAAAGGAGGGACTTTATTTGTTTCTAAGAGATCCCCCGTCCCGGCCATTTCCTCAAAAAAATTTGGTTCGAGTTTTGATTCTAGGAAGAGCGCTTTGTGTTTTTCCATTGCAGTTCGCTGTTATAACAAGGATGTAGCTTCTTTTCTATATCCAATTCCCAATCCTTACTTGGTGTTCTGTTCTGCTTAGAAATGATAGCATTGCTGTCCTGTCTGAGCTGAATTATAGGGAGGATGTTTGGTGATAATTTGTGTTCCACAGGGTTTTGTACACGTGCTTGTTTCATCAAACATGTAATATTGTAATTTGCGTTGTTGTGATTCTGGCAGATTTTCTTTTACATAGTAGCACATGCAACTTCAGGTTTACAATGCTGCTTGTTTTGACTCTAACAGCAATGCAAAATCACCCTTCTATATGCACTTGCACCTTCATCTAAAGGGCATTGAACTATTGATTGCCAAATTTTGCATTTGCATTTTTCTTTGATGAAGTAACTCTTGCCTTCTGATCTTTTTGCCTAAACTTAAGGAGGCTGCAGCCAAACTTTGTCTTGTTGGTTGTCAAGAAACTACTAGTTGTTTTATTGACATTGCGATAACATGAATGCAAGCAGCTTTGCTAGTTCATTATCATCCTTCGTGGCACAAATAGTGGTTATAACTCGATTGGCTACATGTGAAAATTGGTAGTATTTTCAATCACAAAGGCCAACAAGGCTTCTGGTTTCTTTTATACATAACGTGGTTTTAGCTATTGCTGTATCTGCATTTTGGTTTTTGGGCACTTGCACTTTACTGAAAGCATTATTGAATATTGTGGTTCATATGCTGATTTAATGTTTTTTGTCACACTTAAGTTATGAATTCTGTTTTGCAGAAATTTTATATTTTCGGAGCTAACACTGACAAAACATTATGGAGATTACTCAAGATTGATAGAATGGAGCCATCAAGGCTCAACATAGATGAGGATTGTACTACGTACTCACACAATGAATATCTTGATCTGCTAAAAGTTCTAGATGAAGACCATAGGTCAACTGGTGGAGTCAAATTTGTTACAAATTGTTATGGAATCATCGGTAAATTATCCCATCTTTCTATGATAATTATTTCATGCAAATGAATGGCATTTTTTTTAATAACTACGCATTAATGATAAGTTTTCCAGGTTTCATTAAGTTCCTTGGGCCTTATTACATGTTAATAATCACCGAGCAGAGAAAAATGGGTGCTATATTTGACCATGCAGTTTACCAAGTTACTAAGACTGCAATGATCGAGTTATCTAATTCCAAAATGAGGCCAGCACTTCTTAATTCCAAGGATGAGAACAGGTATGTTGCATCCCACACATCGTTGATGTCCTAGACTTCACATGACCTTACAAACTAGGATTGCTGGTAATATTTTCTAATTGTGGAGTATTTGGTTCTTTTCCTATAGAAAAATTAACATCAAAGCTACATATTTATTTCCTGCGCTGAACTACTGCACTGTATGTTCTTGATAAGACGATGTTTACTACGCGTGCAGGTACAAGAAGCTCTTGCAGACAATAGACCTTAGGAAAGACTTCTTTTTCAGCCACTCGTACCATATCATGAGAAGTCTCCAGAAGAATTTAATTGATCCACAGGAAGGATGGGACCTATATGACACAATGTTTGTGTGGAATGAATTTCTAACACGAGGGGTTCGTGACGTCCTGAAAAGTACCCTCTGGACTGTTGCATTAGTCTATGGTTTTTTTAAACAGGTATATATGCCCCTATGAGATTGATCTCTTATAGTGCTGTTATATTCCCCAAGAGAGAATTTGTGAATATGGTAGATTGCAACCATAAAATGGATCCTTTTTTCTCAAGTCCAGTCCACATGATCTTTAAGGATATTGGGTCATAACTATCTTCCTGTTTATTTTCTTTACTTGTTTTATTCTTCATTGCGCAGCGGTCATGTTTTTTATTTTCTCGTGCTGGACAAGTAATAGTACTAGGTTCTTCAACCTTACTTTCCACACTGTTCAAAAATTGTAAAATCATGCGATACTTATGTAAAAATTGTAAAGAGGAGAGACTACAAATATTGATATGCAATTATACACATTGGCTACGTATTTATTTTGTACCACCCAGCTATTTCTTATGGAAAAAACTTAATCTAAAGAAGATGTAGCAGAATACGCTTGCTGTAAGATTAAGTAACTTCCCTTTTACTCTCGGATAATATAATTCTTCTTAGTCACATCATTTAGTATAATATAATTATTTGATCTGACTTCATTTATTCAAGGATAAACTTGCAATATCCGGGAAGGACATTATGTTGACGCTCATTGCTAGACGCTCGAGGCATTATGCTGGAACCAGGTTCACACTTGTCAAACCCTTAGTGATTATACACTGTTCCCAGTTAGCTTTTTATCTGATTTTGATCGATGTGATTCAAAAGAACATATGGATCATTGCATCTTTGCTTGATCTCGTCATTTTAATGGAGCAGGTATTTAAAGAGAGGTGTGAATGAGGAGGGCCGAGTAGCAAATGATGTTGAGACTGAGCAAATTGTTTTTGATAACACGCTTGGACCTAGGCAAATAAGTTCTGTTGTGCAGAACAGGGGTTCAATTCCGCTATTCTGGTCCCAGGAGACATCGAAGCTTAATCTTAAGCCTGATATCATATGTAAGCATTGAACTCCTTTGATGCATGGAGTATCATTCAGTTATTTTAATTGGTTCGTTCTTCCAGTGCATGAGAAGGACAAGAATTATGAAGCTACCAGACTTCATTTTGAAAATCTTAGGAGAAGATATGGAAATCCTATCATCATCTTAAATTTGATTAAGGTAGGTCAGCACACTGTTATTATGCACTCATCGCTTCTGATGGATATTTTGTATATATTGTACTTCCCCAGTAAAAAAGGGTGAAGTCCTTGAATGCATGCAGTTAACTTACTTTAATTTTGACAAACAATATCTTTATGAATATTTAGACCGTCCATGTGAAATGATATGAGTAGAGTTGACTCAAAAAATACTTTACTAATATTGTAATCTTGTTTAGTCTTAAAAATATATTACAATAGAAACTGTTGGTCAAGGTTGAGTTTTGGAGACTGTCACCTTTTGTGATTGGAGGTTACTTCAATAGCTCATGCTCTTACATTTTTTTTTGCTGCTCTTTTTTGAAGACACGTGAGAGGAGACCACGCGAATCTACACTTCGTCGAGAATTTGATAAAGCAATAAAGATTATAAATAATGGTCTACCAGGGGAAAATCATCTGAGATTTTTACATTGGGATCTTAATAAAAGCACTCGAAGGTATTGGTTCTTTGTGCTGTACACCTTTCAGTTATGGTTTATTAGATTACTGAAGCAAGTTTTATTTCAGCAAAACTACAAATGCACTCCAAGTACTTTTGAAAGTGGCATTTGAAGCTCTGAACTTGACAGAGTTCTTTTATTGTGAAGTTTCCTCGACTCAAACGCCTGGGAGTCCCCTTAATTTGCATGCTCCATTGTAAGTATTTGTATTTTGTACTGGTTTCTTTGTTACTTAATTTGAATTCCTGTTGTCTTTTACCTTATGAATAGGTTGCCGCTTTAATACAAAGGCAAATCCTTTCCCTTGTGTTTTCTCTTATTTTTCATTTCGCACTTTATAGGAAAAATATCTTTGGTCCTCACATATGTGATGACAACAATGATGGTGACAACGCAGACTCTATCGGTAATGTTGATGACAAGTCCCGAGAAGATACCTGTGGCAGTTGTGATACCTCCGCTAATGGAATTGCAGAAGATATAGCCACTGACAATGGATCTACGCCAGCAAAGCCTCCAAAATTTCAAAAGGGTGTCTTGCGCACAAACTGTATAGATTGTTTAGACCGCACAAATGTTGCTCAGTATGCCTATGGTTTAGCTTCTCTTGGACACCAGTTGCATGCACTTGGTTCTGTAGAATCCCCAGAACTTGATTTAGACTCCCCCTTAGCCCACCATTTGATGCATTTTTATGAACGGATGGGTGACACACTTGCTGTACAGTATGGTGGTTCGGCTGCACATAACAAGGTACTGCTTCACTGGAATCTTGCTATTTCAACAAATTTTCTTGTGGCATCTTGCTTCAATCTGTGAGATAAGCTGTAGTTTCTTCACTCCGTCCATAGGAAGACTCTGGATTGAAATAGGAGTGACTGTACTGCATAAATTATTTTAAGTCTAATTTTGCTCCTTAGGTTAAACATCTGGTCTATTTTTATGTTTTAGTTTTCAAATGGAGCCAATTATATCAGGATAATTGTAGAACCGTGCATTTGTTTGAAGAAAATAAATTAAACTATGGACCTAACTGGAGTTAAAAATTTGTGATTTTGACTAGTATCCAATCGGTATATGATATTTTATGGCTTAAGTTGGGCGTGAGCGTGATTCATAGCTCAAGGACTGAAGAAAAGGTAGACATCCATCAAGTTATGCTGATTGATGAGTCCGGGAAGGTCCAATATGGAGTTTAGAAGAACCTTTTGAGAATTTATATTAAGATTTATTACTTTTTTTGCGGCAAGTATAGCTAGAAGCCTTGAACAGAACTACAATGTTATGTCTTGAGAATTTGACTACTATCTATCAATAGCTGGTATAGAGCATTTCATCATATTTCTTTATGACATGTTTTCTTCATGTTCAGCTGTCCATTGAGCACTTGTCTGATGAATTTACTACGTGGTTTTATGTACAGATATTCTCTGCAAAGAGAGGGCACCTGAAGTTTGCTATTCAGTCTCAAGAGTTCTTCAGGACACTACAACGATACTACAGTAACGCCTATATGGATGCTTACAAACAGGCAGCAATAAACTTGTATGTTTGACCAAGCTCATTATTCACTAAAGATACCTTTATATACTTTGAATAGGAAATAGTATGTACTGAGTTTGTATTACCTGTTGTTCTTGTCTTCTTAAAATTCTAGATTTTTGGGATACTTCCAACCGCAGCAGGGCAAATGTGCACCTTGGGAGCCAGAGTCTGTTGCTGGGGAGAATGTCCTTGATGAGAATACAAGGTAAACTTACGAATACGTGGGTTTGCTTGAGTGTATGTGATAAGTAAGACCGTACTAAGTCAACCTTTTCCTTTTGGTTGAACTACAAGAGCAATGTACTCCCAATTTGGGTTACATGTGGATGGTGGCCAAACACATTTAAGTGCATTGTTGACTTACCCACTGATAACACCATAACTAGTACAATGCTACTAACACTGGTAAAAGGAACTGGCAAGTAGTGTTTGCATGAGAATATGAGATCAGAAAGAAATTTTACATGAGTTGGTGCCAGCCCTACATTGTTCACTTCAGAAGTATCTGACCAGCAGAGTTTGATGGTTACCTTTTTTTGGGTTCTCTAATGAAAACATCAAATGCTTCTAAGCGAGATTCCATAAACGTGTTTAAACTTGTAATGTGTTTGGTAGCTCGATATTGTTACAATATAGGGAAATTTTCTTGTGTCTTTCCACAGTTAAGGGCCAAGGAGAAAACAAAAGATTATCCAATGCACGTATCTAGTTTTACCTGTGCATCTATCTTGTTTTACTCATCTCTTGTTCTTTTTGTGAGGGTAGCATGTCTATTTTTTTAATTCTGCACTCTTTAATCCTTGTGTTAGGTCTGGTAGTTTGAAACGGAATGAGTAGTCTTTATTCTTGAGAACATGAGCACTAAATACCTTTGCATATTGTTTCCCAACATTATCTGAGTCTATCCACACAGTCATTTTGCAAATCAACAAAATCCGTTTTATCAATTATCTGAGTTGTATATTTGTCACAGTAAGTGGATAAAAAGGGCAAGATCAGATGGCAGCATTCGTCGTAAAAGCAACACATCCATGTCCAGCAACGGTCGAAATGGAATGTTGAACTCAGGATTTACTGGTTTAGAAAATGAGCTACAGTCTCCAAACTATCGTTCTGATTCAGTGCACGAAACTTCATCTACCTCTGATAACACCGTGTCAAATTTAAGGTTGGTTTGAGTACTGATTCTGAAACGTCACTTTTCATATTCTATCAATAGTATATCGATGCATGCTTTGGTATATGGGTGTGGTGTTTTGCAGAAATTAATATTGAACACTTAGGTATTGATTCTCCCTTTAATCTTGAAAAATGCCACAGGTATACTCCCACAGTGTCTCATATTAAGCATGCCAGCTGTGAGCTTGACTATTGCAATGGTTCTGGGGATTCAAATTTCCTGGATCTTGACTGGCTTTCAGCTTCAGACAATGAAAGGTTGTTCCTGCTTTCCCTTTTTGATGCTATATCTTTGTCTTCAATGTATCAAGCCTTTTATTTGTTGCATGTGCATGCATACACACAAAAACTGGCAACAAGGAATCATTAGTTTAACGTTTCCTTTAACTACCCTACATTTATCATTGAAGAATAAAATCTCTGCACATGGCTTGAAAAAATGATTTATTTGAACACAATCTAGATCATTTTTCGGTACCAGACTTCTGTAGGACATCTATGTTCACAGACAACGCAAAACATTGTAATTGTTGCCATGTATTCTCCAATCCCCCAATCTGTTGAAGTGTCCATACACTGCTCACTGATATTGCACACTAAGAATTGTGATCTGTTAAGAAGAGAGTTATTCACAACCGTGCATCATATTCCATTAGCAAGAGTTATATATACACAGGAGAGTTATGGGTCAGATGGGCCAATCCTAGACTATATGGGCCATATAAGCCATGTTCTCCTTTATACATATACTGAACAAATCGAGAATCCGAGATGAATGTTTTTAATCCTTTCTCACTATATTTTCCCATGTATTCTACAATCCGTAAATATAGTGATGTGTCCATGGCACCGCTGATTGATACTGCTCATTCAGAATTGATTTCTAGAAGAATGTTTCTATCCTTTCTCACTATGTTTGTGCCGTACATTATGCTTTAGCAGGTCAACAGCCGTAAATACTCCCGATGTGAATGTTTCAACTGATAATGGTGCCAGTGGTGTAACCTCTGAGATAACGGTTAGTGCATTCATCAATCTAACTCCTACTTGCCCATTTTGTGCATCGCAATCACGGTTCAGAAAACATTTTTCTGGCTTAATTTCCTGGACCCAAGCTGAGAAACAATAACTGCCAGGGCCGGAGAGGCCTGCCATTTTATTAGTCTTCTTTTTGGTTTTTCTCTTTTCTGAAGTTCTTGCTTCCTCCATCATGTATAAGCATTAGTATCAACATTCCACTAAAAAGAGAACATGCCAACCCTCATTCTGGGTTAACTGCTTGACTTCCCTTTCACTGGTCAAACGGTAAAAGTGTCTCCTGCTGGAACTGTGAACCCTTTATGTAATTCATTTCAAATGAACAAGTTCTGATTCAGAGCATGGTTATTGCATCGGCAGAATAGATTTAAAAAAGCATTTTTGGGTAAAAATATACACGCAGTGATATCATTGATCCAACAAATTAAACCACTCATTTCATTTGAAACTTTCAGGAAGACCATGCTGCAGATATTCAGGCCCAGGGGTTATCTGAGAATTTTGTGCAGTGGGTTAATCAGGGAGAGGTTTTTTTGGTACTGATTGCTAGATAGTCTATCACGTATGTCCAAGCTACAGGATGGCATCCTCAACTGTTTATGATATTACTGCAAGGAGCATAAGATGAGATGTTGCTATTAGCATTCTCGTGATACATGACCTCACGAAGCCATGGCATCCAACTAGGCCTCTAGTGAAGTGTACTATTCTGTTCATTTGTTAAGCTTGTTCACCAGTTTGCTTCTATGGGCGAGTAGATAGGCATTGTTCTTGTTTTCTTAAAGGAAAGAAAGAATCTAGGTAGTGTATTATTCTTTGGAAGTTGTATCATTGTCCCTGCGTTTCCATCGTGTAAATATATATGTCCGAAGTGTTAATTTTTGTCGGAGTTGAGGTGGACTTGAAAGCACCATTTTTCCCTCAACCATTTTGTAGCTGGGATCCCTCAAAACATTGTGTACATGTATTTTCCACCGCAACAGAAGAGACACTATTGTGTATTTGTAAGTCTTCTCTTAACCAACCCCTTTGCCCAGAAGTCACCTCTTATATATGTTTGGAATATTTTGTGACATTGTAGATTATTATGCCTGTCAAAAAAAAATGTAACTGTTTACTTCGTTTCTCATGACAGCTCTCTACTGGTTTTGGTTACAGTCGCATGATAGCCATCTTCTCTACTCAGTAGTCCTTGAGTCAAGACATCAACATCCCAACACTTGTCCATGGTGTTTTAGGCTTAGGGCCTCTTTGATTCACGTGGAATTTTTTCAGACTTCTATGGGAATTGGACTGTTTTCTATGAAATTTCCATAGAAGATTTTAACAGAAAATTGCATCAGAGGCTGTGCGTTTTTCTCACTTTCCTCCCTCAATTGGAATTTGTGAGCGTCCACGCTCCCTGAACTTGTCATTGTTTCTCGCCAAACTCCATTTCACAGTTTGCTAACGGAACATTCTGACCTGGCACTGCTGATGTGGCAATTTTGCTGAGATGGATGCTGATGTGACAAAACACGTGTACACGTCAACATTCTCTTCACTCTTGATTGCTACCAGCCTCACCTCTGGTTTCGCTGCCTCTCTTCGCTGCATATCGCAGCAGCAGCAGCAGCACGCCACTGCATCTCAGTCGCCCACTTCTCGGCGATGGCTATGCGGCCAGAAGTTCCTATTTTTCGCTCGTTATGTTTTCTTATTTGTTTTGTATAGTCATTGAATTAGAAGAATTTTACAGTACCCTCAAATTAATTTGAACAGTTCATTTTAGTAGATCTAATGGTTCATATTATCCTATACGTGTCAAAATTTTGAGTAGTAGAGGATAGTAGTAATGGATCTAGGATTAAAATTGATAAGAGTTTACAACAAATCCCGCAGCTGGAAGAGTAATTTCAGAAAATGAAAACATAGCAAAGCCCAAGAGCCTATTGCCCTGCGAGCTAGCAGTCTAACCCTAACCCTTGTTTTGAGGAGCGGGCGGCGGGAGGTCCGACAGCGTCGCGCGCCGCCCGTGGCAACTCTTGCGGTGGCAGTGGCCAAGAAGCAGAAGCGGAGGGAGGCATTGTTCCTAGATGCGCTCCCGGACGAGTGCCTCTTCGAGATCCTGCGCTACGTGAAGTGTGCCCACGTGCCAATGGCTCGCGCTCTCGGTCAATATAAGTCCATCGGATTTCACTTATCTCTTAACCCAACTCAATTTTGGAAAAAGAAAATAATAAAACCCACCCCAAACCATGCTCCCTCTCCTCTGATCTCACCCCCTCCAAGCCGTCGTTGCCCCTTCTGCACTGCCACCGTCGTGAGCCGCTGCTAGTAGAGCTACAGCTATATATACGCCTCCTAGAGGAGAGAGTGATTGGGGTGGGTTTTAGTTTTTTTTTAAAATTGAGTTGTATTAGGAGTTAGAGAAGAGATTAGAGAAGAGAGATTTGTGTGAGTTAGTTAAGAAAAACGTGGGATGTTAGGAGTTAGTTAGAGAAGAGATTAGAAAATATAGATTTGTGCAAGTTAGTTAAGAAAATGAGACCTTAGAAATCAATTAGAGAAGATACTAGAGAAGAGAGATTTGTGCGAGTTAGTTGAGAACGTACCAACTAACATGGTGGTTGTTGGACGTAAGATAAACCTAGCCCCTAGAGGTGCACACATATTACAAAAATATCACCACCTCAATCCTAACCATTGACGAGCGATCGGATGATCTACAGGAGAGCGACATACCATCACCAACACCACCAACTGGCATTTAATAGATAGTATAGATTTGTACATCGAATGTGCACTTCCGAAACACCATAAAATTATGAAAATTTGAGAGGAATCTGCATTAAAAAAATCTATCAACGAAGCGCCTCAATCTGGAAACACAAGAACATAGCTCCGATTCACAACACATGAAAACAATTAGTCTGTAAAGAACCCTAGATCCGGAGACACATGAATGTATGAACACAATCAATTCACGTGCTACAGGGGAGACTGCGGGTTCCAGTGGCCAAGTTCAGGCATGTGAGGCGACACGGTTCATGGGAGGAACTGCCGGGAACGGAGCAGCACAAACTGATTGTTGGAGGCATGGGAACCACAGAGGGACTCGAGGCAATGCTGGATCTGTCGAGTAGGTGGCGCGGGGAGGTCGCTTAGCTCGGCAATGCCGAGCTCCTCTGGCACAGGACATGGAGGTGATGCTGATGACCTAGAGGCCAGATGCAGTGCAGGGAAGAGAGTGGCGGGCATCCTAGCAGCATCTGGAGGATCTTGACCTGGCGGCGCCGGCGAGCCAAAGCTGAGACGGGGTAGGCAGGAGCTGCCTGGTGAGTCCTCGGGAAGGCCTGTACTCAGGAACGTCCGAGAGGAGGCGCTTGGGGAGGTGGTTGCGGAGGTCAGAGAGAAGGAGCTTGGGGAGAAGGTTGTCGGGGAGATCGGAGAGGTCCTCCAACAGGCCGGTGCTCGGTTGGTGGCGGTGGTGCCCGATGCGAGAGGACACTGGAGGCGGCGGTGGATAAAACCCTAGGGCAAGAGTAGAGGTGCGGAGCGGGGGGAGTTGCACAGGGTGGGAATTGCGTGCCTGGGTGCTGGGGAGAGGAGAGAATGGTTCGGGTGTTTTAATTTTAGTGGCACAGGTGGGTAAATAACTAGCAACTTCAGGGGCAAACTTGAAATCCCATCCTGCAAAACCCAAATAAGCACCTCAGGATGTGCATTCAATGCTACACTAGTATAGAGATTGGCTTATTGAAAAACATGTTGGGTATTTTTGTTGTTTGGTTAGACTTTTGGCTTATAAGCATGAAAGCCACCACAAAAGCCCAACAGAACACCCTCTGTATTTGTCACCGATGAGCAACTCAAACACGGTACTCGAAAGATCAAAGCCATGGAGCCGATAACCTCCAAAGATAAATTTGGAAAAGCTAATGGGAGAACGTTCTCATGTTAGTATTATCCCGCGATTGCACGTGTGCCATTGATGGCGTCCCAACCTCTAAATCCAAGCGCACGAGAGGATGAAGAAGGAGGAGGAAGATGAAGAAGTTAGCACGATGCGAGCTTAGAGGGATGGCCATGCGGGGGAGGAGGGTTGGACTGGCGGTGGTGGGGGATTGAGGGCGGGGCGGTAGCCCAGTCGGCCATGGACGGCGGTGGACAGTCAGTGGGAAGTGCCGGTGAGGCGGGTCATCGGCAACAGGTGATGGCGGTGCCAGCGGTGGAGGAGGAGGCATCGGTGATGGAGCAGAGGACGAGTAAAAGGAGGCGGAGCGGGATGAAAAAGTGATGAATCTGCTGTGACAGTAGAATAGGAGAAGGAGAAGCAGAAGGATAAAAAGAGAGGTGTGACGGAGAAGAAAGACGTCCTCTGATAAGGGCAAAGGACGAACGGTCGCCTTCAAGTGAGGTCCAAGATGAATTGGCCCATGGCATGAACCAAAGGTCTTGGTCCGTTTCTCACGTGTTCACGGATCACGACAGCCATGGCTTTTCCAACCCTTGTTAGCCATGTGAAATGTGATTGATGCCATGGGCAAGGTGAGGACGCCCAAATCAAGGCGGTTAGACCACCCATTTCTGCCTAACTTTTCCATCGTTTCTGAAACTACGACACCAAGCCATCATTAGCCAAACTGGAATCCATCGAAAACTTGTGAAGAGCCAAGGCTACATTTGCAGTTTTCCTTGTGCGATAACAACCTATTGTGATGGTGACAGCGGCTGACGCAGTACGATCGAAAAATAATGTTCATTTGCTACTGTCAGGCTATCAACTTATGGATAGTGCTAGCTTGTATGATGCCAAAGAAAAGCTGTTGTGGACGAGTGCGGCTTTTGTGCACCCAGGGGCATTTGCACCCATTAGTTTGGTGAATTTTAGTTTCACATATATGTTTCAAAAAAATCTGAAAAAATTCATACCGGTATCTGATGGAGTGAAGTATACACAGTTAAATTTTTGAAAAATAATATGACTATTTGCGACCTGTGCAAAAAAAACAAAAACACACCTTGAATAGCATAAACAGTACAAAGGAGCCATATGCACATATTTGTTTTTTTTGCACAGGTCGCAAATGGTCATATTATTTTTCAAAAATTTAACTATGTATACTTCACTCCATCAGATACCGGTATAAATTTTTTCAGATTTTTTTGAAACTCGTATGTGAAACTAAAATTCGCCAAAACTAATGGGTGCAAATGCCCCGGGTGCACGCAGCGCTTTCCCTGTTGTGGACGTGCTACAATGGGCGGGTCTCTCCTATAGTTGACGATGCTACACCAACCCTAATTTATTAGTGATGGGATGAACGACTCCGAAAGGATAAGGATTGGAGTCTTGGAGAAAAAAGGTGAAGCGTTCACATCCGACGTTGCACATGGAGACGGACGGTTAGGTACTCATTAGCTTGTTAATGGAGTAGCTAGCAAAGTTAGCACTTAGGTTATTCTAAAGAAAAAGTTAGACCATTTCTGCTACTTGAACTCAAACATAGAAACTCATGGGTGTGAGCGCGGTTAGAGCGTATCCGCATGCTATCAGATGTTTTTGGCTTGATTCCCAACTTCCTCGGTTTTATTGTGTGTGTGAAGATGAGGTGTTGTGTTAGCTTGCGTGGGTGTTGGGTATTTGTGTGTTGCCTATGTTTCTCACAGGTTTCATCTGCCTCTAGACTTACTTGGACTTGACGACATGGCTACGTAGGAGATAATCAAGACTTGTAAAGTTTGAGTCGTCAGTCGTGTATGTGCATGACAAGGTGTCTCTTGCATGACATTAGATAGACGTGAGTAATTAGTTTAAACGGATCGTGGAGTACGTACGAATCCAAGAGTAGTTCAGATAAGTGTATACATAGGCGGTATCAAGTCGGTGATTTAAACCAGAGAAATACAGGAGAAAATTGCCCCAAAAACTATCGTGTGTTCTGATCTTGAGGCCTCAAAGCCAAGTGGCTCGGATGGGTGCAGGTGCTCAGGTGTACCGCTCCCCTGCAGTAGCTGCTGCTTTTACCCCAGCTGCCCCTCGGCGTGTCGGAAATGGAAGACGGTGCTCTCTCGGTCTTTATATTCAAGGGTGCATATGGTTAAAATTTATTATAAAGTCCAAATCCTAAGGCTAAGACATAAAGTAACAAAATCTTAAGTCTTAGTTTTCTCCGCACGAGACACATAAACATGTGTATTAGTAACAACTTATATCCTACTCTATATCAACAGTTCACTACTATAGAATGGGTCACCAAGGCCCCTCGTAACAAGTGATTATCCAAAAACCACATGTGGTAAATCACATTATAGACATTTTATAAGAAGTATGAGTTGACGCGCAACGATACTTGTCATAAGCAGATGTTGCAGGTGGTTTTAATAAGAACTATCTACGATATCCAAATAGCATATCATGGACGATTTTCAATATGAACAACCTGCGATAGGGGGCATATCATAGGTGGTTTTGTTTGAAAACTATCGTGATAAGACACCCATTTATAGTCGAACCAAACCGGCCCATTTCCCACATCGAATATATTGGCAAATGATGACGTTGGATATATCTATCTAGATGCAATTGGCCCTTCCAGATATTGCATGTAGAAGTATATTGCTATTGCATTTGGTCAATACTTTTATATTTCCACATGCAATACTGGCAGGGCTAATTGCTTCACCTGACTGTATTGCTATTCAAATTCTAATGCCATCCTCTTGCCATAATTTTAGTTACAAATTAGAGTTAGTAATTTCAGTTGACAAATTTTAGTTCCTATATAAAATTAATAAAATGTAGAGTGTGTGGTCATTCTAGATTTTTCAGCATTTTATAGTCCGTGGGCGTTCTATATTTCAATTAATATGATTTCTTGTATTTTCTTGGTAGATGCTCAGTTTAATGGTTAATGATATGAGGCTACAAATTGGCAGATGATGATGTTGGATATATATCTAGATGCAATTGGCCCTTCGAGACATTGCTGCAGAAGTATATTTTCATTGCATTTGGTCGATACTTTGTACTTCTACTTGCAACACTGGCAGGGCTAATTGCTTTCACTTGAATATATTGCAATTTAACTTCTGATGCTATTCTCTTGCCACAATTTTAGTTACAAATTAGAGTTAGTAATTTCAGTTGACAAATTTTAGTTCCTATATAAAATTAATAAAATGTAGAGTGTGTGGTCATTCTAGATTTTTCAGCATTTTATAGTCCGTGGGCGTTCTATATTTCAATTAATATGATTTCTTGTATTTTCTTGGTAGATGCTCAGTTAATGGTTAATGATATGAGGCTACAAATTGGCAGATGATGATGTTGGATATATATCTAGATGCAATTGGCCCTTCGAGACATTGCTGCAGAAGTATATTTTTATTGCATTTGGTCGATACTTTATACTTCTACTTGCAACACTGGCAGGGCTAATTGCTTTCACTTGAATATATTGCAATTTAACTTCTGATGCTATTCTCTTGCCACAATTTTAGTTAGAAATTAGAGTTAGTAATTTTATTAGTATACTTTCTATACTTTGAAGTGGATGTCGATTATACTTTGTGAATTAATATGACATGGACGGTTCTTAGTGAGAACTGTTTGTAATATTACCTCATCACAAGCGTTATGGAACCGTCTGCGATGATATAGAGCCATCACATACTCATACTTATAAGGCCCTGTACAATGCAGGTGCTTAGACAGGTGCCTCAGGAAAAAAATCCGATTTTTTTCCTGAGATCGGTTTGCACAGGTGCTTAGAAAGGGCGACGGAAGCAAAGTTTAGCTTCCGGTGCTAGGCTGGTGCTTACGGGTGACACAGATAACAGGTGCTTCAACCGGTGCCTATCTCAGCAGCAAAATCAAGAGATCAAAAAGGCTGCTGCTACTACCAAGTGCATTGGAGATAACAAGTGCCAGAGTAGGTGCCACACGAATATTAAGCAACTTAAGCACCCATATGAAGCACTCTGCATTGCAAGTCACATATTTTTTTGAAACGCAACGCTACTCTTTCTCTTTAAGCATCGGTCTATAAACACCCTGCATTGTACATGGCCTAAGGGATTTAGCAAACCGCGATTTCTAACGCCTGAGATGATTTGGGTTGTTCAACAAACCGCGTGAGACGTAATTTCTAAACCGCCCGGGTAGGGACTGTAATAATGGTTTTAACAACCTTACAACATGCACTCGAACTTGAAACACTGAGACCCATAGTTGGCCTAAGGGCGGAGCTCACCGGCGAGAGAACGGCACCGAGATTGAGCGCACGCAAAAATGGGATGAGGCCAGAGGGCGACATTGAATTGTCACCCGCTGATCGCGAAATCAGTCGTGACTCCGAGAGATGCAAATACGAAAGCAACTACGGTTTGATGGCCGTTGCGTGCGGCCTCAATGCCACGTAGACACATTCATGCGAGTCAATTCCAACCAAATGCACACATCTAGATGCTCTTTGCGTTGAATTTGAGATTTTTCTAGTCTCAAACTCCAGGTACACTGCAGTTGTCAACATTGAAAAAAGAATAGGATACAATGTTCTTGTCATGACTGGAATAAAATTGCAGCATATAGCGGTGACTTTAAGTACAATAGTTTTATTTTTCATGACAATAAATTGTCAAAATTCTTCTAAAGTCGAGGCACAATTTGCCTTCGACATATGAGACAGCAATGGCGAAAAACAATAGCTAATTATATCATCTTAATACTGGGAACAAATTTTCATGTGGGCTTTTAGCTACAGTTGACTTGAAATGAAAAAGCTTTTCGTCCCAAGATTTTTCCTTGAGAATTTTCCCTCTATTTTATTTTTGCAATTAAACCCATGCTTTTTTAATTAAAAGGACGAATGATACAAAAGACCATGAATATAAGGATAGGACAGAGCTACAAGAGGAACTACAAAATTTCCCTGGGAAATACATGTCCCTGAACCATGTAAGGAGGGGACACGTACACATTGACTCGTCACCTGCACGAAGCTATCGTTAATGAGGGAGCCGACGAAGACCACCACCGCCGGAGGCCATCACCGTCGTCGCGCTGCCTTGGACCGCCGAAGATGTTGATTGGTTCGACGACATCCCGCAAGATGGCGAGAAACCCTCGTTGAGCTGCCACCTTTTGAGCTCTCAGACGAACATGAGGGACTGAAGATGCCATCACCATCGATGACGGGGAAGCACACATACATTGACGATGAAGACGACCCTGAATCGACCAGATCGGCAAGAAGTAAAGAACCTGGTACATGCAGGCTTGCAGTTTTTGGATCCTCGCCGCTAGCAGCATCGAAAACGGCCCTGAACATGCTAGATTTTGAAAGAATTCATTGACTTGAGGGCAACACAGAAGCAGAGGGACTTATTTGGTAACCAGAAGGGGAAGGAGGGCAGGGAGTACGGGGCAGCGCAGTATAAGCACCGACACGCCGCCATGGGTGAAGGAGCCATAGGTCCATCGCCCTGAGCACTCCACCAAGCACCGGACACACCACCATCACGGCGGCAACCGCCGGGAAGAGGAAGAAGATGACCTTGGCAAATATCTAGGTGGAGCAACTCATGAGAGGGTCTGCTTGAGGTTGCAGTGAGATGACGTCCCCGATGTTGTGGCTAATCCTAACACGCGAACGCTCAGAACGAACAAAACACAAGTCGATTTTGGTGCCGCGTAAGGTTGCGACGTTTTCTGTTTTCTCTTCTCTTATTTATAGCCTATTACATGCTAACAAACTTGGAAACAAACCGAGCGTGATAACCGCGCCATCCCACGATTTACTCGATCTCTTTCCTAACTAACAAACTTAACTAATTTAGCTAACTTGCCGGTCAAGTCGTGGACAACATCACGTATCATGACCGGACTCGGACTCAAACAAATCTACAACCCGAGCAGCAGGATTCATATCTCAATACACCCCCTAAGCATGCTGCTCGGAGCTCACTTCAACGACGCCGAGTTTCTGCCTCATCTCGATGAACTTGACTCGACCCAGCGCCTTGATGAGGATATCGGCAAGCTGTCCGTCTGTACCGATGTGGTCGACTTCCACCTTGCCGTCTTCAATGCATTCACGGATGAAATGAAACCGAGTGTCGATGTGCTTACTTCGGTCGTGATGCACTGGGTTCCGACTAAGTGCAATCGCCGACTTATTGTCAACACGCAGTTTCACTGTCGTTGGTGCACTGCCAACTAACTCCCCGAGTAGCCGACTGAGCCAGACGCCTTGGCAAGCCGCTGAGCCGCAGCAATGTACTCGGCCTCACAGGATGAGAGTGCGACTACCTTCTGCTTCTGCGATGTCCACGTGATGATGCTAGAGTTGAGGAAGAATGCGACTCCAGTCGTGCTCTTGCGGTCATCGACATCGCCGGCGAGGTCGCTATCGCTGAAACCCTGCAATACAGGTTCCTTCAAGTCGCCTCTCTTGTAGCAGCAACCATAAGCAGTGGTGCCGCTGATGTAGCGCAAAATCTGCTTCACCGCCGCCCAGTGTGCCGTAGTCGGTGACTCCATGTACCGACTCGCGATCCCGACTGCATACGTGATGTCGGGTCTGGTGTTGCAGAGATAACGGAGGCTCCCGACTACACTCCGATACCGAGTTGCGTCCACGGGTTCGTCGGAGGCCGACTTGCTCAGCTTCAGCCTATTCTCCATTGGAGTGTGAGTGGGGTTGCAATTCTTCATGCCTGCTGCCTCGAGGATCTTCACGGCGTACGCACTCTGACAGAGCGTAATCGTGCCGTCCTTCTGCGCCACCTCGATCCCCAGATAGTAGCTCAAGAGCCCGAGATCGCTCATGTCGAAGAGGCGATGCATCTGGTCCTTGAACTCGTTGATCTCGTCGTGGCTGGTGCCGGTGATGATCAGGTCGTCGACGTAGACGCCCACTACGAGGATTTCGTTGCCGTTGCTTCTGCGGTACACGGCGTGCTCGAGTGGACTGCGCGTGAAGCCGAGTGACACCAGAGATGTGTCGAGTTTGGCATACCACGCGCGAGGTGCCTGACGCAGCCCGTACAACGCCTTGCGTAGTCGGAGCACCTTGCCTTCGTTGTCGAGTTCGACGAAGCCGGGTGGCTGGTGCACGTAGACTTCCTCCGCGAGGTCACCATTGAGGAACGCCGACTTGACGTCCATGTGGTGCACCTGCCAGCCTTTATGTGCAGCGAGTGCGAGTAGCAGGCGCACTGTCTCCATGCGCGCTACCGGAGCAAAGACTTCATCAAAGTCCACCCCCTGTCGCTGAGCATATCCCTTAGCAACTAAGCGAGCTTTATGCTTCACAATGTTACCTGAGGGATCCTTCTTGACCTTGAACACCCACTTGAGCCCTATAGCTCGGTGTCCAGTTGGGAGCGCCGCCAACTCCCATGTCCTGTTACCGTGAATTGATGCGAGTTCGGCGTCCATCGCCGACTTCCAGCAGGCTTCGTCTAGCGCGTCTTGCACACTTGCGGCTCCTCAGCTGCGACGAGGCACAAGCCGACTTGTTCAGCACACAAGTCGACTTCCTCCTTCCCCTCGTCGAGTTGTGTGAGGATGTCCGACAAGGTGCGGTAGCGACGTGGCGTGTGGTCGAGGTCGTGCCGAGCGAAGTCGGAACTCAGCGACTCGGTACTCGGCGATGCTCGGCCAGCGGAGTCAGAAGTCGGGGACGACTTCTCGGAACTCGGCGTGTCATGGTATTCGTCCACCAACGGGGCCGACTTCTTGGTACTCGGCGATGCTCGGCCAGCAGAGTCAGAACTCGAGGCCGACTTATCCGAGTCGGAAGAAGTCGGGGCTGACTTATCCGAGTCGTGGTACTCGACCACCAGCTTCTCGTTTAGGAATGGTGTGATGCCGTGTGCACCCGTCGACCAGTTCCACCTTCGTTGTTCTTCGAACGTGACGTCATGTGTCACGTGAAGCTTCTTCGTAGCCGGGTCATACACCCGATAGGCTTTGGCTCCTTCCTCGTATCCGACGAAGATCATCGGTGTCGATCGATCTACGAGTTTGTCGATGCCGGGGGCCGAGTCGCTTGACGTGAGCGACGCAGCCGAATGTGCGAAGATGGTGCACCACGGGCTTGCGCTTATGCCATGCCTCGTAAGGCGTTTTGCTGTTGACACTACGAGTCGGTGCACGGTTGAGCAGATACACCGCCGTCTTCACAGCTTCGCCCCCAGAACTCGGACGGCACTGCCATGCTTTTCAGCAGACAACGTGCCATCTCGACCACCGTTTGGTTGCGTCATTCCACCACACCGTTTTGCTGTGGTGTGTAGGGCGCGGTGGTCTGGTGCTTGATGCCTTCGTCCTCGCAGAAGCGTTGGAACTCGCCCGAGTTGAACTCGCCACCGCGGTCTGACCGGAATGCCAGAAGTCGGCACTCAGACTCGGCCTCGGCGAGTGCCTTGATTTTCTTGAAGCGTCGCAACGCCTCGTCCTTCGTCTTGATCACCTCGAGCCACATGTACCTGCTGTAGTCGTCGACGATGAGGAGGAAATAGCGATTACCTCCCGCCGTCACAGGTGTAATCGGTCCACACAAGTCGCTGTGGACCAACTCGAGAGTGCGTTCCGCGCGGTACGTCGATGCTTGCGGGAACGGGAGTCGGTGCTGCTTGCCGAGTGCGCACCCATCGCAGAATTTCGTGACTCGGTTGATGAATGGTACTCCTTTAGCCATGCCGAGTGGTCCGAGGTTGTGCAGAGCACGAAAGTTCAGATGACCGTAGCGTGCATGCCATAGCCATGCTACGTTCATCCGACTCGGCCAGCAAGCACACAGGCCTCGCAAGCGTGAGAGGCAGCACGTACAGTCGGCCGTGGTTCCTCCTGACACGTGCGAGTAGTCGGCCAGCTGGGTCACGAAGTCGGAGCCAACCGTGACGAATATGGGTGTCGCAACCCAACTCGTCCATCTGCCCGATACTGATGATGTTGCTCCGAAGTCGGGGAATGTAATATACCTCTGAGACTTGCAGGTGTTCGCCGTTTCTGCACTCGAAGAGGATGGTCCCCTTGCCCTCGATCTGGACCTCCGTGGCGTCCCCGAGTTTCACAGAGCCCGTGACACTGGTGTCCAACTCGGAGAAGATCTCGCGTCGCCCGGACATATGGTTACTCGCCCCCGTGTCCAGGTACCATGAGGTGTCGCAGCGATCACCGTCCTTGGCAACTCGAGCTTGCGAACGTTCCTCGTTGAGCAGCACGTGTTGAGTTGGTCGCTCAGTCAAGTCGGCGTGCGTGCACGTCGTGGCGAGGAGGAGCGCGGGTTCGTTGTCGTCGCCCTTCGCCAGGTTAGCTCGCTCCTTCCGTTCACGACGCGGCGCCTTGCAGTTCCTGGAGAAGTGGCCGTATTTGTTACAATTGTAACACTTGACCTGCGACATGTCGCGTTCGCCACCGGATCTGCCTTCCCGTGTACTGCCGACTTGATCACCACCTTCCCGTGCGCCGCGGCTGTCGTTGCCGCGTCTACGGTTTGGTGCCTTGCCGAGTTGACAACTCGGACTGCCGTTGGAACCTTGCCCCTCGGCACGCTCCTTCCGTCGCGCATTCCACTGCTCCTCCGTGAGCAGTAGTCGGTTGCCGTTGCCGACTGGGGTGTCGTCGGGGAAGTAGCATTCTTCGGCAGAACGTAACCGCCCCATCAACTCGTCGACTGTCATGTCGTTCAGATCAAGCAACGTCTCGATGGACAGTGCGATCTGATTGTATCGTGGAGGAAGAACTCGGAGGATTTTCCTCACGATGTTCACATCCTCAACGATATCGCCGAGTGAGCGCAGGTTGTTTGCGATGTTCGTGATGCGCATCCCAAACGCATCCAGTGTCTCGCCGTCGCGGAACGTGAGGTGCTCGAACTCGGTGCGTAGTCGTTGCGCCGTAGACTCACGCACACGAGCAACACCCATGCGCATGACCTTCACCGTGTCCCACGCCTCCTTCGCCGACTTCTTCACCGCGAGCGTGCCGATCATCTCGATTGGTACGGCCCGCAGGATTGCTGCGAGCGCCGACTTGTCGTCGCGCACGCTCGCCGGATTGCCTTCCACCGCATCCCACAACCCCTGAGACTCCATGGTGATTTGCATCACCAGAGCCCACTCGATGTAGTTTGTCGCGGTGAGGGTCGGGTAGACGGCACTGCTAGTCGGGATGTAGCGCTCCTGCACCACGCGCTCGTGGACGACGATCTCGTTGCCGCCCCTTCGCGCGCCCGACTACGTCCGCGGCTCTCACGTGTCCGCGGAGGTGTCTTGGAACCATCACCAGCGCCGCCGTCCATGATCCCGGAGATCTCAACACGCTCTGATACCAAGTGTTGTGGCTAATCCTAACACGCGAACACTCAGAACGAACAAAACACAAGTCGATTTTGGTGCCGCGTAAGGTTGCGACGTTTTCTGTTTTCTCTTCTCTTATTTATAGCCTATTACATGCTAACAAACTTGGAAACAAACCGAGCGTGATAACCGCGCCATCCCACGATTTACTCGATCTCTTTCCTAACTAACAAACTTAACTAATTTAGCTAACTTGCCGGTCAAGTCGTGGACAACATCACGTATCATGACCGGACTCGGACTCAAACAAATCTACAACCCGAGCAGCAGGATTCATATCTCAATACCCGACACCGGCCAAGCCGAGGAAGAGGACGTGACTCAGGTACGACCACAAGAATTTCCGGTGGGTGGTTCCTCCTACCGGCAGTCGGACGACGAACGACACGATACGATTTACACACAAGATGACTTATGAAACTCAGACTTTCTTCTACTTATTCTTTGCACAAACATCTGCAGACGTCCACATCATCTGGCTTGATTCTAGACCATGGAACTGTGATAGAAGGATTTTATGCGGAAGACTCCTGTGTTTCACCAACGTAAACCAGAACTATGTAATTGATAAAAGAACAACTAATCATTTACATGTTATCTATATGTTCATAAACTGGCTATTATCATCATGAGGCGTGCAAAATGTGCTAGCTGCATACAAGTCCCCGAAGGTCGTGGTCAGGGAGCTTGTCGCCAGGCATAGATGGAAATATAGTAACAGACTATATACGACTTGAGCTTTTGTTTCAAACTTTGTATGTCTTGTTGAACTTCTTTTATATAATCTATGCTTGCTTTCTTTTTATGTAAGTTCTTTATTGCAACTTTGTAATAAATAATTAATCATGTGCATCTTAGAATACACAGGCCAAGAGATGTACCTTTTCATCATCTAACAAAAACACCAGGGCTACGATTACAATACCCATCATCAGGGATGAGATCGGACCGGATGTGAACGAAACATCGCTCAAAACCATATTTTTCTCGGATTCGGAGTCAGCGCGAATAGTACCGGATACAAATACGGATGCGGATCATGTCGGTCACGAGAGCGGATAACTATCGAATATGGTACGGTAGCGAATATTTTATCAGACATCACATAAAAATAGAATAATATTCATAGGATATCACATAAAAATAATTCTAAACCTAATTTGGATGGCACCATGTCGAAGATCTTGTCAAGCTAATGAACACATCATTTTCCTCATTTGGAGTTTAAATGAAGTTACAAGCCTCATATTTTTCTATTACTAAACAAGCCCGTACTAACATCACACATCCAGACACTATGTTCATGTAGGTATCTTGGACTGCATGTTGGATGAAACCAACTCATAATATGTTGGGCTAAAAAAATAAGTGAATGAGAGTTATCCAGATATCTGAAATACAATTTGAGTACTATCCAATCAAATTTCGGTTATTTTCTGATACAGTCGAGTAATATCTAAACCATATATGTATCCGTAATTGAATATCACTATCCAAATCTAAAACCATATCCAAAAATTATCCGATTTCTCTACCAATACCGTCTGAAGGCTGTAGGTCGGACGATCGGTCGGAAAGTATCCGAACCATTTTCACCCCTACCCATCATGCACGTGAGATTCATGCCGTCAAAAATACATTTCATATGGCAATTTCTTAGCAACAAGGGCAGCAAGAAAGGTCAAGAAAAAAACCCTGTAGCCTCTCTACTGTGTCGTCCTTCCAGGGCGACTCAGGAGCCCCCAAAACCCTAGCCCCACCCAAGCTTCTTCCTTGGTGTTCCTCGCACCACTTTCGTCGACCTTTTGCCACGATGGCAGCGGGCTCCGCCTCCAACAGTGGTGGGGGCATCTGCCCGCGGTGGAGCTTGAGAAGCCGAGACGGTGACCTAGGAGGCAATCGTAGTGGCGCCATGCAGCACGGTGCACGCTTCTCACGTAGGCCAACTGCTCTGTGCATAAGGGTGGTGAGGTGGTTGGCCAGGCCAATAGTGCTGGCTTGTGGTTGGGGACATGCAGATCCGGCGTCCGGCTACTATGCAGCGGGGTCCCCGGGAGCTAGGCGCTCCCTTGCTCTAGCGCCTTGCAGTGTCTTGGCATCGGCGTAGCTAAGGATGCGAAGCTCAGACGGCTAGGCTTGGACGCCGATCGAGGGCTACCAGTGCGGGGCATGGCGACCTACAATGCCCAGTTCTGGCGGTGGCAGCTTGTTGAGCGGCTGTGAAATGGTGGCTCCAGCAGTGGCTGATGTGCGGTGGGTGCTCGAGTGCAAGTTGCGGCTATGGCGGTGGGCCCTGGCATGCTAATGACACGGGTCTAGAGCAACCGGCGTGTTGCCTCCAGATCTAGCGGGTGGTGGGAGTTCAGGGCGGCACCCCGGGCGGTGGTGCTTGGTGCTTTGGGCGAAGGCCTTGCCCAAATTTTGTCGGTGTCGATGACAGCGGTGCTCTCAAGTGTCGTTGTGGAGCTCTAACACCTCTCCCACCCTTAAGGTTTCTTCTCCAAGTGAAACTCAGATCTGGCTTGTCTTGGGCGACAATGGCATCCTCGATGCCATTTCCTCTTTGGAGGCATCATTTTGGAGTCTTGACTCCTCAGTTGGCTAGTAGTGGCGGCGCTGGCAAGAGGTCATTTGGCTGCAGCTTGGGGTTGCACGGATGAGGCCGACATGCCGATGGCATTGGGCCGGACATGTTCCTCATCCTCTCGGGCTGGAGAGGCCCAGATCCGCCTCCCTTCTGACATGTTTCTCTCTTTGGTGTTAGTGAGGCTAGCTTATGTGACCATAGTGGGCTTGGTTTCGACACAGGGCGGGTTGTGCCCCTAGGTGGCTATGCTATGGTGAAGTCGGAGTCACCGGTGCGATGGATGATGATGATGACGCGGCTGTCAATGTCAATGGGGGTTCGCCTATTTGTGTTTGTCGTGCTTGGTTGGCCTTGTGGTGTGTTAGCGGTGCCCTGGACCTAGTTTAGATAGTTAGCGTTGTCGGGATTTTCGCTTAGTTTTCCTCTAATTAATCGGGCTCTATAGATTTTTCGGCCTAATTTCTCTCATAAGCAAAGCCAATTCTCTACTACTTAATATATTATAGGAAACATCATACCCTCTTGACGAGGTTTGTAAAAATATATGCAATTTGTTTTAGATGTAAGGCAATATATTTTACTCAATACAATATGTTGGACACTCAAATAAAATTAACCCGTCGCATGTGATGAGACTAGTGTTTTCTTTATATTAGTATAGAAAGATATTTGCATATGAAACCAAAGAACGTTGAGGGCCTCTTTCAAAACACAGGAACCAAATAAAGCAAGAACATAAAAAACACAAAATTGCATATCATGACATGTTAAATACTTCATGAATTGAAGATATGAGAATAATTCACAAAAGCGGTTTGAATAGACCACAAGAAAATACAGGGATTTCTTTAAGAATTGCATGCATACCATTGTTGGCATAGACCACAAAAGAATACTTCAAGATGTATGGCCTCATACTACGAATTGTCTCGAATTGATAGCACCAAGAAACAATCCATAGTAGTGTTTTCTCGATAAGGATTTAGTAGGCTCGTTACTTCACCCCAAAAGCCCCTATAGCAAAATGTTCTCTAGATTGAATCTCTCAAAAGTCCTGTGAGAATGCACCAATCCAAAGAGGCCATAGCTATAGGCGTGGTTAAATGAAAATGCATCGCCGGGTGAAAATCACACCCGGTGATTTTGCCCACCTCTAAGTTTTGTAAAATTCCCCAAAAGTTTCTACATATATGTTGTTGGATGAAATGAGACTACATATATGGTCTGAAATTATACCTATTTCTATGCTATAGAAGAAAACCTAAAATCATGTACACTTACGCTTACTCCTTCTGTCCAATAATACCACTTTTATATCACATAACTAAATATTATAAATCTAATTGTAAATCTTGGAATGCGTGCGCGCCTTACATGTTTGAACCGATGGAGTACTATTTAGGTTATAGGTCTTATTTTGTTCCGTACAACACATAAATGGACATATTTTTTACCCTAAAATTGGTAGGCTTAAGTCTCATAATTATTCAAAAGTTCCACGCACGTCTTTTAAAATTTGCTCCGTTTGAAACCAATTTTGGCTTAGTCAAACCGTAAAATCCACCGTTGTGCACAAGCCACAATGTCGGGGCAATCCAATATGGCAAAACAAATAAGGGTAGTGCTTGATTTGCTACCAATAAGAAAACAAAAATTTTGTCTTGCCAAATTCATATCGACATTGCCAAATTGGAGCCAAACCAATTAGGGACCAATTCATTTGTTTGCCTCAAATTTGGCTTGGTAAGGATTGGCTTCAAACGAAGCACGCGCTTGATTTTCTTCCAAAGCACAAGGGGTGCTGGGTGCGCAAAATCTGGTGTCGCCGCTAGTGTCGCCCGTGACCATCGGTTAACGTTTGTCCCTGTTATCGCACGCAATCCATGCAAAGAAACACTGTACGCGTGTAGCAGTTTTCTTACAAACAACAGTGCAAAAGCGACTTCTCTTTCTTCTCCCCCAAGAAAAAAAATTGACCATCGGTTATAGAAAGCTACAAGTCCAAATCACGCTCATTAAACGCTCAAGAAAAGAAAAGTACGGCCATTGTTAAAAAAAAAGGAAGCAATCCAAACGAGATCATGCAAAAACTGGAAGCTAATTTCCCTGGTTTCGGAGCAGAAAGGGAGGAAGTTGTCACGAGGCCTCCTCATGTTAGTTAATTACCATGTGTTCTTGCGCCCCTTCCATTCTTGCCGTGGTTCGGCGCCCACTGAATCCAGGCAAGTCCAAAATCATGGCTTGTTGCGCAGGGCAAGAAGAAGAGTTTCTTGCCCCTATAAAACGTTCCCGTCCTTCGGTGCAGCCACACCTCCCCCAATCCATCCATCCCCTGCATCTGGTTCAGTTCTACAGACGCCAAAATTTCCCCCATATTTCAAGTTCTGCTGGCCCTCCGAGTCCTTGCAAAGTAACTTGTCTTGGTTAACTTGACTGTTTCCCTTGTTTGATGCAATGCCGGTTGTTAGCGTGTAAGCGCTGTTTGGTTGGTTTGGATATTTGTTTTCTTGCATTAATTTTGGCATTGAACTCCCAGTTTTCCAACGGCAGATATGAGATATGCTTAGGCCGGTCTGTTCTTGTCCGGAGCGTAGGGTTCTTACGACAACCTCGATGCAAATGCCGTCAAGAATTAACTGTCCGGACGGGTAATTAGGTGCGTTTGCAAGAAGCAATGCTTGCTTTTCTTTAAAGCATATCCGTGCGCCTTTCCGTTGTGCTCGTCCTTTCTGATGATGACTGGATTCCATTCTGTCCCTACAAGATAATATCTGAGATAATCATGTTCAAGGAGCATAAAAGAATTGCCACTTCGTTGGGAGGAGATGTTAGCATCTTCGTGGTGTTTCCCTATTGTTTCGGCCCATGAGCTTTCTCTGCTTTCTGGATTACCCAAGTTTATAGTTCAAGCTTCTAGAAGCAGGCTGGTGTTTGTGTGTGGTGTCCCACTTGTCAAAGCTTGGGGAAGAAACCTTCTTGCTTTTGATACGGACAATCTCATTGCATCTGTCGTTGATTGCTATGTAATCCCATCTTTGACAAATCACCAACCTTTTCTGTTCTCTACCAAATCAATTCTGAAATTCCTAGAGGTGGAAAAAAGGAAAAGAATCTGCTTTCTTTCGTGCCCTCTTTTCTTTCCATCCAGTCCTTGAGTCCACTGTATTTGTACAAATCCATCTGCAGTTTATTCTGCAAAAAAGCTTTAACTTTTTGAAAGCAGCGTTTGGATAGGCCAGGCCAGCATATGCTAATTGGATTCTTGTAATTAGTGACACCATCAGATTAATATTTTTCTTAGGCATATACAATAATTTGATGTTATCCATGGCTATGTCAGCCTAAGGTCCTCTACCAATACCAGTCTAGCTAGCAACCTGCCCTCACAGCTGTGACTGGGGTTTCCACCTGCCTATTTATGTGTCCTCTGGATCTTGGAAAAAAACCCTCCATTTGGCTGCTCTCCTACACCGTTGGGTATGTAATGTCTTCGCTTCTCATGTCAACCAGTTCTTTGCATCCATGATATAATCTTGGGTGGGATTTTGCTTGGATTTTGAGCTAATCTTGCCAGAAATCTTGACTTTGCGGCTCCAAGTTGCCAACTTGGTCGTTGTCTTGCTCCACCATTTCTTGGGGCTTCGTGCTTATCTTGTAATTCTTTGCTGTTTGTCAACTGAATCTTGCCTGGGTTTTGCTGAAAGTTCTTGGGTTTATGGTTTTCTCTCATCCAAATCCCTCCTGGATTGCCTGGAGAGCTTTCTGCTGTCCTCTTGTGGGGTTTATGAGCAGAATCCCTTTTCCGCCAAAATGTTTTACTCGAGTCATCTAGAACCATTTGGTCACAGTAGAAGTTCTTGGTTTGGTTGAGATCTTGCTTTGATCACTTCTTCTGCTCGCTCTTTTGCTGCCTGGGGATTGCCTTGGTGCCTTTCAGTGGGTGAAGAGCGAACAAATAAAAAAAGAAAAAACTTTTTTATAAAAAATTACTGAGGAGATTGTTTGGGTTTTGACTGCCTTTTTGCGGGTTTACGATATAAATGGCATCAATAATCTAAAAACAGTAAATCCATTAGTTCAAGTTGTTGCCTTTTTTAATTAGGAAAAACATTATCGAAGAAGGACCTAGTCTGGTGCGCAACCAGTACTTGATTTAGTTTGGTGATACCTTGTAAATGTTTCACTTGAGATGGATCACAAAGCTTGCTTAGTTAATTTATGCTTTTCTTTTGAATTTCCACTGTTTTTTGGTGGTGTGATGTGTTGCTTTAGCATGATCTACTGGTGGCTACTGACTTGCGGTTCTTGTGCAAGTAAATGGTTTTGATTCTGTATTGCTAAGTGCTAATATGTACCTTCCTTTGCAGTTCTGTGTCCCGAAATTTGTGAGCCATGGCTGCCAAGCTGACTCGCCTCCACAGCCTCCGCGAGCGCATTGGTGCCACATTCTCCTCCCATCCTAATGAGCTCATTGCACTCTTTTCAAGGTGAGGATCTCAAAACATGTCTACTTGCATTATAAATCACCTGCATCTATGGTTCCGAAACAGGTGGTTGCGAGGGTGCTACCGAAACATGTTGACATGGTATAAACTTCATCTGTCTCTTTAAATAGTTTGTAGCACAGCCAGATGTGAGTATTAGAACATGTTACACATTCTTAGTTTACAAGGTGATGCATACCTCTGATCTTATTACATAGTTTGTCAGAATCAGTATGATAGCAAATAATAATTGCTCATGAGCTCCACCATATTGATCCCGGATCTTCGATCGTGTTGAAAATTGAAGTTTGTTCTCAGCTAGACTTCAGTATAATCTGGTAGACAAGTTAGTGCTGCTTACATGGTTCAGCCACAGGAAGAATATGAGATACATCACTGGTTCTTTTCTCAGATAGTCAAATATCATTCTTTACAGGTATGTTCACCAGGGCAAAGGAATGCTTCAGCGCCACCAGCTGCTTGCCGAGTTAGACGCCCTGATGGATGCTGACAAGGAGAAGTATGCGCCCTTTGAAGACATTCTCCGTGCTGCTCAGGTAACATCGGCAACATGCTTACTCAAGTGCTTGCCTTTGCAATTCATCTACTAGGCATTCTAAGTTACTTTATTGACGTTGTGTAGGAAGCGATTGTGCTGCCCCCCTGGGTTGCACTTGCCATCAGGCCGAGACCTGGTGTCTGGGACTACATACGGGTGAATGTAAGTGAGTTGGCCGTGGAGGAGTTGACAGTTTCTGAGTACTTAGCATTCAAGGAACAGCTTGTTGATGAACAGTAAGTTCCAGGATGAAATCCAAGCAGTTATTGACAAAATATACATTCTAGTTGTAGTGAAATAACTTTATGAATTGAATCTCTTCTTTTACACCAGCGCCAGCAGCAACTTTGTGCTTGAGCTTGATTTTGAGCCCTTCAATGCCTCCTTCCCACGTCCTTCCATGTCCAAGTCCATCGGAAATGGAGTGCAGTTCCTTAACCGTCACCTGTCTTCCAAGTTGTTCCAGGACAAGGAGAGCCTCTACCCCCTGCTGAACTTCCTGAAAGCCCATAACCACAAGGGCACGGTAAGCTTCCAATATGCAGAACGCCAGAACCTGCCAAGTGATTATACACTGCAGAATTTTTCCTGTGCCAATTGCTTTAATTCTTAATCATTTACGAACCTGACACCCTTCAAATGCCATTAAATGATGTGATCCAAGTGTCGTTTTCTATTACAGACAATGATGCTGAATGACAGAATTCAGAGCCTTCGCGGGCTCCAATCAGCCCTTAGAAAGGCAGAAGAGTATCTAATGAGCATTCCTCAAGACACCCCCTGCTCAGAGTTCAATCACAGGTGATTTGTTTATAACTTTCCGTTACCATTTAGCTCAGTTTAAACAACTTCAAATGGAATAACTGCTCATAATGTGCTTCATGATCTGAGTGCAGGTTTCCAAGAGCTCGGCTTGGAGAACGGTTGGGGTGACACTGCAAAGCGTGTACATGACACCATCCACTTGCTTCTCGATCTTCTTGAGGCCCCTGATCCAGCCAACTTGGAGAAGTTCCTTGGAACTATACCAATGATGTTCAATGTAGTTATCCTGTCTCCACATGGCTACTTTGCCCAATCCAATGTGTTGGGATACCCTGATACCGGTGGTCAGGTAGTGCTGCTTAATATTTCTTTTTCTTTAAGCTAGTACTTTCAGGCTTTCTAGTTTTGATATGCAACGCTATTGTTTTGCAGGTTGTGTACATTCTGGATCAAGTCCGTGCTTTGGAGAATGAGATGCTTCTGAGGATTAAGCAACAAGGCCTTGACATCACCCCTAAGATCCTCATTGTATGTTTGAGATGACAATTTGATGTCCCAACTTGTAAGACCTTGTCAGTGTGTTGCGAATGATTGAGTAAGTTTGCCCACACGATTTTATTTGATGCAGGTAACTAGGCTGTTGCCTGATGCTGTCGGGACTACATGCAGCCAGCGGCTGGAGAAGGTTATTGGAACTGAGCACACTGACATTCTCCGTGTTCCATTCAGAACTGAGAAAGGGATACTCCGAAAGTGGATCTCTCGTTTTGATGTCTGGCCATTCCTGGAGACATACACTGAGGTAAATGAAATCTTCAACAGAGCATCCTACAGAGCTGAACATTTTTTAGATAAAGTACAGAGCTGAATATAGTTCACGAATTCTGAGCTCATGCATGCTTTGCTACAGGATGTCGCGAATGAACTCATGAGAGAAATGCAGACCAAGCCTGATCTCATTATTGGCAACTACAGTGACGGTAACCTTGTAGCCACTCTGCTTGCGCATAAATTAGGAGTTACGCAGGTTCGTTTTCTTGTACATGAGTCTCTTGACTTTTTATTTTTCAATTAGCCAAATTGTGTATGATTTCTTTTCTACATGAATACAGTGTACCATTGCCCATGCCTTGGAGAAAACCAAATACCCCAACTCAGACATATATTTGGACAAATTCGACAGCCAATACCACTTCTCATGCCAGTTCACAGCTGACCTTATTGCCATGAATCACACTGATTTCATCATCACCAGTACATTCCAAGAAATCGCTGGAAGGTAACTTTTCTCTATATTTGCAGGAGAACATTGTTGTGTTGTGGGCAGTAACTAAACGTTTGTCTGTTGCTTCCTTTTGTTTCTGCAGCAAGGACAGTGTGGGGCAATATGAGTCCCACATTGCGTTCACCCTTCCTGGGCTCTACAGGGTTGTCCATGGCATTGATGTGTTTGATCCTAAGTTCAACATTGTCTCTCCTGGTGCAGACATGAGTGTCTACTTCCCATACACCGAGACTGACAAGAGGCTCACTGCCTTCCACCCTGAAATTGAGGAGCTCATTTACAGCGACATCGAGAACTCTGAACACAAGTGAGTACTGAACTGCTGATTACACCCCAGTTATCTGAGAACTCAAAACTCATCTGCATGTCTGGCCTAGCTGCCTAGGTCTTTCAATCTACCAACTACTAAGACATGTAGAGGTGTTTAGTGGCAGTACCTAAACTTTGTTTTGAATTAAAGCCATTATTGTAACACACCAATAACTATTCTGTTTCAGATTGTTTACACTAGTAACTTCAATGTTAATCTGAAAATATTGCTTGGAACAATTGCTTACTTTCTCATGTATGGACATATAAACTGCAGTGCATGCTCTTCCATTCAAGCATAAAAATTTGTTTAAATGCTCTACAGGTTTGTATTGAAAGACAAGAACAAGCCGATCATCTTCTCAATGGCTCGTCTTGACCGTGTGAAGAACATGACAGGCTTGGTTGAAATGTACGGTAAGAATGCACATCTGAAGGATTTGGCAAACCTTGTGATTGTTGCTGGTGACCATGGCAAGGAGTCCAAGGATAGGGAGGAGCAGGCTGAGTTCAAGAGGATGTACAGTCTCATTGAGGAGTACAAGTTGAAGGGCCATATCCGGTGGATCTCGGCTCAGATGAACCGTGTTCGCAATGGCGAGTTGTACCGCTACATTTGTGACACCAAGGGAGTATTTGTGCAGGTATACACATCTCATGCCATATTCTAGTATAATCTGTTTTTTCTTTTAAAAAGAAGAACAGCATTGAGCTTGTACTGGACTTTACTGTTTGTTTTAAATTTTTTTAGCCTGCATTCTATGAAGCGTTTGGCCTGACTGTCATCGAGGCCATGACATGTGGTTTGCCAACAATTGCGACATGCCATGGCGGCCCTGCTGAAATCATCGTGGATGGGGTGTCTGGTCTGCACATTGATCCCTACCACAGTGATAAGGCTGCAGATATCTTGGTCAACTTCTTTGAGAAGTGCAAGGAGGATCCAACCTACTGGGACAAGATATCACATGGAGGCCTGAATCGAATTTATGAGAAGTATGTATTCTATGCCTTTCAATCTACTATTTATAAATAGAAATATACTGAAGAAATTATGGTCTTGATTAGAAATTGCATCATATGCAGTATCTCTAGTGCCTATATTCACAGAATCTATAATATAAATTTGGACTGCTCAGGTACACCTGGAAGCTGTACTCCGAGAGGCTGATGACCCTGACTGGTGTATATGGGTTCTGGAAGTACGTGAGCAACCTAGAGAGGCGCGAGACTCGCCGTTACCTTGAGATGTTCTACGCTCTGAAGTACCGCAGCCTGGTAAGTTGTCTGACTGTTGCAGAGCAAATACGTACCAATGTTCACTCCTCACTAAATAGATTACTGCATCTTACGATTTTTACGTTTCTCTCTTGAATCCAGGCGGCCGCCGTTCCATTGGCCGTCGATGGCGACAGCACTGGCAATTAGCGTGGGGAAGAAAGAAGCACCTTCAGTGGGCGAAGTGTCGTCTGCGTTATGATTGTTTACCGTAGTTTTCATTTTGTCCGTCATGGGTGTGTACTTTGATGTCCCAGCACTTGTTTCTTTTGCAAGGTTTTGGGCAGTGCTTGCTGGTTCCTACTAGCTGCATATGTTGCCTCAAATAAACGCCTGTCCATGTTGTTCACCTTTCAGAATTCAATGCAATGCTTTGCTGCTTCACTTCCTCAGTCCTCCATGTTGAATGATCACTCTTTTTATCACTAATGAACCTGATGCTTTTGTGGCTATGTCTCTATGGTACAATTTTTACACTTTAACAATTTGGCCGAACTGCTTCAGTATAGAGTTGATCTGGACTTCTCAGAACACACCATAATGCCAACTATGTTGCTGCAGCCTTTGCATTGTTGTAGTAAATGGAATTGAAGTTAATGTTTCTCGAGGGAGTCGATGAGTGAGAAAGGAGGTGAAGAGAGACCAGAGAGATAAATAATATCAATATAGTAGTTTCTTTTACGAGGAATATAGGGTGTGTTTGGTAGCCTGCATGACCCTGACATAGCTGTTCCTCTCTGAGACATGCTGAGTGTAGACATGCTGAGTACATACAAGTACAGTTGTTTGGTAGCCTGTATGTGCTGAGACATGCTGAGCTGAGACTTTGTTTGGTAGTCTGTATGTGCTGAGACATGCTGAGTTGAGAGTTTGTTTGGTTGCCTGTATCTGTTGAGACATATTGTGCTGAGACTTTGTTTGGTAGCCTGTATCTGTTGAGACTGTTCAACATCATTTCAGCAAATTTCAGCAAAACTAAGTCATTTCAGTATCATTTCAGCAAATTTTAAGTAATTTTAGCATTATTTCAGCAAATTTCAGCAATACTTAGTAATTTCAGCATCATTTCAGCAATAATAAGTCATTTCAGCTATAATATGTCATTTCAGCACATAAATAATGCATTTGAGCACATATTTCAGCAATAAATAACATATTTCAGCAATAAATAACACATTTCAGCACATAAATAATACATTTCAGCAATACATCACCATCAGATTGTACCAAGACACCACTAAATCCACATTACATATAATAGTTCAACATCCATAATAGTTCTACATCCACATTCAAGTTATAATAAGCACTACAAAAAGGATAATTTTTCGAATTGCACCAACTAACACCAACTCAAATAAGATCAGAATTCTTTTGCAAGATACGCTTGAACGATGCACGGCGGACTTCATCTTCCATCTTCACGAAATTAAGGCATTTTCCCTTATGTTCTGTTAGATAATCTAAAACAGCCAACCGTTCTTCAAGCTCAAACTCAGCAAGGTCCATAACGGCATTGTACAAATCAGGGTGTGTTTCAGTATGGCACGTGTTGTTGATAGCACTCGCAATCTCACGCACAGCATCGGACATGTTGTTACACTGGATTGAATCTTCTTCACTGAAAACAGATGTCCTCTTTCTTTTCTTACTTGAAGTAGGCGAAGGCTCATTAGTAGCACTAAGACTAGGAACACCAAACTCAAACCTAGCTGCACCATGTACAAATCCCTCACTACTTGTTCCTTGGCCCTCCACATCAATAGGTTTTCCCAATGGCTCACTAGACCCCATTGCAAACTTCCCGGTGGCGAGCTTATCAGCGAAGCAAACTTTCATATATGCGTAGTTGTCAAGTACTTTGTTGAGAAATTCAGCATCCTTTGGATGATCCTGCACAATTAAAGCAACAATTCAGTAATAAATATCACATTTTAGCAACAATTCAGCAATAAAAAATAGATTTCAACACGTATATACATACCTGAGTGTGGCCCAAATAGTGTTGCTCTTCTAACACTATCATTTTCTTCTCATCATTCCAAAGTGCTCCACTTAATCCTCTCAGCTGAGTAATTTTTTGCCACCTACTCCGCCACTTGCGAAGATGATTGTGCACTTGGATGCTAGTCACTTGATAACCAAGAAAATCACTCAAAGAGTTTGTAACTTATGTAAGATGGATCTCTTTGAATCCTTTATCAGTTTTGACACCTTTTGCTGCTATCTCGGCAAGACATTTCATCATGAAAGCCGACATCGGTGGGGTCCAATTAAGCACCTTCCCGGTCTTCTTGGCTTTAGCACCGACATCCGAAACCTCCTGCACGTTTTCAGCCATCTACAACAAACATATATCACATCACAGATTTGAACACTTCATAAGAGATTTCAACACTTCATAAGAGATTTCAGCAATAAAAAACAAATTTCAGCATTAAAATAAGAGATTACAGCAATAAAATAATAGATTCCAGCAATTAAATGTGTCCAATTACAAGTGACAATTCATAGAATGCAATTAAAATAATAGATTCCAAGTCACAATTTATAGAATGCTTTTAAAATAATAGATTCCGAGTCACAATTCATAGAATGCAATTGCAACGCCAAGTCACAATAAGATACATCAAATGTGTGCTAACCCCCGATTCTCCCACATTTGAGTTGCAAGTTCATCCCTCTTTTGAGACCAAGAATTATTATCGTGAACAAACTCATTGTGATCTCCATTGATGGGTTCCGGATCCCATGTGTCCTCCGGTGGGAAATATTCATCTCACCATGTTGGAGGACCCAATTGTGGAGAATTGCACAAGCTAGCACTACTTTTACTTGGGTCTTGTACGGATGGAATGGCTTATTGTAAACAAACTTCCAACGGTTTTTGTACGCAGCAAAAGCCCTTTCAACCGAAGTCCTCAAAGAAGAGTGTCTTAAGTTGAATAACTCTTTAGCATTTTGGAGATGATTCCCTCCACTGTACTCCTTCAGGTGGTACCTAGCGCCATGGTATGGTGGAAGAAAACCTGGTCTCACAGCATACCCCGCATCAACAAGATAGAATTTTCCTATAAAATATCAACTATTAGCTATGGGGAAAAACTATTAATAAATTTAGCTAGTAGGCTTTAGTTTATTACCTGTAGGAAGTGTCAACCCATCGTCCCTCTCCAATGCATTTGCAAGTACAAGGGCATCATGGGCTGACCCCTCCCACCCCGCAAGTACGTACGTAAACTTTAGATCAAAATTAACCGCAGCCATGACATTTTGGGTAGTCCCCTCTTTTCTACCCTAAAGGCAGCTGAGATATTTCTTGGGACTCTAGCAAGCACATGAGTCCCATCAATTGCTCCAATACAATCCTAATTAATAAAGGCGAGTATTTGTTATTCATAAGTCATATCAAATTATTCATGTATGAGATTTGTTGTAAAGAAAATTAATTTACCTTGAAGTACGGATTGAAGCGGGTGCTTTGCTGAATTTTAGGGTGGGTTTGAGTGGACGGAGCCTGTATCATCTCATCTCGCAACTCCCCAACAGCAAAAAGCACCGCTTTAAAATACCTACTAATTACTTCAATAGATCTTCTAAACGTTGGTTGTAGAGTCCTAAACCTTTGGTTATGACCGACTACTAGGAGAAACATGGCTACTTGTTCCTCGATAGAAGTATGGATGCTATCCTTCAACAACTCTCTCTCTCTAAACAAAGTACACAAACGGAAAAAGGGAGCTCTTCTCATTCTTAGCTGATTTGAGCAATTTATGTCGCTAGAATGATAGATGTATCGCAAATTTGACTCCCTAGCTATATCACTTTCGGCTCTATGACCAATTGTTATCCTTGGGGTTTGTCCCTAACTCTTCTTAACATAAACATCATATAAGCACACAATACGGCAACTAGGCCGGCTCCTTTCACAATGAGTTGTCGACGTTTTCTTCTCAAATCATCCATCTATACAATAAACACATATCAATGTTTCATCTACGAATATATTAAATGGCAAATTATACAATGCATTAACAATTAAAAAAATTGACTAGTTCATCCTATAGGAAGCATATCCATTTTGTGAAACATATCCTATAGGAACCAAATAAACACATATCAATGTTTGCATATATAAGAAACAAATAATCAAATTGACTTAACCATGTATGTCCTCAATTTTTACATCTATTAGAACACGCACGAGAATGTGACTTCAATTTCAGACTTGGCTGACAAGTTCGTACTTCTTACACAATGCATATACCGGCATATGTGTAACTCTCAAGTCTCTCTGTATGTACATTATGGATCATCACCAGAGCTAAAGATCGTGATCAGGATGTAGCAGCGTTCGTTCATCTCGGACCAAATTAACCAAATTAACCAAATTAACCATCGATGTTGAGACCAGAATTGGTACTAAACATGGAGAACGTGGATGTACCTTGGTTTGGTGGCGGGGAAGATTGGAGGGAGGGCGACTGGGGTCTAGTGGCAGGGATGGCGAGCACCGGCGACCGGCGGCGACCGGCGGAAGACGGAGCACGCGCGAGCTGGGCCGGGGCCGATCTGGGCGGGGCAGATCTAGGGTGGCGGCGACCTGTGCTGGCGGCGGGAAGACGGGGAGGGGGAGGAGGCGCCCGGCCCGATGCTCCGTCAGTCGCCGGAGAGGACAGGGGAGGCAGCCATCGGCGGAAGCAGCGTGGCGGCGAGCTAGGGCGTCCGCGAGCTGGCGTGGTAGCGAGCTGGGGGGGGGAGGGGCGGCGGCGACCTGGCGTGGCGGCGAGCGGGGGCGGAGGCGACCTGGCGGGGCGGCGAGCAGGGGCGGAGGCGACCTGTGGCGGGGCTGGCGGCTTGCGTTCGGGAGAGGGGCATTGGGGAGAGAGAGGGCAAGGGCTTCGGTGGGTCGAGCGGGGAACGAGTGGGTTGAGCAGAGATTATTTTTCGGGTTGGACTCAGCTATGCTGAGTAGCGAACCGCTGTTTCCCAGGTTCCCTCTCGGGCATGGCTACGGGTCTTCGCTGGTACGAGGTGGGCATGGCTGAGCTAATACACTGTACCAAACAAACAACAAAATCTGGGTTATGGAGGGAATAATCTGAGGTCATACACTTTACCAAACACACCCATAGTAAATTAGTAGTGCTAGTGCACAAGTCAACTTGAAAGTATAGTGATGAAACCTGATGGCCAATTTATAGTGGTGAAACCTGATTGCCAATGTATTAGGAAATGCAGTAGTGCTGCTCCGGTATGAAGTCTAGGGCAGCGTGGGGTTGCAGTTGATGCACTCATTTTGATGTGTTTGCGTTCCAGTAGAAGGGAACATTATTGCAACATGCTGCTTGTAGGAGTGCAAGTAGCTGTTTGCAGTTCTTCAATTGGATAGTATTTGAAAATCTTTCGGGATGATATTTCATATTTTGTAGAACTGGATCTGGGTTGACAGCGTGAGACACGGAAGACGCATGAATTAATGGTCCCGTCCAGGAGTTCAGAATATCCATGAGTTCTCGTCATCTTGATACAGGACTACACATTGAAGCCTATTTTGCATCCGTGCCTGCTTCCGTTCATACGTTATGTAAGAACACTCTCGGTGGACCTATTTTAGTACAACTCTTTTGTCTTATATAGTTCTGTTCAAAATGAATGGAAAAATTCCGGCAAGTTAACAATGAATGGTAAAAAAAAATTAAAGCATGGACTCAGGTAATGCATTGAGATGTATTTAAACAGAATAAGCTTTTTAAAAGTAAATTCACACATCAATGATACAAACCCTACTATGTTGAAAAGAAAATAGCAAATAAAGCTTGACGACTGCATACAGGAGGAGCCATTTGATGGCCTACAAGTGCATATGATCGTTGTAGCACTTCTAATGCAAGAGTATTAAATGTCGAACCTAAGGAGCTATTGGAATAGCGACCTCTTTGCCATAGCTGTACTTGTCACTGAATATAATTGTTATGCACTGGAATCACAATTCCGAAATAGTCTACTTTATAATTGTAAGGATAAACAAATATAGCCGGTAAGGTAAAGAGAGCAATAAAATATTAAACTGTAATAAAGTGATAAATAACTACTGAAAATAAAAATGCAATGATTAAATAAATGAACTAGACTGAATGCAAACAAATTTTCCTAGGAACTAAGATAAAGATTTTGCTAACATGAGGGCAAAGCCAAAGCTTGATATTCTTTGCAACCACAACAACATTTCACTTATGATCATACTCCTACCCGAGCAATCACTCCACACTAAGAATAATTAAGGTTTTTTTTTACCATGGCATTAAATAGATGAGTCCCTTGTTTCCCCTGCATCAATGGTCCAAGATTTCGAGGTCAAATTGTTGTCAGCCTATCAACTTTGGTCAATTCACACATCAACGATGCAAATACTATGTGTCCCCAAAACATAAGTGTGCACTCATACATTAGCACAAAGGATTGATCAATACCAACTATACATATGTGCAAGTCAAATCATACTAGATTGACAAAGCCATGGAACGGCGAGTTTACTTGTACATGGATGATAAATAACAGTAAATCACAAATAATAATATATTAAAATCATCATCATGTATAACATGCAAATAATAGTACCAATACAAGAGAGAAGAAAGGAGGGATGGAGGTGAGCGGCGTGTGATGGCATGGTGGCGCACACTACGGAGCCATCGCCCACTCTTCCTCCTTCCTTAGCTTCCCCTTGCTGTAGTAGATGAGTTCTTCAGGCTTGATGACAACTATGGATATGGAATATTTCATGGCTTTTGGGATTGATGTGAAGCGATAGGGTTTCCCCTCTATCTCTATGTGTCTCCTCGGCCATCTAATCAATAGCCCTTTGGGCCCTTAGGCATGTGTAGAGTTTTTAAACACTTCCTTATACCCTCATTAATCCAATGCAGGAAATCACGTTCAATTTAGAGTTAAAACGCGAAAGTTAGAGCAAATCTCGTGGCTCCCATCGGTTGCCGATATCGATTTTCTAGGCTCTAGATAATGTTGAAAAAAATTTCATTTATCATTCGAAGTTGAGGAGGGGTTTTTCTTTATGCTATTTTGGGTAGCTCGAGCATGATGGGTAACTTTAATATTTTAAACTCTCTGATGTGAGACCATGTTAATGACGAGAACCACCACAAACCATATTTTGCCTTTTGGAACTCATCCAGTTCAACATCCCACCATCATAACATATTCATTATGTTTTGAAACCATCATCAATCTATAAGAAATTAAATATAAAACAATTTAAATAATATAATATAATATGCATGCGAATATAGTGGCAATTATGTAAAAGTGATACGATAATTATTCATAAAAAGAGATAATGATCACTTTATAACAATAATATGTAATTTACATGAATGAGAAAATATGTTTTGGACGGTATCACCGTTTAACCGCTCAGACCAAGGTGTGCTGTGGTTGAACAACTTTAGCTGATCAGGTCTCAATTAGCTACGGACACCAATCATTTAGTCTTAGCAATTGGGCCGCCCTACTAGCAATCGTTAACTCAATACATTGTCAATGACATCGCTGCAGCCTTTGGACGACGGCCAGAGAGGCTGGTCAGATCGAAGGCATTACTCCCTCTCCGGGGAAGTGTTTGCGTCTGGCTTCCGGAGTTGAACGCCACCGAAAGCTCGCCACGCGCTACTGTGTGCCCCTCATTCCACACCGCACCTAAAACTTTATTCAAATTTGTATTGATCATGTTCATGATTTTTTTCTTAAATGCTCATTCATGATCGGAATTAAGGGTGTAGCAAAAAGAATTGAGAGAGAGAGCGCGCGCAGATGAAGTTGGTGGTGGGGAGAGGACATTTTAATTGGATTGTTCTACGTGGTAAAAAGAAATAGAAAATCATAATGATGTTACTTTTATTAAGTTGAAAAAGTTTCACGCTTCAAATTTTGAAGAATGAGTTGTTTTCATGATCAAAATTAAGTGCTTCATGCATGTCATATGTCTTCACTCAAAAAATGAAACATAAAAAAATTCATAAATTTGTTTTCAGAGAGAGAGATGGAATTGGTGGTGGAGAATGAAACAAATGGTGAATTGAGGAATATACTCGAGAACGAAAGAGGGATCTAACTAGAGGTGTAATTTGCAAAAGAGAAACACGAATCTAATTAGAGTAAATGTGTACAGTGTATATAGTAGGAGGACTCTTAACTTAGAAGTGGATTTGCATTATCGAAGGGCGATCCATAGATATCAGTAGCGCCATAGCATCTGGGCAAGTCACTCAGTGGCTTCTTTGGCAATGCCAGCCGGAACATGGCAACCACATGTCAGGCACCCAAGGATGAAAGCTGCAGTTTGGCTTGATGGCTTCAGTTTGGCAAGTCAATAGCTTCTTTGGCAATGGCAGGCGGAACCTGGTAGCGCCATACAATATTGCCTTGGAGCGTATTGAGAGGCTAGGAATGGAAGGCGTAGGGGAATGCAGCAACACTGTCGCTGCGTGCATCGGTAGCACACACAACTCGTTAGCTGCATGGACGTTTATCACCTCCCGAGCAGCTTGGATGTACCGTTGCGCTGCTACAGTTCCATTCTCTTCTCCCTTGGGCTGATCGATGTCAGATCAACATCGCGAGTGATCCGTTGGTTGCGTCGATCATGTCATATGAACATTCAAGTGATCCGTTTGGTAGCATATTACAAGATTGAGGGACATAACTGGTACTGCTTACAATATTTTGTGGCAAAGTTGTTCGCACGCATCTTCATAGTGAGAAATCAATGATCTGATTACATGATCTAGTTTAGGATAAAGCTCCTTTTGTTGGGCAATCTGATTCTGTTCTTGAATTCACTTGAACAAAATTATCATAAACATTGTATCACTCTTCCCACTTGTGGTACAGGATATGATGTATGATATTTCCAGAGGGTTGTTTGCTTATGAAGGTTTTGTTATTTTGCAAAGATTTTGCATATTGCCAGTTGCTACTATAACGTTATCCAGTATCTACATTTTTTAGGTAAAAAAAGCATTCATTACACACGGCCTCTGCACTAATTAGAAATGTGCACTAATTAGAAATGTATAGATTCATTGCACTATTTAGAAATGAATAGATTCATAGTTTTTACAAAGGTTGCAACATACAACCAAAAAGCCGAGAAACTCGACAGGAAAAGGAAAAAAAAAGGCACGCATAGACAAATGCCGAACAAATTATCATGCCTAGACAATATCAATGCAACCGCTACAATGCTACCGGGAGATCGTCCACACAAAAACAATAATTGTGTAGCAACAGGAAGTAAGTGGGCCCAATCTTCAAAGCGACGCCTTCAGCAGTGGATCGATACGACTCGCATCATCGTCACCGGGTTCAACCAGTGAATGTCAAATCTTGGGTTTTTACTCAGGAATCAAATACCGGTGTTCCATAAAAACACCCTCAAGAAGAAAACACCGTAGAATATCATCGTTTTCGGGGTCTAACTAGTAAAGACCAGACCTAAAGTTTTAGAGTAGGTATGGAAGCTCCCAATTAAGCCTCAACACAATATCATTACAAGCTCCCAATTAAGCCGCTCCCAACTAAGCCTCAACAGGATATCATCGCTGGACCTAGCCAAAGAGACTAGATCACCACTCCATGCTGCCATCCATGGCATCCCCTAGCTAGTTGTCATCGACAGTCACAAAGTCTGAGCCACACGTCGCCTTCACTGGTCCGTCTCGCCACAAATAACGTAGTATCTACTTACTTTGTCTTACAGAAAGAACACTTACTTCTAGTGCTATCTTTACGATTAAATTGTACGGTACAACCTAGTGCTAGTAGGGTCCTCCACTATTTCCTCATGCGTATCCTTATGCCTTAATTATTCATTTGTCCAGTTGGTCAACTTGATCCAGAGTTGAACCAATACTGCAAATTGCACACTCCAGGCCTCCAGTAGAACAATGATCATGTGCTCAGCGTTATGTCAGTTCTGTAGTTCCAGTCCACATGTCAGGAACTCAAGGTTTAGAGCTGCAGTTTGGCTTGATGGCTTCAGATAAGAGTTGGTCTAAAGCATAGTGTAACACTAGCTCAGTTTAATTGCCAACTATGCCGAATTAAGACAGCATTTCTCACTAGCTCTTCTTTAAAGTCCAAAGAATCGAATGGAGATGTTTTGTTGGCTCACTAAATCAGTTTCCAGGTTGAATGATCACTCCTTTGTCATGGATGAATCTGATGCTTTCGTTTCTATGGTAAAATGGTATGTTGTCAGTTGTCTTTGTCATGACCATTAAAAGAAGTGAAACTTCAGTCGATCAATGTGATCCAAGTGTTGCACAAACTTTACACTCCTTGATAGCAATTTGGCACAACATGCCTCCGTATGGAGTTGGTTTGGAGTTTATTGCCGCTCTTGGCTCAGTGCACAACCAAGTGCCAACAACGTTGCTGGCTTGCTGAGGCTTTTGCATTGTTGTAACAAATGGAATTAAAGACACTAGTTTTCTTTATAAGTGGGAGGGGAGAAAGCAGACTCTTCAAGATCTCAAAGAAATCAGCTTGAGGGAGCGAGGAGCGAGGAAGCAGGTGAAGAGAGAACAAGGATGAAAATCTTTTAAATAAAAGTTAGATATGCCTAAAATTCTTATAAAAAATAAAACATTTGGTCATTAATTTTGTGGACCCCTCTTTTTATTAGTGTACCATAACCGATAGATTTTCATAATTATACCTAAACAAATCATAACCAATAAATAATCGTAACTATATCTAACCGAATCACACCTATCAGATTTTCATATTTGTACCTCAACACAACCGATAGATTATCATAATTGTACCTAAACATATCACAGCCAATAGATCATCATAACTGTACCTAAGAAAATCACGACTAGTAGATCTTCATAATTATACATCAACAAACCACAACCAATAGATCATCAAAACTGTATCTAAACAGATCACAGCCGATAGATCATCATAATTGTACCTAAGCAAATCACGACCATGAGATCTTTATAATTCTACCTCAAAAGATCCAGCCGATAGATCATCATAATTGTACCTAAACAGATCACAACAACTAGATCATCATAATTGTGGCAACATATCACTCAACATACTTCCGTACTTCTAGATATAGTGGGCTCGATTAATTTCGTGTACTAATCTAATATGACATACAAAATACCAACTGGCTAGCGATCTGAACTTTAATTCCACATACTGATATCACGTACAAACTACCAGCCAACTCACGTACAGACACCGACCAGTTGGCTCGTGATGTGAACTTTAATTATACGTATTGATCTAATATCACGTACAATTGGCACACCCAACCGTAATTGATGTTCTTTCGAATATCGTAATAATATATACCGTGTGAATTAAAAAAGAAAAGATAATTAAAAATATTTCCGTGCAATTAGGCGTGACACTGTGCTAGTATTAATAATATCAATATATTAGTTTAGTAGTGCTAGCGCACAAATCATTTTGAAGTTCATTTGGTAATGCAAGTGAAACATGGTGGCCAAGGTATACTGGTGAAACTTGGATTGGGAGGTATTAGGAAATGCAGCAATGCAATGCTACCAAAACATTCTAGGGTGGTCTTGGAAAGTTGATGTACTCATTTTAATGCGTTTGCTTTCCAGTAGAAGGAGCCTGTGTAAACCACAACCGCCACGCTTGTAGGAATATATGTTTGCAGTTCTTCATTTGGATTCTATCTGGGATTCTTTTGAGATATAATTTAGGGCTTGCATCTCAAAGTAAGATCTGCGGTGATATCGTGATACCAAGACACAAAGCGGTCCTAGCCAAGAATTCAGAACATGCGTGAGTGCATAGAGAAGAAACTTCATACGTAGATGTAGGATAGCAACACATCCAACATCTTGTTACACCTTACGGCTACACGTTGAAACCTCTTTTACATGACATGCCTGGTTCCGTTCATACCGGTTAATGTAAAAACTCTACGTGATCTATTTTCGCACAATATTATTTCATCTTATGCTACCTGGCTCTGTTCAAAACGAATAAAAATGTCTGCAAAAGGAAAATGAATGAAGAAAACTAAATCATGGACCGAGCTGATGCATTAAGATGTAATTTAACTGAATAAGCTATGGAGAAGCGAGGCCCTGCCAATTCGCCCGAAAGTTTTAGATCAAGATGTACAATTGTTCGATGACTTCAGCTGGCGAGCGCGGTTCCAGTTAGCAAAATCCAGCCATTTAATCTTAATTACCAGTTTGGCAGGCCTACTCGTAATCAGTGACTCAGTGAGGATTTTTGGGCCTCGTGCTATTTGAGCCTGGAATAAAAAAAATTAAAAGTTTTCTTCTAAATTTCAAAAGATTGTGAAAAAATTTACACGAGTAAATTAGTGAGTACTGCTTGTACCAAAAAATTTCGTTGAAAAGCTTGCAAAGTTGAGCCCCCTGAAAAAAAAAGCAAACAAGTTTGGTCCCCAAAAGATTGCTATTATGGGTTTCAAATTATTATTTTTACACAGGGCACAAAAATGCAAATTTTTACAGGCAAATTTGTGAGTGCAAACACTACTCAGTAGTTTACTTGTGTGAATTTTGTCATGATTTCTTGAAAACGCAAAATTTGTTTTTTTGAATCCGGGCATATGTGTGCCCGAGACCCAAATGGGATTTCCGGTAACTCAGTACATTTCCAATGACATCGCTGCAGCCACTCTCCTTAATAGGGACGCAGGGCGTGCAACGCTTCGTTTGCCACCCACTGCCGCCATGACGCTACTTGTTCAAGCTCGGAGCTCGCCAGCGGAGTCAATGGAAACGAGGTACTCTCTCTAGTGATAAAAAATTTGATGTTTTAGATATTGATATAGTCTTTAAAATATAAGTTTAATCACTAATTTCTATTGTAATATATGTATAGAACCCAACAAATTATGATATTATGAAAATATTTTTCAAGATGAATCTATGCGTATGATTTTTCAAGTGCCTAATCTATATATTTAAAATAATATCAGTAGTCAAAATTTTAAAAATTTAATTAAAACTATGTCCAAAACAACATATTTATATATGAGAAAAGCAAATGTACATGTACATGTGGGTACATGAGTTAAGAATTTAGTTCAATTCTCATATTTGTGCATCTCAAAAAATTCTCCAAAAATTCATAGATGTTCATCATGTTATATTGTACAAACCCACAAAATTTCATGCAAAATATAATCAAGAGTGCCCTACACAAAAAGACAAAAAATTCAACTTATTTTTAAAACAACGCAGCAACAATTTTTTGTCTTTTTTGTGTAGGGCACTCTTGATTATATTTTTGCATGAAATTTTGTGGGTTTGTACATTATAACATGATGAACATCTATGAATTTTTTGAGAATTTTTTGAGATGCATAAATATGAGAATTGACCTAAATCCTTAACTCATGTACCCACATGTACATGTACAAAATCCACTCTCTTTATATATATATATAAAATAAGTGCCATAGCATCTGGACAAATCATTCGTTGAGTGACAGCACGAGGAGAAAAGCTCTAGGCTGTAGCATGGCTAAATGGCTACTAGTAGCGCAACATGCGCTCTCATATGTCGACGTCGCCACAGTTGCATGGTCAGGGACCAAGGAGCGCAGGGAGACACTAGTGTCACAGCCAAATGATGTACTGGGCTTTTGCCCAAACAAAAGGACGGGTTGTTGGCATGTCGGCGGCATCGTTTATTTTCCACCCTATGTGGGTCATCGATATTTTGTACCAAATGAAATTTAATATATTGTACAGCCTTTTTTATTAACACGTGTTATCCCATAATTAAATACAGCACGTCGTATCTACCGAGCCTGAGTGGGTGTGAAAATAACCTTACTCCTAAGCCTAGATCACACACCATCTGTTATTGATTACTCGCTCTGTCTAAAAATATAAGATACACATATTTTTAAAATTTATTTTTAACTAAAATTTATTTAGTAATATATGGACTACATTATATAAAATTGATATAATTGAAAAGTAGCTTTTTAATACGAATTTAGCGATATCAATATTGTATCATGTAATCACATATTATTAAATAAATTTTTAAGTAAAAATAAATATTAAAAAATGTGAGCGTCATATATTTCTACATGGAGAGAGTATTAGTATTACACCGCATGGTATTATTTGATCATTATTATTAATGGTTCCGTTTCTAGTAACATGGCCCACGCTTCAGACTGTGGGCCTTGCTGTCTACGCCGGAACATGGGTCGAGGCGCACATGAACAGGTTTAGACGCACAAATCATCTCGGCGAAGAAATCCGTGAGAACAATCTCGTACCCCGGCAGCTTGTCGAACCCTGGGAAGTAGTTGATGTCGATGATGAAGTACTGTCCTCCGAGCTTCCTACCCCGGATCATGTCGAAGTTGAACAGCTGCAGCCCCAGCGCCCGCCGGAGCCCGCGCGCGACCTCGTCGACGAACCCGGCGGGCGGCATCTCCGCGTCGTCGCCCACGTCGTCGTCGGTGTCGGCGTGGACCGTCGCTAGGCTGGAGACGTTGGCGAAGGGCGCCGAGGGGTCGCCCTCGAGGTCCAGTAGGCGCACCACGGGCACGTCCGGCAGGCTGCGCCGCCTCACGCAGACGGCGCGGTCGCCCACCACGTAGACCTTGAAGAGCACGCCGCCGTGGTTGACGAACTCCTGGAGCACGAGCGGGGGCTGGAGGCCGGCGAGGCCATCGCGGCGGTAGACGAGGGACATGGCGTGGGAGCTGGCGCTGCCGTCGACGTCCAGCGGCTTGGCGACGAGCGGGAACCGGAGCGCGCCGACCAGGTCCGGGTCGGCGAGTGCGGCGGCGTCGTGGACGGCGACCTGGCTGGGCGTGCCCAGGGGACCCCACGCCGCTGGCGACGGCGGCGTTGAGCTCGGAGACGACGCCGAGCATTGAGGCGCGGTCGAGAAGGCGGCCGATGGCGGCCGGAGGGTCGACGACGGGGACAGAGGGGTGGAGGGCGGTGAAGGCCTCCAGCTGCGCGCGCCACGGCAGGTCGTAGAGCTTGTGGATGAGGAGGTGGAAGGGGCCCTGGTCGGCGAGGGGGCGCGAGGTGTCGACGGCGACGAGCCGCATCCCGCGCTCGGCTGCCAGCGCGACGAGCGACGGCTGGATGACGGTGTCCAGCTTGTCGGGCTGGAGCGCGTAGCCGATAGTGTAGGTGTAAGGCCTCGGCGGCGGCGGCGGCTGCTCCTCGGTCGCCATGTCCATGAGCTAGCTAGCTTAGCTCTGTGTGTGTGTCGTGGTCCTACGTACTGTCGTAGTGCCCTGCCCTGTGGAGATGCCTTAACATTATACACTCATAGTAGGTAGCACACGTTGTATATTGTTAACAAATTGGAATTTGAGTAATTCTGTTCGTACATTCTTCTTTCTTGGAGAACACAATTCTGTTCAGACATGCAGGGAAAGGTAATCGCCTCTAGCTTATGATTAGTTTGGCGGAGGAGTGAGATCAAGTTGGTACCACAAGACAGCAATCTCTCTCCGGTTGCTCAGCGCTCCACTTCGACGCGGCGAAAGCGTGTGCTGCGCTTTCAGGATGCGGATCTACCTGTAGTTTATCCCGGTCGCGCGTCTATAGTTCTAGGTTTCGTTGCCGTCGGACTGGAGAAACAACCGTTCATCAAGCTATCAAGGTGTTCATGCAGGTGTTGGCTTTAGCTGATCAGGTCCCTCAGCTATGGACTCCAGGTTTGGTTGGAGTCCACAGATTGCCACAAGTTGCGTAACAAAGTTACCTTAGTGTTTGATTTGTTGTCATAACTGTGATTTATTGCGTATATATTCTTGTCACACTCTTTACATCGTCGACAGCATAGCAGCAACCTTGGTATGGCCGGAAAAACTGATCAAAACAAAAGCAATGCTATTACTCTCATAAAATAAAGGATAGTAGGAAGAGCTCATTCGTTCTCCCTTTTCCTCGCCTCTAGCCGGCCGCTCTTGTGCTCTTTGCCTTCTCGATCCCTATGACCCACTCTTTCTCTCTCCTCCGCCAGCCTTGGCTCCCCTGCTCTTCTATGTATATTATGTTTAGGTTTTGCAACTACTTCCTCCGTCTAAAAGCATACCAACAATTATTTTATTAATATGTGACTTATGTGACATAAAATTGATATCACTAGATTCGTATTCAAAGTACTTTCTTATTAGTATAATTCAGGATTTTGTATCACATAAACTTCATATTAATAGAGTAATTATTAGTCAAAGTCATGTCTTAACCAATCAAAATGTGCCTTACATTTCTAGACGGAGGGAGTATTGTCATATGAGCTATGTTCAGAAGCTCACCATTGACTAGGAGTGCCCAATGGAGAGACCAAGTGTTGCTGCGTGGCCTCACTGTCGGCGTTGTGCCTCTTGGAGCCACTGTCGTCGTGGTGGATCACCTAAAGCCGAGCTGCAATAAATCACTCATAGATTTGGGCAATTTCATCTACCTTTCCACTCCTCCAACTAGGTTCCATGGTGGTTGCCATGAGTCTGGGAGGGTATCTGGGGAGGCTCTGAATCTACAATTTCCCCTCCCGTAGCTCTGATTTGGTCACCGTCACTCGGTGCTTGTTTTCCCCTTTTGCTTATCTCCTAATAATATAATCCTTGCCTTTTCATTCTTCTCGCTTGCTAGTCATGCACCTTCAAAATCAGCTAGCTAGCAACCAAATCTACACATTCAAGCTCATTTGGCCATTATAATCCATGCCTTTTAATCTCTTCTTGATTGCTACTCATGCACCTTTGAGACCTAGCTAGCTAGCAACCAGATCTACACACTCAAGCTCATCTGGCCATTAATTGTAGGGGCCCCCTCGTGACACCTCTCGTGAGGCACACCAGGGGCCCAAACCTAGCCACCGCCCCCTTCCTCTTCTCCCTCCCCTCACCGCCGCCGCCATTAGGGTCGTGGTGGCGATGGGCTCTTCTTCGCTGGTCCATGGATGCGGTGGTATTGTTTGTGGCTCTCCCCTTTTTGGGATGGGGCTGCGCACACAAGGCCATGAGGATGCGACCGTCGGCCTCGATGATTGGTGTGCGGATATTGCGGCTTCGATTTGGTGTTGTTGTCTCGAGTCTATGGTGGTTGCCTTCACTAGGCCAACAGGACCGATCAGATCAAGGAGACTGGCATCCAGCCGGTTGGTCCGAGTCTGCTCCTCACTGGAGCGATGGATGACGACCGTTCGGAGGTGACTATGTGGGTGGTAGCCTTTGACTACTGGTCAGGGTGATCGGTTAGACCAGCTGCACACGTGTTGCAGTGGTAACTATGCTGATTTGGCCCACACGTTCGTGCATATCGGTGTTATGATGGCACGGAGACCGCATTGGTTTAACAACTGCGGCATGTTGTGGCGGCGGCGATTGTTCGGGCTACGCTGCATGGGGCGCTTTCTATGGTTGTTGATTCCTCCCTATTGTACGACGGCTATTTGACTCGATATTTGTTGTTCAGCGAACGCCGGCTCCCCCTCAGGCACGACCCTTCTTTTGCAAAGTCACCATGCGTGGCGGCAGCAGAGTCAATATGTCATTGTTCGTTGCGAGACAAATCAATGGAGGAGACATATGGGTGGGACTTTGTGGCTATGCCAACAACAATCAGCCGAGGGATCTGGTGGATGGCGGCATGGCGTGGTGATCCAGCCTCTTTGGCTAGGTCTGACGACGATGTTGAGTCGAGGCTTGATTGGGAGCTTTCATATCTACTCTCCAGGGTGAAAGCCCTAAGTCTGGGCTTTGACCCGATGATGATGACGCTCTACGGCCTTTCCTTCTTGAAAGCATCATTGTGGAGCACTGGTATTTGATCCCTAAGTGTAAACTCTGGATTTGACCTTCACTGATGGAACCTAGCGATGACGATGTGAGTTGTACCCCTCATTGGAGGTGTCTCTTTGAAGACTGTGCCCTCTTGCTTCTTGTTGCTGTGCAGCTGTTGTTCTTGTGTATCCTAAGAAACATCTCTTTTGTCCTAACTAGCAATGGCCTAAGCACCTTCTTTTGGCTAGACACTAGGCTTACCCCTCAACCTCTTTGCCAAACCTTCCCAAACTTTTTCTCTCACTCCACCAGCCCAAACGCTTTAGTTTCCTAGGTTTTATAGAATGGTCTGGATTTGTCACTTCGCAATCGGCTAACCCTAACTGCGATCTCTGAGTTGCTTGCTTTGGATGCTTTGTTGCAAGATTTCCAACTCAGTGATGAACCGGATTGCCACTTCGTCAACAGAGGCTTCGACTTCTCCTCCAAAGCTGCCTACCACTCCCTTCTGTGCAAGCTCAAGATGATCCGAACACAGATCTGATTTGGAGATCTATGGTGCCAAACAAAGTTAAAGTTTTCGCTTGGCTGCTGTGTCGATACAAACTAAACACCAAATTCAAAAAATTCGCAGGACTATAGGTGAAAAGTCAAACCGCCCTCACTACAATGCCGAAGCTGAAGACTGTCTCCAACTTTTCTTTGCATGCCCTCACATTGTTGCGATCAAGACTCACATGGGTTTTGTGCTGCCGACTGTCGAGTTCCATGACACTTGGAGCTTCTAGAGCCCCGTCATGAGCCATGAGCCTATCTGGCTGTGCATCATCCTCCTAATCCTTTGGAAGATTTGGGCAGCCCACAGCATCAAGGTCTTTCGACAATGTGACAAGCCTCCTCATGTCACAGTTCAAAACATTGTATCCGATCTAACTATTTGGTCGCACCAGTTTGTCAAAACCGATGATAAGATAGCCGCTATATCTTGGCGCCAATACCTAACCTTGCGGTCCCTCCACCCATGTAACTCCCTACTTTGAATAATATATTCAGGTGGGGATCCTCTCCCCCCAGTGATTGCCTAAAAAAAACACAGTAAGGAAAGTCACTACACAATGTAGCGGATGTACCTACACTACTATTGAGAATCAATGCACATGTGGTCTTGATATGTCGAAAACAGCTTAATCAAGCTCTGCATGGTTGTGAGACCAGATCAAATCGAGTACAGTTCCATTGCTCTTCCTACAAATAGGGAGAATGGATGCGTGCCTCATTATTTAAGAGAAGCTGACTGGCTTGAAGTTCATTTCGCCAACATTATCTTCCGGTGTGCATAGTAGGACTAGGCCTGGGAGGCATTGGAGAATGCAATGGTGCAAGATGTTAATTAGACTCTTTATCCGGAAACAACAGTACAATGTCCCACACGGCTGGCCAACCCTCAACCGCTGGGCAAACCTAATGTAGTCTCATTCCGTTCTTTCACTTCTGTGGAAATTGTAGCTTGGGAGTAACATGAGGTTCCTTTTACAACATACCACCTCGTCGACAGTGGCCGTGAGCTTTGCATTGAAACTCTAGACCTTTGTTAAACTGGGTGACGAACTTCCACTTGGGTTGTCCTATTGAAAGGAACCAAAAGAAAAACTTGAACATTTCATCAGTGGAAATAGAAAAGTTCAACTGAAATATTTCGAACTCTATCAAGCATGCAATTTCGTTCTTTTTTTTATACAAGTTTTTGTACCTTGATATTTCCTTGTTATGCGCAATAGCTCCCGAACCCGATCAAAATTTTTGTGATACATCACAAGCATACACAGTATCAAGGCGAAGTACATAAACCCTGTAAAGAGTACCAAAATAATGATGACTAACAATCACGACAAAAAATAAAAGATTTGGCGAAGCCGATCACGAATTCTTTAAACATGGCCTCATAAGTGTACAAGAAATTGTCGCTCTCTTATAGCCCTCTCATACCTTTAGGACCATCAGATTCTTGCCATGTACAAGAATCTAGTACTAAAGAAACCTAACATCTAATACTTACTTGTTTGCACCTTGCTCTTGGATTACTTGATTGCTTAGGTAGTGTTCCTATGGCTACTCTCTCATAGGTTTATATATGTTCTCACATAGTATCTTCAAAATAAGGAGGACTCTAAATCCTAGTAGATTTCACTTTGAATCCTATTAAATTTCATCTAATTTTCTTGTAGCATACCTCTTAAATCCTAATAGGTTTAGAATGTAAGTTACTTTTCTTGAGTCATAAACATGAATCTCTACGGTCTACTCACTAGATCAAAATCAAAGAGTGGCAAAGACTTACCTACCTAAAACCAGGATTAAGTCAAGTAATAGGAACAACCGGAGAAGCACCCAAGTCCCTAGCTTAAAGGCTACATTTGTGGCAGCTAAGTGACAATGGAGAAGGAATGTCAAAAGTTTGGTTCAATTGAAGGAAGGATGATTGGTATTTCCCATTTTCCACTTGAACACAAGTTTTCTTGGCATACAAAAGCAAACTAGTCCAATACCACTTGAATCAGAAGCTGTTTTCCTAAGCCAATCTTTGCAGCTTGTACTAGAACACTATTACAAGTATAGCTTTCCATTGAGATATTTTGGTAGGAGCCCATGTCATTATTGATGGGATGGGTTCATCCCCAACAACCCTGGCAAGACACCCAGGTAGATTCCCAGCATTGCAGCAAATGATGAACTAGAGTAGAGTAATAGCAAACTAAGCACAACATAGCAGACATTGGCTACAAATGCACAAGGTTCACACCCTTTTGTAGCAATTACAGATAAGGTAGAAACAAAATAAGCTGTTCGATTCTCACTAGCTGTCATAGATATATAGTAAAATAAGGTACATGAATACAGGTCCATTGCCAAGAGTACTTCAGACTTCAGAGAGCACCTGAGCATCTAAGCTAGATATAAGCATAAACTGACATAGCTACTACATAACTAGGCGCCTGAAAGAAGCGCTTCTTGATGTCCAGAATATTTATTCCTGAAAAATGTCGAAAAAGGATCAGTCGAAATTGAAGTGTTACAGAGAGCATAATCCTCAATTGCAGATGCTTACCAGTTGTCCCTATGTACAGGCACCAAGCGCTAGACCTCAAATCCCTCAGTAAAAACCAGCAGACATGGGCATATCATCGAAGCTCCAAAGGTCCATGTTGCTGACCACGTCCTGAAATCCATCACAGCTTAGAATGCTGTCAATTGACTCATCCGAACTACCGTCCATCAGGAACTTCAAGTATGGTTCCAAGTCGGTGAGATCAACACTAGCATTTCCCATCGCAGGAGGTACTGCTGCATTACTGGCATTGTTTTGGAAGAGTGCAGATTCATCAACCTCTGTCAAGGTGGGAATGGATGCAGGCACAGATGTTGTGTCAGGTGTCTTGGCATCATTCTCCCGGCTGAAGTCCGAGCAACTGAAGGAGTTGCTCCCTTGATCAGAGGAAGATTCATGAAAGGAGCCTCAACTGCATTCATTGCAGGAACGAAGGACATGTTCTGAGGCTGCACAAATGGCTCATGTAAGGTGTAGTCAACAGCAGGGTAGGAATATGCATTTGTGTTGGCCATGTTGTTGATAGTCGGCTTCTCTTCAGTGTTGAACTTGGGCACATCCACAGAGATAGGCTCAACACGGTGCTGCTGAGAAGCCACAGGAGCCTCGTCTGGGAAATTGACCTTCGCCTTCTTACCACGAATCCTGCGTGCTTCAGCATCATAAGCTCTGGCAGCTTCCTCAGCAGAGTTGAAAGTGCCAAGCCAGACACGGACACCCTTGCGGGGATCTCTGATTTCAGCAGCCCATTTACCCCAAGGGCGCCGGCGGATGCCCCTGAATTGGTTCTTTCTCTTCCTTTTAGCGGGCCCTGATGCACGGCCATCAGCACCAGCAGTAGTTGCATTTAATCCATCTGATGGAAGCAGTAAGATCAACGTAAAACATCCACTACTCCATCGAAATATGCTATATGATAGTGCTGCTTTGAAGTTTGAACAAGTAGCGTGGACTTAGACTAGAGCATGAATGATGCACTAGAGCAACAAACGCTACTACAAGAACTGTCTGCAAAATGAACATTTACGAGCGAAGATAACCCCCTCAAAAATTGCAGAAAACTAATATCCGGTCCAGTCACTCGGTATGGAAAAAGATAAAGATTCTTCAGAACAAGACACTGAAACAGGCTACAGCACCCTATATTTATCCAGAAATATCAACTTTCTCTACACCGAGTGCGGCATCCAAGATTTTGTTTTCTCTCTCGGGACAAAAGGTAAGTTTAGACATGACATGGGCTAGGTCAATTTTGACATCAAAAACCAAGATCTGTGCAAATTCTCAAAAAGAAGGCCAACTCCTAAAAGTGCTGTATGGAAGCTCCATCTGTGAATCAAAAGTACTCATATAGATATGATTACTAGAACAGGGTTAATAATTAGGAAAGCTACGTTTAGCTAAGGATCGACACGGCACCAATTTTTCATGACAACAAGGACTCGCTGTGTTAACCAAGAATTGGAATGAGCATTTGCAGAAATTAGACTTCCAATTGAACAAATAAAAAAGACAACCAGAACTTGTCCAATCCAATCGTTGGAAAGTTTCACCTGCTGTGTTGATTTAGCCTCTCGCTTCAAAAACTAAGTGTCATTTCGCCCCCAATAACACTAGGCCCCTCTCCAACCAAACTCGAAGCGTAACAAGAAGAGAAAAACCATCTTTGTTCTCCCAATCCGTCGGCAAAGAAATACTACAAGAGCCAGATAAAATTTTGGACCAACCATGCCCCAAAATACCTCGCTTTTCTGCGCCAACCGACCACCAGCCCCCCTAAGAACCCAGATCTACCGCCCAAATCCCAAATAAACCAAGCAACTCTACCAATCCCCAAACCCAGTGACCCAAGCATCCGATCTCTTCAACCACCCAAATCGACGCCGAGCCAAGTCCTTTACCTCTGGCGCATCCGTTCCTGAGGGCGGGGAAGGGCTTGACCTCGCCGTCGGACCCAATCTCCGACTCCCCGGGCTCCCCCTCGAACTCCTCGAAGTCGGCCTCGAACTCCTCCTCGCCCTCCTCCACGAACTCCTCCTCGGGCACCCGGCGGGGCCTCCCGCTCCTCCCCAAGCCTGCAGCCCACCTGGGCCTCTTCTTCTCCTCCGCTGGCCAGAGGTGGCCGTCGGTGACCCGCCGCGGCGGAGGGATGATGTCGGAGAGGATCGCGCCGCCGCACATGGCTACCGCTACGGCTTAGAGCGAAAGAAACGCTGCGAAACGAGACGAGACGAGACGGCTCTCTGTTAGTGTGTGCGATTCGGAGCGTGTCGATTGAAATGGCGATCGGGTGCGCGTATATATATATGTGTGTGTGTATGCGCGCACGCGCGCGTGTGTGTGTCTCAGGAGATTCAGTGAGGTGACGGCACTGACAGGCGCCCGGAGCGCGGTGTGCGCCGTCTGATGCGGAATCAACGGCCCAGGTCCAGTGTCCCTTTTTTGACACGCCACACTGTATCGGCGAGCTGCTGCTAATTTTCTCGCTGGAGCGTGATCACAGCCGTCTGATGTTAGAGCATCTCCAACCGAATCCTCAAAATCCATTCCCTATATCCCTATTTGGGAAATCTACAGTAAAGATACCTTCCCTAAAATTTCCTCACACTCCAACCGATTCCCCAAATCTCATTCCCTATACTCCACTCTTCTATATTTTATTAGTTTACACCAACTACCATGTCCCACCGCGCCGCTCCCCTCCTCCTCCTCCTCCTCCTACCACTCGTCGCCGGCGCCCCCGCCGCGTCGGAGGAGGCGGCGGGTACTGTGGTGGAGCCGGAGCCGGTGGCGGGCCTGCTGGAGAGGCAAAGGGCCCAGCTCGCGAGGCTCGAGGAGCTCACGGCGTCTCTCGCCAGGTCCGTCCACGCGCTGGAGTCCGCGCTCGCCAGATCCGCGGAGCCGGAGCCCCCACCGCCGACCGCCGCCGTGGCGCTTGGCGGGGACCGGCGGGCACCTCAGGGGGTGGCAGTCACAAGGCGCCGCCCGCTCTGGTCCGAGCGGTTCCACTTCGCCGCGGCGGTGCGGCTCGGGGACGGCGCGCACGCGGCCGCCGTGGCCGCGCTGCCCTACGAGGACGCGGACGGGCTCACCAAGTACTTCGCCGTCGGCGACTCCCGCGGCCGCGTCTTCGTCTTCTCCGCCGGTGGGGACGCGCTGCTCGAGCTGGAGACCGCCGGCGCCTCCGGGGAGTCCCCGGTTACCGCCCTCCTCGCGTACCTCTCCCCGCGCCGCACCGACTGCCTCCTCTTCGCCGGGCACGCTGATGGCTCCGTCGCCGCGCACCGGCTCACCGAGTCGTCCCCGCACGGCGATGATCTACTCCGGGAGGACGCGCGGGAGGCGGGGATGGACTTCTCCGACCTGCCGCGGGAACCGGGAGGGACGCTCGACGCAGTCGGGAAGTTGGGGGATAGGGAACGAGATCGATTCCTCAGATTTGAGGAAGGAGGAGGCCGAGATAGGGATGCGACAGTGATCGGGAATGGGTTGCGGATTCGATTGGAGGGGGGTTTTTCACTGTGCTGACCAAAATTAGGGATAGGGAACGGTTTGAGGATTCGGTTGGAGATGCTCTTAGCAAATGAAGATTGAAGAATCGGTGTAGCCTTATTGATGTCGATTATGACGTTTTGTGCTGATCTGAATCTTTGGCGTTAGAACTGGCTATCGGGGTAACAGCTGACACACACGAAACCTGTGGACCTCCTGAGACCCTTTTTAAAGACAAATAGTGGTCTCCTCCCAGCTCCATTACTCAAATGAAACCAACCAAGGTACATCAGTGCAAAATGGCAGCAAAGGCTGTCCAAAATGAGATTTTAATATAGCGCAGTAAAACAGCGGAAGGAATCGGGGTTCTCGATCTTTTGGTGAAAGGGGTAACTACGATATTAAAGATTTAACCCTGACGATTCAACTACCAACCATACAGAGGTGAACTGTACATGACTAGTATCCACGATAATTACTAAATCAACTCCACAATATTATGGACCTTGCTAGAAGTATGGTCGACCTCTCCACAAAGGATTTTTTTCTGCAAGCAAATCGAAGAACAAGCAAGAAAATAACAACATAAGCGATCTGAAATTGTGATTATGCTACGAAGAATGATAATCTCAATGAGAGATAAAGTGGGGTTTCATTAGCGTTCTTTACAATAGGTCTATTCGACACTAGAGAAGATCACAAAGTTTGCACATGGTTAAATTCTTAACTAAACAAAACCCCACGAATCCAGTGCCAGCTAGGGGGTATTTATAGGTGAAAAAGTATTCGTAGACCAAATCGGACTCAACCGACCTAAATCGGTTGGGTTGTCTTAAAATGGCATGATGTCGGTTTATAATTTTGGCTATGACTTCTGCCAAACGATGGAATTACATTCCAATAAAGGGTTGGCCCAAAAGGCACATAAACGGACTCAATATTTAACTAAGAATTTATTATTTCATCTCTTGATCGAAGCTTTATCTAGGGTTTTTTCGTTCTTTATCTTCATGTTATTATGTGGACTTCAAGGTCCTGAAGTTATCACTTGAAGACCTTCTTGCTTCAAGTTTGCTCTTGAGCTTAATCTTGATCTTGTATCTCTGTTTGCCAAACTTAATCCTTAACCTTGTTTATCTTAGTAGAAATTCGATCAACAAGTGGTGTAGTAGAACTTTGGTGGCAGTGAAAGTATTCATAGCGGGGATGTCCATATTAACAGCTTAACAGCATCTTCGACGATTTTCGTTTTGAGTCCAATGCTAAGCTTGAGATCAGATGCACCATTAGTGGCAGAAGAGTACCAGTTGGTGAGCACCAACACCGTCCAGTCAACAGCATATTCCACGGGATGTCAAATGGGGAAAATGTGCGTGCTAAACACCAAACTTTATGGGCACAACCGATGTCAGTTTTCTCCTGCATTAGGTGAGTCCCGAAGGTCCATGCATCTTTTGAGTTTTGGCACCAAAACTTTAGGGACGTTGCTTCCATGGCACCAAATTTTTTCAGCTGTCTCACCAACTTGGACAGGCCTAGGCCTGAACACATTTTGAGTTTTGACCAGTCAGTCGAGAACTGCTTAGCATCCAAAGTTTTACCTGAGGGCAACCAACACTGACTGCGTGTGTTTTATTTTTCTGTGATAATTTGCCCTCCAAATACAGAGAACATTGATGTCAATCGTGGAACAGCCTGCAACTTGTCATCCAATGTCAGAACTTTCCTATTTTTAAAATGTCTGAACTCTATTATGTTTTCTCCTTTCAAGGAACCTGGCTAACGTTTTACGATCGACCCGGATACCTGCACGGGGAGTGCAGACAAAATGTTTGATTACACAATGCGACACGCCTCCACATCTTTAACTTTCAGAGAGACAAACTGAAAACTCTAGGATCAATGCATCGGTATCTATCCATCTTGCTACGTTCGTCTCCTTTGTTTGTAGGAGGGGTGACTTGGAGATCTGGATTTCTCGCCTCCGAACCGGGCACAAAGGCACTAGGCAGGCAGGCAGGCACACTTGGACTTTGGGGTCCTGAAAAGGAGAAAAAAGGAGAGGAGGATACAGCCGGCGAGAGGCACGGGATTCTCCGGTCCGAGCCGAAGGAAGGAGGAAGGTGCGTGCACCGCGAGGGAGCGAGGGGACATGGCAGAGGAGGAGGAAAGCGGCACGATCACGGGTGGGGTTCGCGCGAAGAAAAGGCCGGCACGGCGACCGGCGACGCATCGCGTGGCCGCCAATGTGCCCTGCGTCCAAGATTTTTGACGGCCCAATAATTAACCTCGTGATTACGTGCCGCCGGTGAAAGTAGAGCCGTAAAGTTTCCTGTCAGAAACACAGCGGCGAGAGAGAGAGAGAGAGAGACTTGAGAGACGTGACGGTCGCAGCAGCACGATCCAGATCCCTTATCAGCTGGAGCACGACGAGAGCTCGCCCCTGCGAAAGAAACGGTGGGTGTCAGTGTGCCATTCGCCCCGGCCGATTACTGCCATGCGGTCGAGCTAGCACCAGTCACGCTCAAATCAAATCAAAGCAAAGCAGGTGAGCAATCAATCAGCCAACCGATCCCTGCGGTGATCACATGGTGAGATCGTTACTGCCCTGCAGTGAATCAGTGATGGCCCCAAGCTTTGTACTGTACGTGCGTGCGTGCACCGTGGCAGCAGCGGCGCGCTGTTTGCTTGCCGGCTCGGCCTCGGCCTGGTCTCGTCGCTTCAGCTGCCGACGTCGAGGGGCGGCGGCACGCGTGACGGCGTGTGTCCGCCACGCCACGCCCGCGCGAGTCCCGAGACACTGCTGTGCTCTGCTTTCCACTGTTTGATTCGTTCTGGTGGCATGAAAACAAAGAAGTCGCCAGAGATCCGTGCAATATTTTAACCAAGAACAGTGACGAGCTTCATTAGATGAGGAGACCTGTCACGTGGATCACCCATTCGCCCGTCCTGTGAAAGTGCCGCAGATGGCACGGTTTTGCCGAAAGCGTATCACAGAAATTGGCAGGGTGATGGGCAGATGGGCCACATGTCGATATCCGTAGATCGATTGATTTGGCTACGACTCTGGAATGAGTTGAGGAAAGGAAGGCGAACCTTTTTTTTTAAGAATCAGGAGGAGCTTTCCCATTCATTTAGATCTATTACAAAATGGGCATCTCAATTTGAAGAGAGTAAAAAAAACGGACTACTTGCCGATGTAGTGACCGAGGACACTCACCCGACTGCATGCAGAGATATTAAGAACAGCTAGTTCAACTGCATGATTGATGGATGATCCATGTAATCTATCGCTCAGGTGCATGTGAATTGGATATTTCAGTCAGTCTATTTGTATGCTGCCATACATGTGTGGCGGGCAGTACTGGACCGCTAGCTACAACTAGCCAATTCACGTTATTGTTTCCTCTTTTCAACAAAAATTAGGCATCGATCACGTTTTCACCCGCGAACTCTGCTTCTTCCAAGTGCCAGCTGATATACGGTATCTAGTATGGAATTCAAGTTGTAGCTAGAAAGTTAGTGGTTCCATCGTGACAAACTCTTCTTTTTCTTCAAGGGAATTTCATGATCTCGTCGTCGCAAACAAGCTGCATATACTCCACTCTAGGGCTACCATTCGGTGCTGTAAGTTACCGAACGGAGCACTTAATAACGTAAAGCATTTTTTTTATTTGAATAACGTAAAGCATTTGATTCCTCTTTCTCGGAAACTTCTTTTGGTTTCGAGATGATCATAAACTAGCTAGCATTAGCTAACATGCAAGCAGCTCTTTCCTTTAATTATGAGCCAGAGTCCAGCCCGAATTATGAGCCGGCCACTTAACAAATGCTGCACGTACTAACCTAAGTGGTCATCTCCCTTAGCTTCAGCAACCCAAATCTAGCCCGTTTGCATAGATCCAATAATATGTAAGAAGAAAAGAATATGGCCTTTTATGGGCCCAGAAGTGATAAAGTCACAGGGTCATTTCACAACAATGGGAAAGCCCAGATATCCTGGAAACTAGCTCAATCTTTTATTCTCTCGTTTTCTTTTGCAAACCACCAGCAAAACAGAAGCCTACATACTCCCTTCCTCTCATAATATAATAAAGATAAGACATTGACCATCAATTACTCTATTAGCACATGGTTTATATAATATAAAGTTACAATCATAAATAAATACTTTTGAATACGACTCTGATAAATATTAGTTTTATGTCACATAAACCATGTACTAATGGAATAATTACTGATCAAAGTCTTGTCTTAACCAATCAAAATATGTCTTATATTATTGAACGGAGGGAGTACAAACTAGCGCAATCGACTTGAATCTGATATCCCACCCACCCTACCCCCGCAATAGGGCCAAGGCTAGGCTATGATACAACTTGCTTATGATCAGCCAAACACACTGATGCATCTCTCGATCGAACCAAAAAGCTATGCTTTGCGTGCAAGCGTTGTGACTGGTCGCGATCCCCGCATGATTAGTTGACCTACTCAAAAGCTTGTCCACTTACTATGTTCACCTGGCACCACACCAATGATTGATGAAGATCGAGTGGAATGAGATCAACCGAACCACAGAGTTCTGAAAAGTACCCCAGAAAAAAAGAATAAGACACCGGTTTTGCACATCGATCTGCATTCAGATACGTGCCGAAATCGGTGTCTCCAGTTAATCTGTCATACGTTGTTGGCAACGACGGACACGTACAGACACATCACCGCCGGTACGAGCTTCAGTTAACGGCAGCCATTATAGCAGTTGCATGCGATACGAGCTGATGCCAAGCCACGATTCGAGCACAACAATGAGTCAACAACTTCTCGATGTGTTAGACATATGTAGATGATCTTCTTATTCGTTGCAAAGCACAAGTATTCGACCAGGAGCAGGTGTACATAGGAGTTTTGTCTTAATTAGGAGTAGGTATTTGTCCAACACACAGTGAGTGCCATTGCTTGTCGCCCTTTGCTATCTCTCAGAATATGAAATGCAAAAGTTTGGGCACCTGGGAAGCTAACCACATTAGCTTGGTTGCATTTGGTAGGGGCAGGACGAACAACTTTCACTCGATGAGTTGATGCCTTGTACTAGTATAGGAGTAGCTTCATTTGCGTTTTTCGTTGACTACTCGGAAACAAAACAATCTGTTCGTCAAGAAAAGAGGATTAAAGGTTAATGACGAAGAATTTGGTACACGGTGCCCTTTGTTTTGTCGGAGGGGAACCAAAAAGAAAAAAGCGACGTCGTATCGCACGCAGAGCACGACATCCTTCTCCCCAGGTGCTGCCAAATGTGGGCCCAGAGAATACTGAAGTGGGCCCACCTGCACAGTGACGTCCCTACCTAACCTGGTCGGAACTCGCGCCATGACTTGGAACTGGTCTTTGTGAATTTCGTTTTGTACCCGCAGCATTGTTATCTCAGTTCAACCCTCAGCGTTTTGTGAAATCTGTTATCTCCAGAACCTGATGGTAGTTGTTATGTTTCACGACTCACGATCGCTGACAATCAACTCATGACATACGGATGAAATTTGTTATCTCCTATTTATACACAAGTTTGGAGGTAGGCTAGAAGTGGGCAGGTGTGAACTGACATATGAAACTGTAAAGTTAAAATGGAGCACGACATTGTAGAAATAAGAGGTAGTTTTTGATCATTGAACACCATATCAGCCCCTACTATTATAGCTGCGAAACAAATTAGACATCTAAATGCTGCCATGTGGCTATACGTACGTTATCAAGTTGTTTATAAAAGACCAAACTTTCAAAAGCATTTGTTATAGATACTTTATTAATCAACAACAAATATTAGGAGGTTTGAGGAAGATCAAATATCAACCATAATAAACGATGCCTATCAGAGATTGACGGATGTAGCATACAGGACTATGGCAGCATCTTATGAGAAATAAAAATCTTTAAATTTTGAGTAGATACTATCTGCTGAGAAGTCATACGTCAAAATATGCTAAGGTTTTATATCCATTTGGATACAGTGAGCTATCTTTTCAGGAGTAACGTCATATTTCGTGTGCCCATAGTGTCAGCTAGTCCCCGATGCATTATACTTGTTACTAAATATAATCGTAGATGTACACATCTATCTATAGTGAGAAAATCTAATTATCACTCACCCAATGTGACACAGGTTAAGCTGGACACACGTTAACTATGGCAAGTTAAAAAAAATCGATGATATCTTGTCAGTTTCTCAATGAGACGCGGTTTCATATCTTATTTTTCGCCAATGCACGGTTTCGTGCCTCTCAAATGAAACTAGCTCTAATTACCGAACTCAACATTTTTGGAGGAAAAAAAAACTCAACAAGAACAAGACCAACCAAACATAATATCTAACTATCATAGGTCCAATTGTGCAAGAAGATAAGAAAACGCAGAAAAAACCAATGTTCTGTTCCACCCAATCCATCCATCTTCTAATCCAAAACCAAAAGAGGCCAACAAAAATAAGCAAAAAGGAGTGTACTAATAAACAAAAGGTGCAGCACCACAACAGCTGTGCCTTACCCTGCCTGCTAGCATTGCATTTGCAACCCCTCACTCCTGGCCTGGCTGCGCATCACCAGTCAGTCCAACGCGTCTTCAGTCTTCGTTCCCAGCAAGCCAAAGACTCCGCCTTTGTCTTCCTTTTCCGCCCAAACCGTCTCTTCCCCTCCTCCCCCCCTTCCACCTCCGCTCTCTCCTGCTCCTTCTCCGGTATCCGCCACCAGCCTCTAGCACGCGCTCCTGCCGTCTGTCTCTCTGGCCATCTCCGTCTCCAGTCTCCGTCGTTCTGGTGAGTACTCGGAATTTGGTTCCCCCTTCACCTTTCAGTACAGGTGCCACCGTGCTGCCTGCGTTGCATCTGCTGCGGTGTTGTTGGCTCTGGTTCTTGGTGGGGTTTTGGTCGTCCGTGCGCGCCGTGGGAGGTTAGGGGGTTTCCTGCTTCCGTTCGCTTCTCGTGTGGTGATTGGCGCGGTTTTTTGGTGGGGTTTAGTTGTGTGGGAAGTGAAGGGCAACGGGGGTAATGTCAGAGATGGACGATCGTGCGGATTTTATTGATGTGCGTGCGATGTTTCGATCTTGTTCTTTTCTTCTGTTGTTCTTGATTGTTCTCAACTTTGTTGTTTGTATGTTTCTTTCGTTTCATGTAAATCCTAGAAGAGGAAATGGATAGGAAAAGGTCACTTTATTGGTCTCTGAATAAGGTTGTTATATGGTGGTTCAAGTACTTAGATGTGAGAATCCGAAGGAGTGATATTTTATTTGTAGAGTGCATATGATCAGAAGCTCTTATTTTGTATGTATTGGTTTATTGACTAACGTCGTTTTTTGTTCTCGCAAGTCACAAATGCATGAAAGTGAGGTTTATTCGTTTCCCTTTGCTTTCATTGTTCTCGATAGCTTAGTTGTAAGTTTCTTAATGTGAACTTTTTTTGAATTTTGATGCGGTGCTATAGTGCTAGATATACTACGATGGTGGAAGATGCACTTGGTGGACATTTGTTATAATTACTGTATCGGCATAACTTTCTGACAACTGCATAGACAAATAAAAGAGCTGACTGTAAGTATTAATATGCAGCAGAATGTGAAGTAGCATGTGAGCAATTGCAGGAAGCATGAGTAGGCTTCGGACATTCGTGTGTAGCTTTAAAAAGAGGAAAATATTCAGCAGGTTTAATTATAGATGGATAATATTTTCATAATAAATCCAAGAAGTCAGACTCCTTGTATGGGAAAAATAAAAATGGAAGACAATAGTGTTAATATATTGTATCTTATCATGACTGAATGTCTGAATCAGTTGTGGCCTCTCTTTTCTTCAAGAGATTCAGTGGCCAAATTGACTGTAGAATAAAGCAGGAAATTGTACTCGTCTGATAGTGTGATCACAGTAGAATCATTTTGTTAACATATTTGGTGAATGTAGGACTGCAGTCATACTTTCAGTTTTCATGTATGTTTTACTTTGGAGTTTGGATATAATCAAAAGTAGTGCAGATTGAAAGTTTGTTTTGTATATAAACATTTCATAATATACTATCACCGGTGTTCTATCACTAACATGTGAGTCCGGATTTACCTTATCAGCTTCATGGTGAGGGATTTCAGACTTATTCAATGGCATATACAAATATAAGGAAAAAATTTCAAAAAATATACTTTCATCCGCAGCTGTATAGTTTTGCTATCAGCAAGTAATGAAGTAAACGCTTAATTCAACTGTTCATCACAACTCTGCAGCTTGTCAATGAAACAAATTGCAAGCCTTTGAATAATTCAGTTATTATTTCAAAACCTTTGAATAATTCAGTTATCATTTCTGTAGAAAATGTCTTACTATTAGACTGAAATGAATACGACACCGACGTGTTCAGCTGAGAGCTTTTGTGAACTGTATGCAGTAAACAAAAATGAATTTGACTTAGGGAAAAGCAAATGTACATGCACATGTGGGTACATGAGTTAAGGATTTAGGTCAATTCTCATATTTGTGCATCTCAAAAAAATTTCTAAAAATTTATAGATGTTCATCATGTTATAGTGTACACACCCACAAAATTTCAGGGCACTCTTAATTATATTTTTGCATAAAATTTTGTGGGTATGCATGTTATTAACATGATGAATATCTATGAATTTTTTGAGAATTTTTTGAGATCCACAAGTATTAGAAATTAACCTAAATCCTTAACTCATGTGCTCACATGTACATGTACAAAATCCACTATCTTTGACTTATTCATATGTAGTTAATACTGACTTCCTGAAGTGGTTAAGCATGTGTCCAAAATATGTTACTTCAAGATCCTTCGCGTAAGGATATTATATTATATATCATTTCTTCTCACTTAATAATATCTTAGTAATTTTTTGTTCCAAGCATGCAATTCGTGAATTGCTGACAGCTATTCTTTGCTACAATGGGTTTGTTCTGTAGAGGGAATCCGTTATCAAAGTTCTTTCAGCATCGCCTTTGTACAAAAACAAACTATTTTGATCATTTTTTTAGCGAAAACTATTCTGGTCATCAAAGCCTGTCTTAAATAATTGTGACGTTCTCTTTCAGGGGCATGACATGATCATCAGTTGTGGGCACTTTCAGTTTCTAGAAGCCACTCTTTTTGAATTTTGAACAGAGGTTGTGAACTAATTTGTCGGAGTATAAACATGGATTACTCAGCTGGCTCTTACTTTTCATCATGGCCTGGCAATTCTGCTTCTGAGAGTTATAGCTTTGTTGATGGTTCAGTGGAATCATACGCAGAAGAAACAAGCATGCCACCTTCAGGCTATTTCATGAGAGCTAGAGCAGATCACAATTTAAAGTTCAGTGAGCACGAAAAGAACCCCGCTATGCTTACAAATGGATGTTTGCCGTACAACACCCAGACTGATCTATTATCTGGTGAGATTCTATCTAAGGATAAGCCTTCGAACAATCTTGTGGAGCTTCAACAACTGCAGAACAATGGCGATCTGCAAAGTAATTTAATTACCCCAGGGATTCTTCAGTGCAATTCAACACCTGGAACATTTCACCCGCAGTTGGATACCCCTGGCCTTCCAGAACTACCTCATGCCTTATCCAGTTCAATCGAAAGTAATGGTAGTGAAATCTCAGCTTTTCTTGCTGATGTCCAAGCAGTTTCTTCAGCCTCGACTTTGTGTTCCACATTCCAAAATGTTTCTTCTTACATGAAACCAGTAAACCTAGAAGCTTTCAGTTTTCAAGGGGTACAAAATGCTGCTATGTTCAACAAAACAAGCCATTCAGATGGAAGTTTCTCAGTATTTGATAATGCTACCATGGCATCACTACATGTAATGCTCACTACAAAGATGTAAGCATATTGCTACTACAGTATGTATTTCACTTAATTAAGTTTTGGTTCTTGTGGTAATACAGGATAACAAAGAGTTTGTCAATGGTAGCATCTCCTCTTTTGCTACTGCCCAGCAATCACAACTAGCTACTGGTGGTTTGAAGGCTGAACAACAGGTTTTAATTTTGGAACTCTGCCACTAAACAGCAATTTCTTAAGCTATAACGTACTGTCCATTCAAAACTGTACGGATAAATTAACTTCCATATTCATATTGCAGGAGCAAAATACAATGCGTAATATTCCTCTCCCTACTTTCATTTCTGGTAGTCAGATGGCAGTTACTGAAGCACAAGGGACACTGATTCCTTCAAAGGTTTCTTTAGCATTTGTTATCATATGCAGTGTTCCTTTTACTCTCTTTGTTTTTCAAATTCATATCTAACGAATTGAGCTCTGTCTGCAAATGTTCAGATAACGTCGGTGATCCATAACAATAAAAGTGAGTACCCTGTCCCTATCAGCCATTCTTCTGATGTGCAAGCCCAAGCAAATTCAGCTCATGGAAATAGTGTCAGCGTGAAGCCACGAGTAAGGGCTCGTCGTGGACAGGCAACTGACCCTCATAGTATTGCTGAACGGGTGAGTTCTTTTTTAGCAGTTTACTTTAGGCAAATCAAAGTTTTGCATAACTTATTTGAATTGATTTGAGTTTTTATTTTGTGTGTGCATGCCCTAGCATATAGTCTTAACTGGAATTGCATTATGCTGCAGCTTCGCAGAGAGAAAATTTCAGAGAGGATGAAAAATCTCCAAGACCTTGTACCAAATTCCAATAAGGTATTCTTTTTGTGCATATTTATGTTAGCATAGAAAATGAAAAAATATTTCTTCTCCCCTTATTCAAAATGCAGTAGCTACCATAATCATAATTATCGAATTTTTGGTTTTCGCCCGGTTTCCCTTTAAGTAATTGGGCAACTCTTTTCGACTTAATTAATAGATCGAGGCAAAGTTTGCCTCTGGTTTCAAAATAGCTATTGAATTGGTTCTCCATCAAAATGTCTTTATTTATAAGTACACCAGGAGCTTTAATTCTTCATTTCTTGTATACTCCAATGAAAGGAGAAGAGATTGAGATAAGGTAATAATCAATAATATGCGAGGAAAACATATGTACTGAGGTATGTTTCTAAATCGGCCTAATGAAACTACTGAAGCAAGCAATTATTTGGATTTTAAGACTTAGAGAGTGCAACTAACATTGGTCCCAAATATTTATCACTTAAGGCCAATATATAGGCATCACATATTGCCATTGGTTCAGTCCTAGTAGATGTGCTTAAAGGCTATGGGGCATGTTTGGTTCGTATCCACACTTTGCCAAACTAGAATTTGGCAAGTTTGACATTTCTGGTTACCGTTTGGTTTGTGCCACACTTGTGGGCGTCACACTTTTCTAGCACCATTCCCCATGTGTCACAGACACCAACTCTTGCCAACTTTTTCGTACGTTGTGGCAGGCTAGCGGCCAATTTGGGTGCAACATAAAGTGTGGCACATGCCCTACCATTATCCATTCTCTGGTTTTAGAACATTGCCGAAATATATTCTCTTTTAATGAAACTGATGTTTTCTTAAGTTTCTTGTTCAGCCCTAGAATAAAATACTAAAAACATAACATTTTGAATTTCCTAACCAATAATCATCTTTTGATGTGAGCAGGCAGATAAGTCATCAATGCTCGATGAAATAATTGATTATGTGAAATTTCTTCAGCTTCAGGTCAAGGTACGGCCACAAACAAGTTTATGAGAAAAGTATAAGTAGCTTTGCCTGATGGTTATCATTCTCCTCATTTCCTTTTCTTTGAAACAAATCGTCCTGGTTTCTTAATTCCAGGTCTTGAGCATGAGTAGGTTAGGAGCTCCTGGAGCAGTTCTTCCCCTCCTCACAGAATCTCAAACTGAGGTAGCGAGCTTTCTTATTTCTTTAAGTTTTCCCAGTGAATAGCTCGTCATTGCGACTGTTGGCATCAAGATAGGATAAATAGTGACATATTTTCTCCACTTCTATAGTTGGGAACATAACTTTTACGGTCAAAATATGTTTCCAGTTATGCTTTAATACTTTCCACGGAAGTCTTTCGCAAACTTTATGGAGGTTATGATTAGGTTAAAAGAATAACTATCTGAAACTGGTGTTTTCTTGGTTCCTCATCTTGTAAGCTGTTTGTAGTAGCACATAAACATTTCCAGTTTCAATGCCTCAAATCACTTCAGCTTTGACATTATGGCCTATTGCAAGAGTCTCAGAAGCTCCACTTGTACTGTACTTACGATCTATATTAGATGTTCCTGTGTTTGCCGTGGTTTTCATTTAGGTGTCTGTAACTTAACCTAATCTACTAATATCCAGGCTGATGAATCCACACTTCATCCAAGTCTTGCTTTTGTCTAAAATGCCCATGTACTCAATTATACACTGTCACACTTCCCACAGGGCCATAGCAATTCTCCTCTATCAGCTTCAACCGTTTCACAAGGGCTATTGGACATAGCAGACTCAGAAGATAGCTTGGTGTTTGAGCAAGAAGTTATAAAGCTGATGGAAACAAGCATCACCAGCGCAATGCAGTACCTCCAGAACAAGGGCCTCTGCCTGATGCCTATTGCTCTTGCTTCGGCCATATCCAACCAGAAAGGCGCGGCTGCTGGTGCAATCCCTCCTGAAAGGTGAAAACCGAAAACACATGATTCCTACCATTGGCATGAGGAAACAATCGCAGAGGACAGAACTCAAAGGCCGCAGAAATATGCTAGATTCCATAGATGTTATGAGAGAACTAAAACCCGGCCCTAAAATATATAAGTTATCTGACTAATCCAAGTTTATGGCCTAATCTACTAGTTAAGAAATCTATAGCGTTTTTTTTTCTGTCTGTCGCACATCAGTTGATGTGTATTCTTTTGTTTTTTCTTTATTGCCTCAGCATGCTAACTGGGTACAGTGTGTTGGAAGTTGGAACCTTGAGTTGTACATGAATCTATGTGGTTTATTATCTATTGTGCATATAAAGCACAGGTTTACTGATTCAGTTTCGGCTATGTGATATCTGTGCTTGGAGTCCAGTTATCCACAGTGCTGTTAGCTGATGCTGGTGCTCACGTACCAGCATGAATCAAATCATGAAACAGGTGAACTACAAATAGTGAGACGGAGACCCATTGGTGAAGTGATGACTGCTGATATCAATATGATGAATTGGTGATATTTGTACTGTTAAAGAAAGAACAGTGAGCGGACTCCACCTGTGGTTTCCTTCTCTCTGTGGATTATTGGTCGGCTGCGAGCTGTTGGTTAGATGTAACCATGAACAGTGAGTGGACGGACATAGGCCCCACCTGTTAGCCTCTTCATCTTCTTCCCCTTCTCGTCTTCTTCCTCCTCTCTCTCCTGGCAGTCTGGCACGACAGAGGACAGGAGCCCCGTCGGTTCCCCGTCGCGCGCCGTGGCTGTCCTCCGCCGCCGGGGCTCTTCCACAACGGCCAGATCCGCCCAACGGGGCTCTCCTCCTTCCTCCATCTGTAGGTGGGGCCGCCGCCGACCCCTCCGGCCGCCTCCTGCTCTACGCCACCCAGGGCCGTACCACGGATCAGCCAGCCTCTTGCCAAGGGGAGCGCCGCCACCGGCCACGAGCTCCTAGAGCTCGACCTCCACTTCGTCGGCCATGGCGTCGTGGATGAAGATGAGAGCACACGGCCTGCGCAACCCTGGCGTAGATCTGGAGCAGTGCGGTCAAGGCGCGATCGAGGGAGGAGCATCACCGCTCGTTGAAGCCAACGCGGCGGTGTTCAGGGCGGGGTGCTATTCCTTCCACTTCCCCTGCATCGCCTGCAGCGCCGCGAGCGTGCGCACCAGCGCCGCCGACAGCTCCCCCTCGAACAGCCTCTCAATGTCCTCGAACTCCAGCGTCTGCTGCTGCACAGACGATCATGACGGGACAACAGACACCGCCTCGGCGACGGCGGCAGCAACGGCCGCCGGCGGAAGCTTGGCGGCGGCGGTGACCATAGAAGGCCGGACTCGGACGGGACGCAACAAATCAATTTTAAAAAAAACTCCGCCGCCGCGCCGCTGGGATGCCGCCGCCCGCCGCCTCCTAAACCCACGCGGAGAGCCCCAACTAATCTCGTTGCTTTGCTGTGGATGCTGCAGCGCAGGAGGACTTCGAGGCGCTCTGCTTCGAGTTCGGCATCGAGCTCCACGACGTGGCGGGCCGCTCGGATCTGTGCCTTTTTTTCTCCTGCTCGCGTTCTCTGGTTTTGGCCGTTGTTTTGTTTGATCTGATTTGCTTCCTGTGTTTGGAACACACTGCTCAATCAACGAGCACAAAGATCAAAATAATCAACCAAACTCTACAGTGTCCGGTTTAAGTGATCTGTAAATGATTAAACAAGAACTAATAGTTTTGTAAAAGAAAAATCTAAGATATATAATAAAGTAATATAAAATATTCTAAAATTATGATTCCAAGTAATTTACAAGACACATTGTATCGATTCTAAGAATAGGATCTCAGTAAGCGGAGATAAACACCTGCGCTTCTTCCACCTCAAGCTGTCTTTACTAACTGCTACTCCCTTCGTCGTTCTATAACACAAGATATATTTTAATTGATTAAGATAAAATTTTAACTAATAATTATTTTATCAGGATGTGATGGATATAGTTAGATTTATATTTAAAAATTTTATTTATAATTATAACTTTATATTACATAAATAATATATTAATAAAATAATTAAAAATTAATTAAAATATGTTTTATATTATAGAACGGTGATATATACTGCTACTTAGTAATATATCTGAGTATGATAACATTTGTACTTTTTCTTTTCGAGAGGAAATAATCCAATCATTCATGGGGTTGCGAGATTGAAGTGGCACCAAACAAGTGTGGTGTGATATGACTCATTACCCAACATTTCCGTTCTATGTACGCCTCTCTGCCTCCACCCAAATCGATCGGTGTCATGGCTACTTATAGCATCTAGCAGGTAGCACCCAACGACTACAAAAACATGACTATTAAGTAACCATGAGAAAGACACCTGAAATCACAAGACAGTGCCATGAAAAATAATGGAGGTTGATTTACAGTGTAGCGGCCTACGTTAGCGAAGATTTGCGATGGTTAATTCTGAATGTATGTGGTGTTATAAAAGCGACCGAGTATCCGCTCGTCGGCTCTTGCCTTCACAAAGAGAAAACAAGCCTCTCTTTCACCATTCTTTCTTCCAAGTTAGAAATATCTTAGCTACCATCACGCAAGGAAGTACGACATCATCATATTATGCATGCTCCTAGACAGACATAGTCTTACTCAATCTACCGGAAGTATGGTCCATTTTACCAAATATTGTTTCATTTTGTGCCTCCTAAGCATGCTCACCAAACAGATATTGTGAACAGACATAGTATTGAATACTCATAATAGGATTATACATGGTCATTAATCATTAATGCCTTTGTTTCAGAATATTTAGCATGTTTAAATTTCCAGTCGTAAGATGAACTTTCGCAAACAACTCATATTAGATATATCTAATCCTCCCACTTTGGTACCTCGTTTCACGTGTATGAGATACTATTGGAGGGTATTTTGGTCACATTCTACCTATAGATTGATTGACTAGGTATGTATGCGTCGGTAAATAATGATAAGTAAAAGAAAATAGAGGGAGTAATACTCCTACTTTTTAGATCTAGTAACTAGTAAGTGAGGTCAGTCGATTGATCAGTGGGAGAAGTCGGTCGGGCGGTATGCCGCTTATCCTCTCCCCCATCTTCTTCCACCTTCCTGTAGCTTTCTAGACTTCTCCACCACCATCTACCTTCGTCTTCGCGGGTTTTTCTCCCCTTTCCGTTGCTCGGCCCCACTCTAGCTCCTCTCACCAAGCCATGGAAGACCCCCCCACTACCAAACCTGCACTCCAATCCACCTCCTCAAGTTCCGCCACTAGATAAACCCCCTGTTTTTTCGGTCCCCCAGCTTTCACTGAATTCTTGCGACGAGATGAGACAACATGGCGGTCAAGAGGCTCCACAAATACAAGAGGATCTCAACTAGACGGGGAATCTGCTACCTCAGGTTACTCTTCAAAACTCAGAAGCTCCAGACCAAATCGAGAAGGAGGCGATTAAGGAGATGAATAAAGATGAAGATATGCCGTAAATAGTGCAACAAATAACCCAAAACAGAGTCCAAGATCCAGGTTTGCATATTCAGTCCTCACCAAGATTGGGTTCCTTTGATGGTCATGAATCTGAGGGTAGCCAGAGACATACGCAAACCACTCAGCAGAAAGTGTTGCAGCAATTACAGGATGTGGATCTGGTAGAAATAATGAAGAAACTTCAGCTTACAATTCCTGGTGAGATTGAGATTGGCAAGCCGCAGGCAGAACTGAATAAACCTGAAGAACAATCGCAATTCAAGTTGTTGCTAAAGGTTGCCTGCACAGGAGGTATTCCAAGGAACATCCCGCTCCAAGCTCTTAATGAAAATATTTTTTGACTAAACGTGGCAGGAGCACTGCCTTTTCTATTAGCAAGAAGAGTTTATAATGTACATAGACCTTAAAAAGAAACGAAAAACAAGAGCCGGTGGCGGATAAGACCCCCACCCCCTATCCGCCTGTCAATTACTCCCAAAAACTATGCCCACTTTCTGCATGCTGTTTTTATGCCTTCGATGGCCAAGGAGGCCACCTCACGGTAGGTCATTCTGGACGAGTTGAAGATTCTTCTATTCCGCTCCTTCCATACGTTCCATAGTATGTAGATGATGTGGCTGCTTCTCTCCCCTTTGCTACGCTGTGGGGTATTCGCTAGAGCTCTGTCCCACCAGTCTTCAACCGAAGTGGAGCCCTCCATGCTTGCCGTGTTATCCGTAGTGAGCCAGTCATCAATCGTTTTGTTGACTTGGATAGTGAAGGGGCATTGCATGGCCACGTGAAGCACTGTTTCCGGGGCCTGGAGACAAAGGGAGCATGTCGAGTTGTGTGGCCATCGCTTGGGGGGATAACTACTGGATAATTGATCAGGTGAAATCTGCTATGTATGTTGCTTTCTTCCGTACTGAAGAAGCGATGGATTTCGTTTTAACCAGACAACCTTGGGCTATTGATAATGATAATCTCTTAGTTGAATGGATAAACCCAAGACAGTTGCATAAACCTTATGATGATTATCCATTCAAGTTTGTTTATGCTAAAATCAGAGTTTACGGTGTTCCAGAAAGATTCAGAGGACCACAATTGATGCAGGAAGTCATTGATAAAGTTGGAACTCCTTCAGATTTACACCCACCTCTAGAAACTAGAATGGAATATCGCAAAGAATATGTTGCTGCTTATGCTAAGTTGGAACTTACGCAGCAGATAAAGGATAGAGTTAGATACCACGTTACTCCTACTCAGCATAATGCTCTATTTGAATTATGAGAAGATAAAAAGGGTCTGCACTTTCTGTGGAATTATGTTTCATACAGTTCATCACTGTGCCATTCGTAGAAGGCTGATTTTGCATTTGCAAAGCATTGGTGGCAGTACATCATTAATTCCATTTAATCACTTTGGTATATGGATGGCTCAGTCCACGAAGATCCCTCAACAAGCTCTGGACCAAGCTAATCTAATTGGTGGTCTATCTGAAACTTTCAGGAAGCAAATGAAGGTGGACAGATCGACAAGCTCTACACAGTTATCTCTGTCTCAATTTCTTATCACGCAGACAAATTCAGAAGTAGAAGAAAGTCAGTGGAGGGAAACACCTCCAGAGTTAAGTTCAAAATTTCATGATCAGCTACTGGGCTCTTCCAACAAGCCCATTAAGGCCCATGATGAACAAATGGGTATTTTAGGTGCTCAGCCTCATATCGACTCTCTGACACCTAAGGGTCAAATTGAGGACACAGTTGCTTCAAAGCAGTATTATAATGCAACTTTTCAACTTCCTTTCAGCTGCACTTCTACACCAATGATAACTCAATTCAATCAGCAAGGTCAAAAGCAGAACCAACCAAGCTCATTTGCACCAACTCTTCAGCCTCCAACAAATGCAGAAAGGCAGAGTGGTTCTGCAGGTATTATGTCCAATAAGGTTAAAGAAGATTTTGTTACTTCCAAGCAAAAAGATGCATTCAAAAGATCATCTGTTCAGCATAAAGCAAAAGGAGACTCAGAACATGATGATGATAGGCGCAATGTAAAATTCAAATTTGCTCCACCGCAGTCACCTCAGTATTCTGGAACAGCAACTTCTAGACCTGAACAAGTGGAAAATAGTCATCCAGACAATCTTGTTCATCAGTCGGCTGTCCAAGAGCAAAGAGCTAGAGAAAGAAAAAGATACAGAAAGTTCAAAAGCAAGCAAGCTAGAGGAAGTTCATCAAGCAGAGATGACCCAAATCGTCATACTCGTTGGGATAAAAGAGGACTTGGACACAAACCTGATTATACCCAGAATCCAGGGATTTTCGGTAGTTTCATATATGATGCAGCTGGAGGTTCTATTCAACAAACTAGGGTAGCTAAGGGTTATGTACAACCAGGCAACAATGATTTCAGGTTTATGACTCCAGCAGTGAATTCAATTGCAAATGCTGTTAGTGCGCCTTTGCAATCTGAGAATACCTACCAGCATAGGTTTTGGGTTACTCCAAATGCTACTGGAAACCAAAATAATACAAATGATATTCCTGTCACAGCTCACATGGAAGGTGTGGAAGACAACTTACAGCAAGACAACTCTCTTCTTCAGGCATCGGCGCCAGCCTTCAAGGTGCCACAGGCGCAATGAGTCTAATCGCATGGAACTGTCGAGGAGTTGGCAAGAGTCTCGACAGTACAAAAATGGTCTATCTTGCCAAGTTGATGTCCTCTACTCAGGCTAAGGTAACCTTCGTCTCAGAAACTAAAACTTCTAAATACAAAAATGTTGATCTCATTAATAGATTTCCAATAGCTAATAATCTTGTAGTGCCAGCTACTGGCAGGTCTGGAGGTCTTTGGCTTTTATGGGATGACGACATTGACTTTACTCTAGTCAAGTCTTCTTCTAACATGATCTTGGGAACCCTTGTAAATAGATCTACTAGTACTTCCTTCTCTCTAGTTTGTATGTATGGAGATCCCTGTCATTGTAATACTAGCTCTATGTGGCAGGATGTCTCTGCTTTTGCTAATGATGGCTCGAATAGACCTTTACTTTGTATGGGAGATCTGAATGACTTAATGTACCCCAATGATAAAAGCAATCCTAGTAATGTTAATTGCAATCGTCTAAGATATTTCTGTTCTTTAGTTAAGCAGTGTGGTTTAATGGATTTGGGGTACAATGGCCCGGCCTACACTTGGACTAATAAGAGATATTCTTCTGTGCCTACGTTCGAAAGAATAGATAGATGCCTTGCTAATGCTGAGTGGTGCGCTTTATTTCCTAATGCTAATGTTTACAATCTCTCTATAATTTATAGTGACCATGCTCCTATTCTCACAGTGCTTCATTCTACTATTAAAAAGCCTGCTTACACTTTCAAATTTGAAAACTGGTGGCTTCTTCAGGAAGATTTTCAGGATATTGCTCAAAACGCTTGGTTGAATTCTGCTTCTCAGCCTTTTACGGCTAGAACTAAGCATTTAACAGGTTCTTTGTGAGTTTGGAGCAGGAAAAAGAAGCCTCTGCAAGATCAAGTTGCTGCTATAGAAAAGGAAATAGAAGATATCCAAATGCAGCCTCTAGATATCAAAGATCATGCCAAGGAAGGTAAATTAGTTAAAGACCACGAGGAAACTATGGTAAAACTCACTCAATTTTATAAACAAAGAGCTAAAAAACACTGGTTGAAACTAGGAGATAGAAACACTAAGTTTTTCCATGTCTCTGCTCTTAAGAGAAGAAGAAAAAATAGAATTGCCTCGATTAAAAAACAAAATGGTGATATAACTTTTGATCCTCAACAAATAGCTCAAAGTTTCATATCTTATTACAAGGACTTGTTTACATCTTCTGTCTCCTTTTCTCAAGACAATTTGCATGAACAAGAGGTGCACCCAGTCCAAGATGATTTCACTAACTCCATTCCCTCCAAGAATGAAATTTGGGAAATTTTGAAGGATATGAGGAGTGACGCATCCCCAGGACCTGATGGCTTAAATGTAGCTTTTTATAAAGCTGCCTAGAGCTGGATAGGTGATGATATCTACAATTTGGTCAGAAACTTCTATCGAACAGGTAATATGGCTGCAGTTCTTAATGAGACTTGTATTACTCTTATTCCTAAAAAGGTTGCTCCTATCAACCTTCAAGATTTTAGACCAATAAGCTTATGCAATGTAATTTACAAAATCATAACTAAGTCTTTGGCTAATAGGCTTAAGCCCCATCTTCCTAATAAAATAGTTGACACTCAGCAAGCTTTCATTAAAGGCAGAAGAATTTCTAACAACATAATTTTAGGCTAGGAAATCACTCATTCCTTTGATCTGAAATCTTGGAATCAAAAAGCTTTCATGCTGAAAATTGACCTTGCTAAAGCTTTTGATAGACTTGAGTGGAATTTTATTCTAATGGCCCTCCGTAAGCAACGTTTCAGTGAACATTTGGTAAAGTTGATAAATATTTGTATCTTTACTGCCACTTTCTCTATAATCATTAATGGTCAGGCGAATAGAAAATTTAAAAGTCAAAGGGGTATTAGACAAGGTTGTCCTCTGTCTCCTTACTTGTTCGTTCTAGCTATCAACGAGTTGGCTGCCTCTCTTCAGGAACGGCTTCAAAGGAGACAATTACAAGGTGTTACGCTTGGACCTGATTGTCCTGCGATTCATTCTCTTATGTTTGCAGATGACTTAATAGTTTGTGGTCAAGCTGACATGCAGGATGCAAGAATAATCAAGAGCACTCTTCAGAATTTTTGCAGGCTCTCGGGGCAGACTCCAAATTGGCAAAAATCTTCAATCTTGTTTAGCAAACATGTTAGTGATCATCATAAGGCTCAAATTAAACAACTTTTTCCTGTTCAAGATATGAATTCTAATGATGTTCACCTTGGACACCCTCTTGTTATGCCTTCAAGAAATAGAAATGTAGCCTATGCCTTTGCGATTGAAAAGTTTAAAGCCAAATCAACACCTTATAAAGCTAATAAGTTATCTCATGCAGGTAGGCTTGTCCTTATAAAATCTATTTTCTCCTCGTTGCCTATTTATTATATGTCTAATATTATGTTCTCAAAGAAGATGTTAGCAAAGATGAATGCAGTTATGAGAGATTTTTGGTGGTTTGGAATACAAGGAGATAACAAGACCAAGCCTCTTTATCTTAAAGCTTGGTCTGAGATTTGCAAGCCAACTGAAGAAGGTGGATTAGGAATTAGAGATCTGCAAGCAGTAAATAAGGCTCTTCTCGCTATTGTAGCTTGGAGAATTGTCAATAATCCTGAAGATACGACATTCAAAGTGTTGAAAGCCAAATACTACCCAGGTACCTCTTTTTGGAAAGCTTCTAAAACTACTCCTAAGTCTACATTCTGGAGTTCCATTCTTAAGATCAGAACAGCATTTTCAAATTCTTGTCTTATGCAAATTTCCAAAGGTGATACTAATATCTGGAATGAATCTTGGTGTCCTTTTTGGGAAAACATTCATGACCACCTAATTCTTCAGCAAAATGGGTTTGCTTATCCTAACACTATTGCTGATCTCTGGATGCCCAATACCAAGTCTTGGAATATGAGTCTTATTCGATCTCTTTTTGGTGCGCATAATGCTTTCTTGATATCTCACATCCCTGTAGATGCTATTGATAACAAGGACCGTCTTATTTGGAAACACACTCCTACAGGAATATGCAGTACCAAGAGTGCTTATAATAGTTTCAGACCTGTTGCAATCCAGCAAGCTATTCCTCGAAACCCAAGTTTTACAAGTACTATCAAAAGCTTATTACAGGTCATTTCGAAGAACAAGAGCATCCCTCCAAGGGTGCAGGCTTTTGCCTGGAGGCTCCTTCGTCTTGCTCTTCCAACAGCAGTTAGAGCGGCCTCAAGATCAAGTCATATTGAGCCTTTCTGCAAAAGATGCGGCCAATTGGAAGATGATGTTCATCTTTTTTTCAGATGTGATTTCTCCCGTTCAGTTTGGTTTGCTTCCCCATTAGCTATCAGAACTGATATTCTTCTTAATCAAATCCAGACCACAATACCAGACGTCCTCCACCATATGATAACTACCTATAATAACCAGAATGCCTTGACTATCATTTTACCTATTCTCTGGAATATTTGGAAGGCCCGAAATGATGTAGTTTTCAATTCAAAATACTGGAGAACAATGCAGGTCATTCATGCAGTGAAGGCTATGATGATGGAGGAGACTTCGGAGGAGAAATCTCGGGGGGATCAAGCTCATAATTTCTCTATTCAAAAATGTGTTTCTTCTTTACAGATTGACACAACAAGAATGAAAGCTGGGCCAAACATCTACACGGATGCAGCATGGAAGAGTAGCTCTACATCAACCAATCTTCCTTTTGTAGGGATGCAGCTGTTAGAAATATGCCCTAGTGGCAATCATAGGGATGATCATATTTCATTGTATCCATGATTTATTAAATGTTTCTTGAATAATATCATTTATATTGATTGGCAAGTATGTGACTTGTTTGTGGAACTCATATTAACCTTGAATGATTATTCTAAATTAGTCCCTAGTCAGTACTCATGTGAGGACACATATGAATAATAGACTAGCATATGTATTGGTCGATGATCATGTTTCACGGGTCATGGACATAGAGATGTCGAACCAATTATATGAGCACATGTTAGGGAACATGGGGTTGGACTGATCCAACTTAAGACACAGTGTGTGTGCTATGTCCTTTGACCTGACATTGTCGTATGTGCTTCATATGTGTAAATGACTTACTTAGGGGTTATCCAACGCTGCTTCGTAACTGGGTAGTCATAAAGGTTGCCTTCTTGTTTGTCATGAAGCATGATGCGAGTCATAGTCAATCGAGATGGGATTTGACCCTCTCTGTGATGAGAGAGATATCTCAGGGCCCCTCGAGTGATCGGATCCAGAAATGCATGGCCGTGCTACTTAAGGTTAAAGAGTTAACCTAGTGAAGGAATCCGAGACACATGATCGAGAAAGAGCTGTCAAGCTCGAGTGTGAGCTTGACAAATATCGTGAGGCAAAGGGAGTTACATACATAACATTGTGATAGTTCGTCCGATACGATCTTTACGTACGTTTGGGAGTTGACACGTCCTGCTAGGGGCCGCTACCAATTAGTGACCGAGTAGGAGTACTTGGTTCATATCTAAATGTGCGTGAACCTATAGGGTCGCACACTTAAGGGGCAGGAGTTTAAATTCGAATTAGACTAGGCATAGAGTCCTAATGGGTCTCTAATGTAGAAGCCCATTATGGGGACGTCTATATAAGGAGGAGGGCGGACATGTCAGGATGGCCAACTGAGAGTTCCCGAAACCCTAGCCGTCATCCCTCCCACGCCTGAGATTGCCCGTTCGGATCTAGCAATCCGGACGAGCGACGTTCCTCCCTGAACATGTGGATACCTTGGAGGCGTTGCAGCTGTGACGCTTCGACGATCCGCCCGAGGGAACCGCGAGGAGGAGGCGATCTGTTCGAGGGAACCGCGAGGAGGAGAAGGTAGTACGACTACAGCTGCTTCCGCTGCATCGACTCTACTTCCTCTACGGTTCTGCGCAACAAGGGGTAATCTCGTGATCTACAGCTACAGCAATTCCCGGTTTACGCGGTAGAAAATTTTGTTTTGCGCTAGTGTAGCCTACCCGTATCCCTGCAGCAGCATCATGCAGGTCTTGGAGTTTTCATTCACATCTTATCAGAAGGAAGAAACCAAGCAATCTTCGTGGCGGCATCCTCCACGGCTTCAACCGTTCTTCAGGCTGAAACTAAAGCAATGGAGTTAGCATCATTAATAACCAAAGCCTTAAATCTTCAAGAGCCAAATTTCTTGACAGATAATCAAGTTCTAGCGGAAGCAGCAACGCGAAGAGATCCTTTGGCAAATCCAAGACATTGGAATATCAGGCCCATCCTGAACCGGTTCATCTGCAACACGGAGAATAGAAATGCAAAAGTGTTTAAAATCAGTAGGATGAACAACAAAGTGGCTCATAGACAAGCACAAGATGGTTATAATTTCCATAATGTAGGTGCTTGTATCTCCACTTGTGTTGGAATTAATCACAACAGGGACTCTTGCCCTGTCTTAGCTTGCTTAAGCTCTCTCTGTACCCAGGGATGTACTTTGCTCTCTGTAACTTGCTTATGAGCTGGAATAAAATCCCTGAAGTTTCAAAAAAAAAGATCTAGTAACTAGTGATTCCTTCGGCTACGTGTACAGTGGAGCGTGAACAATTATAGCAAACTGAGGAAGCAATGCCTTACTCTGTGTCGGTTTTAATTTCTTTTAGAGTAGTAAAAAATATTTTGTTCATGTCTGACGTGTCATAAAGCATCCGTTTTGTGGCTCAAGATTGCACAAGTGCTAATCAACGGGACAAGATCATTTCCCCGTTGACAATGAGATGGTCAGATGGCTAAGTAGTTGTTTTGTACTTAGTCTTAGTCTTTCTTCACGTCACCGGATAACGCTAGCTACAAGTGTCTAGTTAATTAAGGCATATACTCGTTAACAACTGTGACGATAACGTTTGTGAGGTCATGGCAGGGGCCCACCGACCCCAACGAGGGCAAGATGGAACGCAGCGACGAAAACTATTAGCTGCCTATTTTTTCTCTCCGAGAAACAACACTGCTAAGTGTACCAAAGATGGTCCCTTCTAAGACCATAAAGACAAAGTAGTGGGCCAAATGAGAAATCATTTAAATTATACGAAGGTTTTAGTTCACAAGCAAAACGTAAAGAATAATGAAGAAGAACTGCATGAAAAGAAGTCAAATGTTACAAAATGGTAAATCAAACTTAAGTAACATCTTTTGTGTGGGGAGATATCTTCCCTTTAAAGAACTAACCTACCGTATTCTAGAGCATACTATGGCTAAAGCATACTATGGCTAGGTTTTAATGTATCTATACATTACCTACGGCCCTGTTTGTTTAGGCTTTTTTTGGCTTCTGGACTTTAGCTTCGAAGCTAGAAAAGCACCTATTTACCTGCTTTTGGCTTTTGGCTTCGAAAAGCCTGAAACAACTTTAAAACTTGTTTTAGGCTTTTCGAAGCCAAAAGCTAAAAGCAGGTAAATAGGTGCTTTTCTGGCTTCGAAGCCAAAGTCCAAAAAGCCAAAAGCCTGCCAAACAAACAGGCCCTACAACGTACAAATAGTGGAGAAATAGATAAAAGGACAACATATATACTAGCATTTAAAAAAAAAGAATATATATGCAGCTGATCTGACCTTAAGCTCCAAGGTGGAGATGCTCTTACAAACACCTATAATTTTAAGATTTAAATATGTCATTCTGTAATAATATACACAGTGCTTAAAGCCCATAGGTGTTTTCGCCAAAAAAAAGAGTGTCTCTAGCTTCATTAGGCCAGAGTTGATTGTACCTATGGCAAATATGGCTTATACAGACAGCTACAATGGAAGGCCATGCGATGCACCATGTCTAACTAGCAATAAAAAGCAGTGAAAGACTTGTTCCTTTCTTCATATGATGAGCACCCCCTACCCTACTACCAGGTACCAACACCTTAAAATGTCAGGACTCCTGTGGACGAGCATGCCCCCATAACATTTCCATTTCCAAGAAATGCGTTCAGATTTTAGCATATAGCAAGCAAGGACCTTAGCTGAACCCCAGACTCCTCACCGGAAACAAAAAATGGCGTTCATGGGCTCTTGCCATCAGCCTTCTTCTTCCATGGCCACCACCCCAAGATTTGGCACAAGGAAGCCGGCAGCCTTGAGCTTCAGTACCTCCGCTCATGGCTGCAACTCATCACACCTTCCCTTTGCTGCAGCAACCAACAAGAAGGTATATATTATACTGATTGATACACACATGCATGTCAGCATGTGTGCTTGAATGATCCAAGAAGGTATCTTGATTCTCTCTTATTGATATATAATCTCTATCTCTACTATTATAGCATACCAAATTTGAACTTTTGAATCACTAGACCAATAAGCAATTTGGACCGTTGATTAGTGTCAATCGGACGGCTGTAATAGATAGGATTCGCGGCTACAGTACCATCTACAGTATGCTACAATATCATCTACAGTGACCATGAACAGTTATGTCTACAGTACTTGTAAACAGTACATAAACAGTACTCAAACATGCGTAGCATATACCAATTACTAGTTAATTGATAGGTGTTCGAGGACCAGTTGAGAGGTATTGTGTGCTACAGAGATGACAAGGGGGAGATGGTCTGCGAAGGGTATGACGAAGGCCCGAGGCTCGGAATGCGGCTACCGGAGAAGGCCTGCTTCCCATGGTAAGAGGAAGGAATCATCTCTGAATATTTTTCCTCTGTGTGCTGGGTAGGAGAAAGAACAAAGGGAAATGTTTGGCTGGAAGTAGCTCCAACTATATGAAAGAACAAATAATGCGTTGCCTGATGAAAATTATATTGCCTGATCAACCTGAAACATCTTCTGTGTTGTGTGAAAATAGGCCTGTGGGAGTTCAGGTCACCGATTTCATCCACCTGGCGACGCTCCGAGTTTTCGAAGACGAAGCCGATGTTCTTCAGCGCAAGAACGATCAGAATAGGAAGCTCTGAACAAGGAGACGCTGATCAAGTAAGAGTAATAATTGGAATAATTGGAGTTTGGAGGCATAGTATGTATGTGAAGTGCTGTGCTTAACTACCGGTAGTACTATACTCTGTACATAACTTGGTTAATTTCCCAGCAGTCGCACTGTGTTTCATCGAAATTACTTCTGTTTTCACGGTAGCATACGAGCATTTATAAGATGATGACGATCTTTTTATATAGAAACATTTCTTGAAGGGTGATATTGTTTATACTACTTTTGTGGATGAAAAGAGAGCAAAAGAGATCTGAATATCTGATTATTGCAATTAATCCACTGCAATGGCTGACGTCTAAGCTCTAATCCTCTGCTTATCATTGGACTGGCAGTAATAAATCCGTTACCAGAGCATTTCAGTTGGCAATGACATCGGTCATGGAAATCGACAACAAGAAAAAGAAGAAGAAAAATTAGTTAAGACATAATAGCTAATTAAATTAGTGGAACTACTTCAATACCTCACGTGTCCTTGTGGCTCTCAAGCTGGAGGTTCTTTTTTTTTAATAAAATAAAATTTTACTTCTGGCATCCGCACCGCACAAGTGCACACAGCACAAAGTAACATTTACGCCTAATGACATTGGAAACATAGAAAACAAATCGACATAAGACTAGCTCTAAAAATAATTAATTAGAACATAGCCTGAGACTAAGTCGTCACCTATGTGTATAGAGAAAATCTCACACACCTTGCTCCAGCATAAGTGGGACCACATCAAGCATATCCCGTGCTTCCTACTGTCGATGGAGTAGGGACTATGTTGAAACCAGTGGATAACCATATAGATAACCTGCAAAGGGTTAGTAGTACTCTTTTTTATCAAAAACAACATCATTACAATTGAGCCAAATAGACCAACAAATAGCCGCAGCCCCAACAAGCATAAGATCCTTGTTATCCCCACCCATGCCAACCGAGACATAAACATCCTGGGAACATTCAATGGCGGGCCAAATCCGAGCAGCATATGAACAAATCACCAGATAGACCGAGCTAGGGGCAGTCAAAAAACAAATGCTGGACTGTTTCGAAATTAGAACAAAAGCAACACAATTGACTATCATCCAATTTTGTTTAAGTAAATTATCTTTAGTAAGAACTACTCGTTTACATAGATACCATAAGAAGATCTTTATCTTCAATGGTACTTTGAATTTCCACAACCGTACATTCACACGAGGAGATATGAAATTACCCCGTGCTCTATACATTAATTGTACCGAAAAAAGGCCTGACCTAGTCAGTCTCCCTTGAAAAGTATCTTGTTGAGAAGAGAGCTGCACCGATGCAACCTTTTGCACAATCTCATACCATTGAATCAACTTGGGGCCAACTAGAGCACGATGGAAGGGCACATGTAGAGGAACCGAGCCAAGTACTTCGGCCACTGTGGGGTGTCTTCGACACACTAAATTATATAGTAGAGGATATTGCTTACAAAAAGGCGCGCTATCTAGCCACTTATCTTCCCAAAACCTGATATGCCTCCCATTATGAACCTTATGTATGCCGAAACGGCAGAAATGGTACTTGACTTTCATTAAACTAGTCCAGAAGTGAGAGTCACTCAGCTTACACGATACTTGACCCAAAGGATAGACACATAAGTACTTCTGGCGTAAGAGTTGCTGGAAAGTCTCATCTTCGTTCAATAACTTAAAGAGCCACTTGCTCAATAGACAAACATTCTGCAGCACAAGATTCCAAATGCCTAAGCTCCCTTGGTCCTTAGGCCCACATAGAAAATTCTAGCGAGCTAATCTATATTTGTGTTTATACTAGTTACTCTGCTAGTAGAATTGTGAGCGATAATAGTCCAGTCTTTTAATTACTCCTCTAGGTATTTCGAAAAAGGACATCATGAAGGTGGGTAAGGAGCTAAGCACCGAGTTTAGAAGTACCAACCGGCCACCTGGTGAGAGATTCCGCCCCTTTTAGCTTCCTAACTTTTTCTTAGTTTGTTCCTCGACCGCCCTCTACTCAGAATTCAAAAGGTTGCGATAGTGAATCGGGATACCCAAATAACGCTCAGGCAAAGCTCGTGTGTATGTCGACATCCAGATAGTAGTAACTCCTTAACCTCTTTTTCATACCATGTCATCATCAATTATTAACTCCAGCGCCAAACTTTGGTAGAAATTTTATGCCGTTATGCCCGTGTTGAATGCGGGAATTATACAGGAAATGATATATCTGGTCCCACTACATATGGTCTTCCCTACGAAATTCAAATGAGAATTATGCAATTCCAAATAAACATTGACTGATACTACACTTAGTGACACGAGTTATTCTGATTACATCAGATCCCGGCATAAACAAAACGGATATAGGTATCTACATAGTGCAAGCTCGCAAGTTACGCACCTAACTGTGAATACCTCACTGAAATTAACGCAGTAACCCGAAATTAAGTGCTGCAATCTTGAGATTTAAATGTGTTGATACAACCCATCAAACAAAAATTGAACTGGACATATATAGCTACATAATGCAAGCAACTGAACACTCTCCCTGAAATTAACTCTGTAATAGATCGTAATTGAGCGCAGCGTTCTTGAGATTTACACGTGGTAATGCAACACATCGGGCGATTGCTGCATGTTCCAGTGCTGGGAAGAAGTTCAGATGCCTTCGTCGTAGGGGAAGGAGGTGTCGCCGAGCCACTCGTCGCCGTAGATGAACTTGTCCACGGAGAACTGGGCCGCCTCGTCGTAGCCCATCTCATGGAACCCGGCCCAATCCACGCGCCAGTCCATGGCGGCGCCCGGCCCGCCGTTCCCGTACTCGCCGAAGTACACCGTGTCCCCGCGGCCGGCCTCCGCGCCGGGCCAGTCTACCCACCCGGCCCGGTCGACCAGCGGCCCCAGGTAGGACTCCATCACCACCGCGCGCGCGTGCGCGCCCCACGGCCGGCCGAGGAAGGTGCGCGTGCTGGTGCCGCTGGCGAGCAGCTCCGGCGAGGCGGACACCGTGCAGTTGTGCACGACGAAGCCCGTGTCCTCGTTGGGATCGCCGCGCCCCTGCGCCGTGAGCACGTTGGACTGGCCAGGGAGCGGCTCCCCCGCGACGAGCGCGCACCCCTGGAGCACCGCGGCGGCGTTGCCGAAGACGAGGTCCACCGTGCCGGAGACGGCGCACTCGCGGTAGAACTGCCGGAACGAGTGCGCGTAGAGCGCGTCCTGGTGGCCGTCGACGGCGCACCGGTACACGGCCGCCAGGTCCGCGTTCACGCGCAGCGCCACCGCCTGGCCCCTCGCCGCGCCGGCCGTGTTGCGGAACGCGATGTCGCGGGCCAGGAACCCCTCGCCGGCGACCCCTGCATGCACACGTTGCGTCAGTTAATGTATGCACGTCTGATTAATTAATCCCAGCCGTTAATTCCACAACTAATGATCATTATTATCCGGTATATAGACAACAAGATCGATCGACATGATGAGAGTTATCACGTATACATCTAGTCCAATTATTTTGATCGATCCTACTACTCATGGCCATGAGAAAGGGAAACGGTGTTTTGTCAGTGACTCGATGTCGTTCGAATTGGCAAGATAATTAAACTAGCTAGTGTTGGGCATGCATGTCGGTTAAGTCCGGCCAAGCAATCTAGACAAGTGACAGACATATCGACGTCGAGCATGTTTCGGATCTTAGCTAGCACATGCACGTGATGCATCAGTAGGCGAAATATCCGACTCACACCTCTGTAAACTGGACCCATGCATGCAGGCATGGCCCCAAAACGTAATTAGATAGATTCCTAGATCTGCACCACACCAAGATTCCTAATCAACTGGTCATGCATGCATTATCCAGGCATGATGTACTAGACTTTATACTACTGTTGTGTATCTAGTCTGAGTCTCTGACGGTCTGAAACAACACGTCATCACGACACGTCCGCTATGCATCGAAACTTGCAGATACGATGCATCGCAGGCGTCAGACATGCATGGCGACAGAACTCACGAGATAAGCTAGCAATGTAGCAGCTGCTCTGACAACAAACATGTGTATTTTTACGTAGTAACAATGCTTCACATCTTGCGAGGTGCAAGGAGAGTTAAGTTAGGTAAGATATCGATCGATTACCGACGGTGGCCGTGCGGAAGGTGGTCCAGCCGTCGGCGGCGCTTCGGCTGCCGGTGATGACTGTCACGTCGCGGCCCTCGCCGACCAGGACGATGTTCATCTTGTACGCCGGCACCTCCACGTTCTCCTCGTACGTCCCAGCCTTCACCTGGATCACCGTCCTCGTGTCGCTGTTGTTCGGCGCCGCCGCCACCGCCTCCCCCACCGTCCGGAAGTTCCCCGTCCCGTCCTTCGCCACCGTGATCACCATATTGCCGCCACTGTCATTCCCGTTGCCGTTACCACTGTCGTTGCCGTCGCCGCTTTTGTTGTCGTCCCCGCCATTGTCGTCGCCGTAGTCGTCCTGGAGCAGCCGCCGATTGTGATGGATAATCTTGGCCACCGCAGCTGGGAGGCTAGCCGCCGACCCGCCGCCGGGGCGGGTGACGAGGGAGAGCGAGTTGGAGACGTGCTCGTAGGCGTCGTCGAGGGAGGCGAGGAGGCTGTCCATCCGAGGGCCGGACGCGCCGGCGAGACCGTCGAGGCAGGTGGCCTTGTTGGTGAGCGCGGCCGCGAGGTGGGCGCGCACGGTGGGGAGGCTTTCGCCGGGGGCGGCGAGGAGCGACGTGGAGCGGGAGAGGGAGTCCAGCGTGGCGGCGTGGAGCTCGAGGCAGTCCTGCGCGGCACCGCGGCGGAGCGGCGGCGCGCCCGAGGGGGAGGAGAGCGTGTAGGAGAGGACGGGGGAGAGGGAGGAGACCGCGGACAGCGCGCCGCGGAGCGACGCGAGCACGACGGAGAGGATGTTCGCGGGGAGGAGGGGGACGGAGATGGACGACGCTGCCAGCTGGGCGGCGACGGCGTCGTGGTGCGCGGCGGCCGACGCGAGGCAGGAGGCCGGATGCGGGGTCGTGTGACAGATGGCGTGGACAGTGGCCGGCGGGGCGACGGCCTTGGCAGTGTGGCGGTGTTGTTCGTGGCGGTGGCATTGGGTGGTGGTGGCGGTGGAGAGGAGGAGGACGACGACGGCGAGGAGGAAAAGCGGCGAGAGAGTCGCCATGGCGACCGGAGAGAGTGTGAGTATGTGGCACAGTGGCAGTGAGTGAGTATAACGGAAGTATATAAGGCCGTGATTAGTGTTGATTTGTGCACAGTGCACTGGTCCTTGTGTTGATGCTAATTTAGTAGTTCGTGTGTGTTTTTAACGATTTTCATGTTCTTTAGTTTCACGGTTTTGATATTTCTAAATGGCTTGAGAAATTATTATATCGAGTTGCATACTGTTAAGGCTATAATTATATAAAAAATATATGTAACTTTAACTTTAGAAATATGTAACTACTCAACTACCTAGTTGCACATTTATAGAACTAAAGTTGTAAAAGAATTTTTTGCACAACTATAGACTTGATAATGTGCAACTTGATCGACTGAGAAATAATAATTTCTAGGATGATTTAGAAATAGATACTCCCTTAACATTGTACACGATATTAGATTAGTACCTAGCTAGTTGCTACACTAAGCTGGTAGGTTATTTGTACATGATATTAGACCACACTAAATTAATGTTCGGACCATGATTAGCTGAGCATTATGTGATATTAGATCAATACGTGGAGTTAAGGTTTATATCACCGGTCGTTGATTAGATCAGTATGCATACTTAAAGCTTAGATATTTTTTATGAGGTGTTAAATTATGAATATCTATCGACTGTGGCTAAATAATTAAGGTACACCAGAACAATATCGGATAATGTTTAGGTACGATTATAACAATATACCAGTTGTGGCCTATTAAATAATAAGGCTCCACCAGGACAATGACTGGATGATGTTTATATGCAATTATAAAAATTTATTAGTTGTGATCTGTTTAAATATAGTTATGAAGATTTATCGGCTATGATATGTTTAGGTGTAGTTATGAAAATATATCGACTGCGATCTATTTAAGTATGGTTATAATGATCTATTGATGAAAATCTATCGATCATGATCTATTTAGGTACTGACGATATATAGTACAGTATCCCGTATATGAGGAGGTATCCATATGTGATTCCCTGGATTATCGCAGTACAATACGTGTCTGGTAAGGATCCCAGGAGATAAAGCAACCCTTCGTAAGGAGGAAGGACACCCCTTAAACTAGGAAGTCAATCCCGACGTTTAAGGAAGCCAGAGTCCTACTCGGACCTAAGTCCATGTCCAGTACGACTCGGGGAGCCCCCTATAAAAGGATCAGCGATCCTATAGGGGAGGGAAAGGTCTTAAAAGCCAGAGAGAAATCTGAAGCCATCCAGAAGCCCTAGTGATTCCCACGAGAAGACCCGCTGCCTCGAAGGAGTCAAGCCCAGCTGAACTAATCACCGTAGTCTCCGATTAGGTCTAGGGTAGCCATTAACATGTGAAGACATTCTCTAATTAATATTATCCTAAGGGAGGTCTGAACCTGTATAAAAAGGGTGTTTCCTTACCATCAGATCTCTTGGCCTTGCGTCTTAGAGGTCCCTACCCCCCAAGTATCACAGTTCCACGAATACGTAAGATCGGCGGTTTACCGATCGTCGATAGATGGCGCCGATCATGGGGACCTCTTCGGCTCAAGCCGTCAAGGAAGCATCAGAGTCGGCAAGATGTGCAACTAGTCGCGATCAGTCCACGTCGCCGACTGCAAGGCCCTCCCCGGTTCAACCCGAGGAGGAAGAAGCAGGCTCGGCAGGAGATACGATCGCTCTCACGCGACGCATCGGGTACTCAGACCAGGGCTTCTACGACAACTTCGGCCCGATAGATCCGTACCCGGTGACTGACCGCATAGATTTTGGGGAATACGCCATTGGCGAGTACTCGGATTGCGAAATCGATCACTTCAGAACCGAGTGCGCCAGGGCCTTTGAGGGAACGTTGGTGTTACACGACGATTCCCAAGCAGGAACGACCGGCCTGGTACCAGGGCGGTCGCCTACAACTTCTGATCAACCAATCGATCAAGATCTCAATCACAGCATCCCTCCCTACGAGAAAGACACGATGGAGTGGGAATACACCCCATCCAATCCAGACCCTCGGGTGGTTCTCGTGATCTAGGACGGTCGAGAAGAGCCCGAGGACCAGGATCAAGATGGGGGCTCACAACGTCAGAGCTCGATGACTACTCCCTGTAGGAACGGGAATATGCCTACGGCAGCATACAGAACCCCTCAAGGGACGGGTGAGTACGTGCCCCGAACTGCTTGAAGAATCGTCGAGGTGCGCAATCTGCTGTTACGACCACCAACAGAAGATCTGACGACACCCGACGGAGAACAATGGCTACGACGGCTGGGGGCTAAACTACAGCAGGCCCAAGCCCAAGCCGAATCTTCCCGACTCCAGTCGGGGACACACAGCTCCGCTCGAGAAAAAACCCTTCTCCGACCAGGGGGATCGGACGGAGAAGGACGACATCCCAGGAACCAATCTCGCCGGGATGGACAGACGTCGACCTCCGCGACAGGCTCAACGAGCGTTGATCTCAAAGGCATCAGTGAGAGCAAACCCCTCCCCGGAGAGAATACCTTCACCGCGCTAATAACAGGGAACGATCTCCGACCCCAAATAGCAGCCAGAACGCGCCTTACCGGAGGACCATCAACGGATGCCAAGCGTTATCCATCTCCCGGACTCCTCGAGGCGCTTCTTCAGCTCCTCGTTCTCCGCCCGGTGTGCCTCCATCTCGGCCTTCGCCTTCTGGAGCGGAGGAATCCGATGAAGGATGCGCTGTCAAAACAACAAGGTTAGTACCGAGTACATTGACGTTTGAATACTAACTCCTTGGATTACCTGCAGCTAGGAGTAGAGATCGTCGTCCTCGGGCACCGACGCCTCCGGTGCGGGGAGCTCAGTCTGTACGACCGAGGGCTGCCTCGGCCTCGCCGCCGGGGGCTGCGTCTCTACAGCGGCCCCAGTCGTGGCTCCAATCGGACGGATGGTCACCCTAGTTGGAGGGAGCAGCTCATCAGCCTTCACGGGATAAAGGAAGGAAGATTTTCAAAAAGACCAAAAAGAAGACTTACCACGGGAGCTTCACCGGGGGTGAGGCTCTTTTCGCCAACACCTCCGAGCTCCGCTTCTCGGTAGGCACCAGCAGCGACTTACCCTTATCCGCAGGAGGACCCACAACCGGCGCAACCTCCTCCGTGCTGATAGGCACGGCAGAAGACGCCGACTCCTCCGAGCGGGGATCGCTCGTGTCCTGCATCCCGACAACTCACTCCCGTCATCCTAGATCACAAAAAAATATCAACGGGAGGAAGTTAGTCGAGCATGGATTCTCACCTGAGGCTGGGGGCTTGGCAGAGGAGAAGGGGCCCGAGTAGGAGACTTCGCTCGGGCAATCTCCACCACCGCCTCGGCCCCAGACGGACCTTCAACCCTTGGGATCGAAGGGGTCACACCAAGGACCTCGACCTCTTCGTCCTAAACGGGGGCACCAGCCTGCTCAGCCTCCGAGTCGGGAGCCCCGCGGCCTACTCGCTGCAAAGAAAAAATCCGAATAGCGTCAGAAGCACTGCCCGAACGAACTGCGATTAGACAATGCAGAAACCATCAACTCACCTAGAGGATCTCCTTTCGGTTGTCGGAGCTAAGCTTCAGTATCGGCAAGGGCACGTCGGTCCGCCCGCCTTGAGGAGATTGTTTGAATAGGTTGTTCAACCTATTCTGAAGCTCCTCAGGGGAAAGGTCCACACAACCAATAGGGAATTAACGAGTGAGAAGACAGGAGTTTTCTGACAAAAAACGACGGAGGGGTTCGAATACTCACCTGTGTCGAAGTCCCTTGTCTGGTCTTTGCCCTCCGGGACCACCCAGGTGGGCTGAATTTTCGACCGAAGAGGGCTGATTCTGCGCCGAAGAAAGTCCTCCGCGACGTCCCATGTCGACAATCCTCTTGCGGCAAGGGCGGTGATGTCGCTGACGAGGGCCTTGAGCCCTTTGGTCTCCTTCGGAGCCTCCGCCCAGCACTTCGTCAGGAAGGGAGCCAGACCTCGGTAGTGGATCCCGGAGGAAGGTGGGGGCTGGCAGTAGAACCACCTCGAGTGCTAGCCCGACCACGACGACTTCCAGGAAGAGGAGATGTAGGCGTCCTTCTTCCCTTCCCGGAGTTGGAATCCGGCGCCACCGACGACACCTCCGCTGCCGGCCTTCATCCGGCGGAGGTTGTAGGAATACTTCCAGAGCTCCAGGCTCGACCTGATGCCGAGGTACGCTTCGCACAGGTGTGCGAATACCGCCAGCATCAGAACCGAGTTCGGGTTGAGATGTATCAACTCGATCCCGTAGAACTGGAGCACCAGGAGAAAGAAATGAGAAGGTGGGAATTGGAATCCGCACCTGAAGAAATTAGCGAAGACGACGGTCCAAGTCATGTCCGGACTCGGGACCTCTCCTTCGCAGCCTCCCGGTACCGTACGAACACCTCCGGGAGGATGACCTCCTCCGCCACAAGCTTTTTGAGGACGGCGGAGTCCATCACCGAGGGTTCGAACTCGGGGATGGTGACGATCGGATCCCCCGAAAGATCCCCCGCCGACTTCTTATAATCGGGGGACTTCTTTGCTGCGCTTTTCTTCCCATTGCCGCTGACGGTGATCGGCGAAGGCAAAACGAAAGACGAAAGCAGGAGCATAAGGAAGAAAATGAGGATGCTGGGAGATAGGGGCAATACGGGCAAAACCCCAATTCCTGGTCTCTTAAAAATTCAATTTTCGCCTGACCAGAGCGCGGTTAACGGCACGATCTGTTCCATCGCATTTAATGCGGACATTTGCTTTTCCCGCATGCGAGACGTTGTGCACGGGAAAAAGAGGGTCTGATAGACCCACGACCCCGACAAACGCATTACGTTTTGGCTAACGTCAGCCGAACAGTAGTGCAGAAAAAGGAAAGATTCTTCATCACCACGCGAAATTTCCGCCACGACGGTTCGGTTTCCTAGAAATCTACCAGGCGAACGCGTGTCTGTAAGCGATGGATCAGATCAAACAAAAAGAAATGCTTTTCGGGTAATTTAACCTCGAAAATGCCTTGGATTACTCGGAGATTTACTCCGACCAGGATGCCATGACTACTCGGTAGAGATAGTTCCGACTCAGGGACGTCATTGCTAAAGTATTCGATTTCGCCTACTCGGAGTCGTTTCCCGACAAGGGCAGATTTCTTACAGAACAGTCATGACCTCACTTCACGTACTGATGGGGGGCTTGACGATATATAGTACAGTATCCCGTATATGAGGAGGTATCCGTATGTGATTCCCTGGGTTATCGGAGTACAATACGTGTCTGGTAAGGATCCTAGGAGATAAGCCAACCCTTCGTAAGGAGGAAGGACACCCCTTAAACTAGGAAGTCAATGCCGACATTTAAGGAAGCCAGAGTACTACTCGGGCCTAAGTCCATGTCCAGTACGACTCGGGGAGCCCCCTATAAAAGGATCAGCGATCCTATAGGGGAGGGGAAGGTCTTAGAAGCCATCCAGAAGCCCCAGCGATTCACACGAGAAGATCCGCTGTCTCGAAGGAGTCGAGCCCAGCGGAACTAATCGCCGTAGTCTCCGATTAGGTCTAGGGTAGCCATTAACATACACATCCCTTGTAAAGACATTCTCTGATTAATATATACGAACAGGACGTAGGGTTATTATCCTGAGGGAGGCCCGAACCTGTATAAAAAGGGCATTTCCTTACCGTCAGATCTCTTGGCCTTGTGCCCTAGAGGTCTCTACCCCCCAAGTATCACAGTTCCATGAATACCATAAGATCGGCGGTTTACCGATCGTCGACAGGTACAGTTACGAAGATATATCAATAGTGAGCTGCTTAAGTACGGTCATAAAGAAATATAGACATTGAGACGTTTATGTACAGTTATTAAAATCTATCGGTTGTGGTCCACTAATAATAAGAGGGTTCATAAGATTAATTTAGGTACTGGTATAAAAATCTATTGGTTGTGATCTGTTTAGCTATAGTTATAAATATATCGGATGTGATCTGTTTAGGTACAGCTATGAAGATTTATCAATCGGCTATGATCTGTTTAGGTACAGTTATAAAGATCTTCGATCATGATCTACTTAAGTATAGTTATGAAGATCTATCAGTTTTGGTCTATCAATAATAAGAGGATTCACCAGATTAATAATCAAAATTTTGCTTTTTGTGTTAGAATATTTTAGTTTATTTTTACTTTTTCTATTATGTTGTATTTTTAGTATATGATAGGTAACAGATACAATAGAATATAATAGATAAATAATTTGTGTGTGCTCTAAAGAATTATAATGTGTGCGGTAAGTACTTCTGCTTTCATTGGTGTTTTTAATACAGGTATATGTGTTTACAGGTTTATATAAGAAAACTAAACTGCTTCCGAGCTAAATCTACGTGCTCCGCGCATGGGTGGTGAGTCTTTGACAAGAAAAAACGAAGATCTATTATTTTCTTCTTGAAAATGCCTAGATGTATTCGAGTATTTTTTTATGAAATACTTAAATTCTAAACACTTAAATCTTTATTCAATTAATTTTACCCTTATTTTCTTATTTTATAATAATAAAATTGTATGGATGAAAATTTGAGTACTCTTCTCCGATCAGGAGCTAGTCCTCAACACGCTTAGTAGCCTTAGCTCCAGGTTCGCGCACTCCATCTCCAGGCTCAACCTAGTGTCATAGCTTCTATCCTTTCTACACGTCCGATCCTTCTTCTTGGAGAGGAATAACACATCACCCACACTATGGCCATGGAGGCTGTGAAGGCATTGTATGCCGGCGCCGTTCATAGCTAGTATGTGTCCAACCAGCAACCTTCCCCAGCACCAGGCTCCAACAGTTGGTGACCCAAGCGCAAACCGAAAAGGGCCGCTTCGAGCTGGACTCCGTCTCTAGCCGTAGCAATCCACCTCATCTCCTCTACTGGTAGTCATCCCTGGGATGGCATGTTCCTGGCATGGCCTGCTCAGTTGCGCGCCGCCCCACCATCTGCCTCCGGCGCGAGCATGCTCCTCGGTCCGCGACTCGGCATCTTTGTACAACAGGCACTCCATGCAACGCCTGTGCCGTCCCCTATGACGTTCACTCCAGCGCTCGACCAACCACTCTAGGATTAGGCTCCCTTGGTCAACGTGCCGACGAACCTGTCGTTGCATGCACCGTCTTCCGGCAAATCCAACTGGTTCTTTTCACATGACCTCGCATCCTGGTATGCTCTCTTGCCCTCAGCACTTCTTCTTGTTGGTAATGGCAATGCTCTTCTCATCTCCCATTCTAGCTCCTCGTTCGTTGCTACTCTCTTTCGTCCTCTTTACCTCTCCAACGTTCTCGTAGCTTCCTCTCTCCTTAAGCACCTGCTATTGGTTCGTGCTTTAACTCATGATAACAATGTTTCAGTCGAATTTGATGCTGATTTGTGCTTTAACTCATGATAACCATGTTTCAGTCAAATATGATGCTGGTTCGTGCTTTAACTCATGATAAGCATGTTTCAGTTGAATTTGATGCTCACTGATTTCCTCCGCTCTGATAGCCACGGAGAGCTACCAGCTATCGTCACCATCTTCCTGCAGTGGATGCGGTCTGCTCGCCATCAAAGTACGATAGCGAAAGCTTGAGATCAAAGTTCTAACTAACTCGCAGCCTCGATTAAAATCTCTCTCCGTTAATTACCAAACCAACAGCAGAAAGCAAACCACGGAACGGGAGGATACAGAAAACGCGTGCGCCCCAAACGGCCCGCACGCCCGCCCGCCAGCCAATTTCCCCTCTCTCTTCCTCCTTTCGCTCGACGCTCCTTTAGGCCCCTCCCACCGGGGAACGCCGCCGCTCGATCCACCCAAACCCCGCCCAAATCCCCAATTCTCCCCCCAAATCTCCCCGAATTCCCCACCACCCCGACTAGCTGCTACAGGATCGTGTTTGTTGGATCCACTGGATCCCCAGTCGAGCGGCGGCGTGTGGCCGGGGGAAATTTGAGCTAGGGTTCGGTGGCCGCCTAGGGTTTTCGCCATGGCCGATAAGGCCTGCCTCAAGCGCCTCCAGAAGGAGTACCACGCGCTCTGCAAGGTGAGCTCGCCGCACCCTGGTTCGGTTCGAATCGATTCATTCGATTGACGCCGTTCGTTTTCCCTTTTGTTGCGCTCTGATGCGATTCGGATGGTTGATTTTGTATTCGGCTGGTTTGCAGGAGCCGCCGCCGCAGATCGTGGCCCGCCCGCTGCCCAACGACATATTGGAGTGGCGTAAGTAGCTTCCGCTGACCGCACCTGTAGATTTACCGTCCTTTAAGTTGCTAACGTTTGGCGTGAATTGAGTGATTGCGCTTGGTGTGGTGTTAATCGCTGATGTATGTGATACACATGTGGTTACTTGCGTAAGCTATGAAGTTGCAGCATTGTGGATGTGCTTGATTTAGGTATCCTCGTGCTTATGTTATTCCTGTGTAGCATAGAAATATAAGGCTTAAAATGTGGGACGTCATTTTTGTAATGTGTTCAGTTGACTATAACCACCTATTGTTTCTGTTAAAAATTACATATATTCTGCTGATTTTGTGAAAACTGTGCTGAAAGTTTGGCCTCTGAGTTGGATAAGTTCAATCGTTTTTGACTCTGGGAAGAAAAGCTCAGGCACAATCGATGGAAATGCTTAGCCCCCAATTTGCTACCTAGTCAGAAAAAGGTTGAGAAATTTTGAAGATTATAGCTTTTGCAGAACTCCTGTTCTTTGTTATGAACTAGCTCCTGATAGTACACATTAACTAAACTTCAATGTTCTTATGGTTCGTCCGGGGGGTTGGGGGGGGGTGGTGGTGTTATTATTAGCATATGGGAAGTTCAGTATGAGAAGTCTACATGTAGAAAGTCGGATATGCTCATGCTCCTGCAGGAACATATGTGTGATCTGACTATTTGCTTGTGAGGTGAAGGTCATAGGCATGGAAATGAGCAAGTGTCACACCTGTGGTCCTAGATTTTTTTTGATGCATTTGTTGGGTACTTATTCAACAATCATTGCAGTAACTCATGCAGCTGCGCCACTTTCTCACATCATTATGTGGCGTTGCTTTATGGCCTGTTTTGAGTATGGAATAGGTTCCATTACTCCCATTTGTTTACGACATGTTTTGGTCGCCACCAGGGCTTGCATTGGTCTACAATCGTTTGTCGTTTAAGTGCGGCGAATATAATCAGTTTCATACATTTTGACACTGCAAACATAGTTTTACTGTTTCATACTGATATTTCCAGCTAATTGTATATGCCTAGCGAGTACAGTTGCCACTATAAATATGGTAGATATATATCTATGTTCCGTACGTACTGAGGCCTCCTACTAATGTTATGTATCAACCTTGCCTAATAGCTAATACATATTGCAGGTTCTTGGTTACTTCTATTCAAATGGAATGTTGTGTTTTCGGTACATCATGATTGATTAGTTCCCCAAAACAGCAACTTGCTTCTTGCTACAACTGATGCTGAAGTGTAGATTTTAGTTACAGATTTTGACCTTTTATGCATTAGGTAAACCTGTGCAAAGTTAAAAGTATGTGTTTGTTAGATATGTTTAATAATTTTTCATTATAAAGTTTTAAACTTCTCTACTTATCTAAATTTAGTTACTGTGATTTTAATAAGTGACACACCTACCAGTGGCAACAAACTATCCCTGGTTTTATATTCTGGCCACATGGATACCTTGATGCCAGAGTACATGTACATTTTTTACTTTAAGCTTTTCTGCAAGTCTAATCCTTGGAAGTTTTCGGATTGTATGTCATATGCATCATTGACATGCTTGTTTTCAATGCTATCTTTTTGCTCTCTTTGAAGCTTGTTTCAGGTACCTATTTATGTCTTTTTCTTGTATGCCAGATTTTGTACTTGAAGGAAGTGCAGGCACACCTTTTGAAGGTAAAGATGATACACATTCAAAACCATCATCTTTTACACACTGTTCGACTTCAGTCCGTATTTTACAATCTTTAACATTGTTTTTGCATTTGATTTTTCCTCCTGAAGGTGGATATTACTATGGGAAGCTTAAATTTCCTTCTGACTATCCTTTTAAACCTCCAAGTATCAGGTACTGAAACACTCTGTGTCAGTAATACTAATATTTGAGCAAAGGTTGTGTTTTGATGATTCTCTGTTCCTTCTGATTAGGATGTAAAAAGGGTAAACCGGAATTGCTAATGAACACTTTGAAACTTTGATTTCTACTTCTAACTTTTTTTGTTGTTGTTCAGCATGACAACCCCCAGCGGCAGGTTTGCCCCTCACAAAAGGATATGCCTATCAATGAGTGACTGTAAGTGTCACACTGTATGCAGATCTTAATTTTCTTTGTATTTGATTGGGTTTGAAGTAATTCCCATCATCACTATGGTTTTGTAGTTCATCCGGAATCTTGGAATCCAATGTGGTCTGTAGCAAGGTATGCACACGTTGATGTCTAGCCCGCAGTTCGCTGTATGAGTACAGTGTGCCCTCTCATTGATCTCCCTATTATTATTTTTTTGGCTGAGCATCCTTTCTATATCCTGCGGGTATCTAAACTGATCCGCACCTTTTTCAGCTCGTAAGTCTGAACATGGATTTGCACCCACAAGATGTTCCTGATTTCAATTTCAGCTACTTTACAGTTTAGGATCTTTAAATTTCTTGTATTCGAATCAATGTTCAGTTGTGAATACTATTATTCTATATGAGCATTCATGAATCATGCTTTTGTGGTTCCTTGGGAGTCAACAGAGCTTTTTATTTAACAATGAGATGGTGGAACTAGTTTCACTGTTCCAGCGATACAAGTGGTCTTTCATTGTGAAGTTGTGACTGTATTTTGCCATACAAACTCTTTGTGCTTTTTTTTCTTCACCGGTCTGACATATGCCTTTGTGCTGCAGCATTCTCACGGGGCTCCTGTCATTTATGGTGAGTTACTTTTGCATTAGCTACGAGACAGACATGATTAAGAGATGGACAGTCTCAAGCCTAGCTATTTGTACCCTTGATACTTAGCAAGCACTACACTACTACAGCAAGCAATTCTTCTTATTGTTTAGATAACCAACATTGGCATTTTACTTGCAAGGGTGCAGTTCCGTGAACAATTTTACAGTTCTACTGATAATTTCACTTGTTTTTCATGTTGATCACCTAAATACTAGTGCTTAAATGACAAGAGATTTTCTTGTTATGGCATGCTGTTATGATCCCTTACAATTATCTGGTTGTTTCACCTTGGGACATAATTATTTTGAACTCCTTGCCTTCTGAAGTATAAACTATGAACAATGTGAATAATTCTTGTACTTGCAGATGGATGATGCTCTGACAACTGGAAGCATCAGGAGTACAGATGGAGAAAAGAGGCGTTTAGCAAAGGCCTCCCTTGCCTACAATTGTGAGAGGTAAATGTGTTTCTCTGCAAGATAATTTTAATCTGACCGTGTTCTTTTGTGTAGGAGTGAGAAAAATGTTAACTTTCCAGAAACAGAAATTAGCATATCTGTTCAATAAGTATGCTCACATGAAAGGGAGAAAAAGTTCTATCTCAGTCAGCATGCTCTTCTTTGCAAGTACAGTGGACTCATGGGGGCCATGTTAAATCACCACGTAGTGTTACACCATGACTCCATTTATTTAATTAACTTCAATGGGTGACATTTATGTACTTGTGCTGATTTGGTCTTTATGCTTGTGTCATGTTTTAATTATGCTATTTTTCGTCACCATGAGCTATTCCCTGTTTCAAACCATATCTTGTAAACAACCGTTCTTGTTCCACAGCAAAATTGCCCGCACTTCAGGAAACTGTTTCCAGAGTATGTTGAGAAGTACAACCAACAGCAAGAAATGGATCAAACTGTTGCAGAGCCAGAGCGTCAGGAGAACCCTGTCCGAGCTCCAACTCCTGCCGTCCAGCAAGCCGCAGTTATGCTGAATAATAGAGGAAAACCAGTGGCAGAGGCCCGTGGCGAAAAGAAGCAGAAGAAGCGACTGCCCTTATGGCTGATGGTGGTTATCGTTTCTGTTTTTGGTGCAGTGATGGCCTTGCCCCTGATGCAACTTTGACAGTAAAAGGCTATGGAAGTGTAACACCAGGGCCGTAATTTTGTATAGCTTTTCAATGGTTTGTGCAACTCATTCTTCCGTGGACTTCTACCTTGGGGACATGGTGATGAACCTGTGATGGCAAAATCTGTAGAACCGTATTCCCACCTATTGACGAGCAGCTCTACAAACTGCTTTATTTGAGCTGTAGCTTGTGAGCCGTACATTTTTGTTTTTCCATTTTCTCGCTTGTCTAACCTGTGCTGCTGCCATGCCCATTTCATGCTTGGCTCGCTGATGTTTTCTCATTTTCAGCACTAATGCTGGCGTGACTGGGTTGCTTTAGAACACAAGAGACCTAACCAGTCCCATGTTGATCTTAGACAGATGTCGTACTTATCTGCACTAAACTGTGCTCTCTCTGCTGGGTATACATCGTGTGATGATGTGTGAAGATCTCGAGTTATTCGTCTCCTTCCAAGTGATGCTTGGTTCTTTCAAAATTCCCCTCTTCTTGTATTTGCTTGGCTTAGCTGCTTTGCTGGCTCTGTGATGTTGTATATTCACCGACAGCAGGAGCTGCTGCTGTCACGGCTTTCGGGTGAGCGATACGTGTCGTTGGCTCCTCTTCGCCCGCACAACCACACGAACTCAGCGACCTCACGCTGCCTGTGGAGTTGTGGTGACCAATGTCTTGGGAAGTTGGGCCCAATACGTCGATTTCAGTCACGGCCGACTTAATTACTGCGACCATTTCAGTACAGTGACCTGAATAGACTTGGACCGTTTATTATTCAGTCGGCCATTTTTTCTTTGTTCATCTCAAGTCAATTTTTCGCTGCCGCCCTCCTCCCGGCACCCACAGCCGTCCCACCTAAATCGTCTTCGAAGGCTAGAACCACCATCCATCTGTCACCTGACCACTCATTGTCACCGCCATCTTCACTATCACTGGATCTATCCATCTCTATAGCCCCCGCCTCCTAAACCTAGCACCTCCTCCACGTTGACCTTCCCCCCTTCGGCAACGGCACACTGGCTGTCTCCCACAACCGCCTCACCACGCTGCCCTCGCACATGAGCTTCTTCTCCGATGATGGTGACCCTCCATCCCAAATGTCTATGTTCGGAGGGAGTAGGAAAGAAAAAGAAGAAATTAACTAAGCTAGAGTTTTTTTTCATGCAACTATAGTAAACATGAATAGACTTTTACCTAGATCTTTCTCATAATTGTTTGTACTCTATCGGACATTGTTAGAACTGTAGTAGTATCTCGTCCTTTTGATTCTCTTGTAGCTATGAGTGCTACAGACGGGTTGATGAGAGGAATGGAAGTGATTGATACAGGAGATTGTCTTAGTGTTCCATTTGGCACAGCTCTCTTGGAAGAATTTTCAACATTTTGATAATTTGGGTCCTCTAGATATTAGTGCAATATTTCTTATTCATACATATAAAAAGCTCATTTGGAACCGAATATTTGTGTTGACACTTGACTACCATGGCGACCTCAAATAGTCAGTGTCTTCAGCATTAGTGATTTCACTTATGCAGAAACATACTACCTCCGCTCTCAAATGTATGCATCTGTTGATGTGTTCAATCAAATTTTTAAAATTTGACCACTAATATATGTAAAAGTACATTGATACACTATGAAAATAATGTTCTGAGATTCGTCTTATAACATTCTTTCATATTATGCACTTTTATTTTGATAATATATCATGGTTAAAAATTATAGTCAAAGTCTTGTATTGGAGATTCAAAAGTCAAAAATGACATATTTGAGAAAGGAGGGAGTAATAGCTTCCCATGAAGCAGTTCGATCTTAGCAAAAATTGGGTAAAATTCCCACATCCGAACTGTGTCCATGAACAGAACAAAGAGTTCCCCGCCCATCTTTCATCAAGACATTCAACACTGTAACCTTAGGCACCTTACCATCAGTAGATGTCAGGACTCGCGACATACGATCCAATCGTATGATATATGCGTATAAGATCAATTCATATGAACCATCTTGATTCAACAAATGCATGTAGGAGCACAATGTCATTATGTACACCGCACAGGGTAAAACGCTGAAAAAGAAACTGATCTTCGACGTGTGACTACGTGTGCCGATCTTGAATCATCTCGGGCATACTAAACTAATTGCCTTCTAGGCATACATCCAGCCTGTGGCAATGAAGCGATGGTCAATTGCCAGTATATCACCGAAGATACGGAATATTCCACTTTACTCTTGACATGTTCATATATTAACATATTGAGATGGAACCAACATGTCCCTTCGGAAATTCAGTTCTTAGGAAGCATATGCTGATCTTAGTTTCTGCTTCTCACACCAGACAAAAAATGTCAGCTCTCAGGTGCTACCCACGAAAGAAGTTTTTGCTCAACTTCTTGCCAGTTGTGAACCTTGGTCACCAGCGGATGTGATTGATCCACACCAGTTTTGCACCAGGGATACGAATTATCGTAATCAAAGAGCAGGACCTTCATGCCATCCTCAGCGCATTCTAAAGCATATCTTGGTTATCGTCTATTAAAACCTGAGCACCAAAAGATCTGCAGCAAAGCATTCCATAGCAAACAAGTTAATGTTATGTGTACGAACAGTTGAGACCACATCGTACACAATCTCCTAATATGATCACTAGAATAACGTTCCCTTACAACCTTACCTGCAAATTTCTGATTTTGGCCTTGATTGACCTTGCAAAGCAAAATGGTTCCCAAAGTGGATCTGCTCAAATAAGCCTGGATAAAACATCTCGATCCACTCTAATGTGTGATTCTTAATTGCATCCTGCCGAGATCTTTACAAGGAAGAATCGTTAGGCACACGGCATATGACAAAAGATGAATTGATTATGTCTCTAAAATCAAATGATTGACTTACGTTACTACAGATAAGCTACAGAAAGAAGAAAGATTTTGGAGAGCATCTCGAGCGCCTGGGATAGGATGTATACCATCTTGGAAGTAATGGGTTGTAAAGAACTCGTGGACAAGAATATTAGCTGCAGCAATTTAGAAGAATGTTTGATTTCATACAGTGCATTGTATATTCAAAACATCAACGTTTGTAAGTTCCATGATGAAAATGAAGATAAGTAGTGCCAAGACACACCTCTTTCTCGAGAACAGTTCCATATCTGCATGGAGTTTTGCAAAAAGATGTAAGAACTACCTGGTTGACAAAATATTCAGCTAGAAAAACTCATTGATAATGTCCCAATCAAAGAAAACAAACTACAGGAATTCAAAATTTTGAGGAAGGCAGAGCTTCAAATTCACCTTAAAGAACTCATACACATGGTATTCTGATACTGAGTGATTCAAGGAATAACGCTCCGCTATAAATCTGTTCAGAGCAGCAAGAAAGCTTCCAAGAACTGCAAGCAAGATATACACAACAAGATAGTGAAAATGGAGATATTCATATAAACAGAAATATAGTGCTACTTCTTGACCTGGAAAGGAACATGAGAGAAGACAATGTCATGAACTTCGTAAATTATGGTCATGACGAGATATGACTTTGCAATAATGTTCAATTCACAATTCATTTCAAAAGACCAAGCACCATGAAACCGAACCACTAAAGAAAGGAACCAGTTTAAGCAATCAACATGAATGTTCAGCCCTGCACAACTGAGAGATGCATAATTCTATATTGTAAATATCTCACAAGAGACAATACCTTCATCCACGTCGACAGCAACCACCATTTTAGTTGACACAGCATGCTCAGGGAAACCCAGAGGCTTCCCCCACCGGCATGCACCATTTCCGTAAACACTCTTTCTGCTCACTTCCTCCGGCAGCAGAACCTCTGAATCACGGATCAACTGCCGCTGAGGGGCCAGAACTCGTGCCTTGATTTCCACTGCCTCACCGTCACCATCAACCCTCCTGAATCTGCTATCTTGCCAATCCAGACAGCCCTTCAAGCTCAACACGCTCCCCGGCGCAAACCTCCTACCAATCCCCAAATCAAGAGCACCCTTCCTCTGCATCCTAGAGCTTTCGTTGTACACATTTGAGTGGTTAAAACTGCAAAAGCAAGCACGACTTGCAGCGGCCGTCGGCAACATGGCGGGGTTCCACCCCCGGGGCAGCGGACGCAGACGATCGAGCAGAGACCGCACGACTCCCGGGTTTAGCATATTGATACGAGCATTCCCAGCCAATCACGGAAACCTGCAAGCCCGCGCATTCCTCAAGATCAGATCCTTTTACCCAAACAAGAATTCAAAGAATCCGCACGATGGCCAAATCAAGAAAGGGCGGATCGCAATCGCCAGCACGATCCCGTACATGTAGACGCGAGATCAGATCGGTTAGAACGATAACAGGGGCGGATCTAGATGGCGTCCCTGGTGCGCACCGGCACACTCAAAATTTGCGGAAGTTAGTCTGGGATTAAGTAATCACTGGATGGCCAACAGCTACTACCTTCAAAATCAAATGTCCAAGACCGCGGTGAGAAACCAGGCAGGCGACGGGAACGGCGATGGCGGCGGCGCGGGTGTGCGGCGTCGGCGGTGACGCTGAGCTACAGCACGGCGGCAGCTCTAGGGCACAGCGTTGGTAGACTATACTAGAGATTCTAGAGTTGGGTTGGATTGGAGCTTGGGAGAGGAACGGATCGGGGAGGAAGAGGAAAGGCAGAAGAGGAGGGTGCTGAGGAATTTTCAGCCTCTGCTATCGACGTGGAGAGCCAACAAAATTTGGCCCTTTTTTAGTTCGGCTCCAACATTTGCCAGTTTCGCTTTTTTCTTGCCACCCAAATTGGCTTGCACCAACTTTGTTAAGACAAAGATTGGCAGCAAAACAAGCTGGGAGGGAGTACGTGTGAGACGGAGTGTGCATCCATGTGCCTAAAAAATAAAAAAAATTAGAACCTTATTAGAGCCATTTTGTACTAGTATGATTTTAGTCAGAGAGGGGCTAACATCAAAAAATACGTTCCATATTGGCCACTCGGGATTGCTTTCCATAGTCTTGTTCTTTTTTAATTTCATTGGTTTGTCTTGGAATGCAAAATCCTTGTCGTGATCCCAGAAATATGCATGGCTCTCACGTCTCAGTGTTTGGCATGATGCTGGTACCGTGGAGTCGTGGAGAACTTTTTTTTATGCTGGATACCTTATCCCTAACAAGATGCAAAAGAGAGGAAAAAGGTCCTTCAAAATGAAGTAGATATATAAGAAAAGTGATTTCAGAAGTCCGGGTGAGCCTGTCGCCTACCCGTTGAGGCAACGCGTTTGACAGCGTAGCCATAACTTGTCTTACAAATGCAATAGAAAAGGAAAGCGTCCGTGTTAAAAAACAACAACTAGCTAAGGATCATGACCTTTTTAATTAAAGTATAAATACATCGTGTAACTTTTTTAACATTTTAGACTTTAGGTGAACTAGACTCTTGATGTCACGAAGATACAGCAATCGATCAGTTACGTATGACTTCTTCGAAAATGGACTCGGTACAAAACTGCAGATTGCATAGCCCGTCATGTTCATCAGACTGGGAAAGAGAGCCAACGCCGAAAGGGCCTATGTGTGCGCAGGGAGGACATGCAGGCCGTCACAGCGAAATCGCCCGGCTCATGAGCCAGGCGCGATAATACGGCCCATGTAGAACAAGCCGCGCGTCTCAGCCAGGTCGCCGCAGGCCCCAACCTGCTGCCAAATCACCTATTTAGGCCCAGCCAATACCCAAACTGCACGCACAGCCCAATTCCGCCACGGCTGCGGAAAACTGCTCCCGATCCGGGGCGAGCGGGGAATTTTTCCCCCTCTTGTTAGCCCCCGTTGCACACCGTGGACGAATTAGCTGCTTCTAAAATACAATAATAAATTTATCCTCGCTACAGGCTAAATAGATGACACATGTCATATATCATATTTGGAGAGCATGACGGGTACTTATCACGTATCACAGGAGTGATAGGGTATTGGAACAACGGCAGCAAGCGTGACAGGTCACTGTAGGCGCGACACCTGACCTATTGCCGATTCAAACTGTGTCAGGACACGTGTTGCACTCCGGTCGTGATATGTTACGTATTAGTGTTCACTGTGGCTCTAACTCTCTTAACTCTGTTGCACCTCCAACCAGTGATAAACCCCCGGCGAAATCCTGTTAGCTAGAGCAATATTTTTGCCAGAGAATTTACACGCCTCATTAACAACACACCCGACCGACCAGGGTAGCTGGCTTACGCGGGGCCACGTACGCTCGTGTAGCTCCCACTGACGTGATGTCATGACTTGACTCCTCTCACGTTTTCGTGCAACCAACTCAAACCGGTTCCCCGGCCATCAGATTCTTGCATCGATCTTCACCAACACAAATCATCAGTACCTAATCACATCACATCATACAGGCCAAATGGATTACATATGGATCGTGTCAATCTGTTAAATACACTACCTCACAAAGCTTTCAGTTATTTACTAACACATAAACACGTGTAGTTAATCCACTTGGGAATAAGAAGAAACAAAGGAGTACGAACATAGATAAGCATGGCAAGGAACTTCAGAAAGTGATACCTGACCTAACACCCTTCACTTCCCCTGCCCAGCATCCAACTGGCTTTGAGCCGTTCCATCTGATACGACGACTTGCACCCAGAGAAACTTTCCATTAGCGTCGCGCGTGATGCTAGTAACAGCATCCAACGATCCTAATCGTGCAAGCGATTGGAGTGCACGACTTAACCGCGAGAATTTCATGCAATATACTATGAAGGAAAATGTAGATATCACATGTGATTAGCTTAGACCCTGTACAATGCAGGTGCTTAGACAGATGCCTCAGGAAAAAAACTTAATTTTTTTTGTGAGAGGTGCTTAGACAGGTGCTTAGAAAGGGCGACAGAAGCAAAGTTAAGCACCCGGTACTAGGCTGGTGCTTAGGGTGACAATAAGTGACAGGTGCTTCAACCGGTGCCTAGCAAATAGTACTCCAAAAAGCACAAATAGTACTCCACACAATGCAGCGCTGCATTGGAGACAACAGGTGTTAAAGTAGGTGCTACACGAATATTAAAGCAACTTAAGCACCCATATGAAGCACTCTACATTGTAAGTCACATATTTTTGTGAGACGCCACGCTACTCTCTCTCTTTAAGCACCGGGCTATAAACACCCTACATTGTACATGGCCTTACTGCTCGTTGCTGGGAAGGAGGCACGCAGAGCAGTTATGCGTCCATGTCGTCCATAGTCAAGCGCAACTTGTCCTTTGAAAGAAAAACAAGTGAAACTTCAACAGGGTATATATACAAGTAGGGGTCAAAGTTTTGCGCTGCCGCTCGTCGTGTCAACACACGGTGACCGTGTCGTGTTTGATCGGCAAAGCCATCGTTCCTGACAATGCTGAAATGAGCAGAAGAATTGCTTCACGGGAAGAAACTGGGGTTAGATATTCGTGAACCAACATTTTGCATACTCTTATCGTAGTGGCCACCTGGTTCAGAGGTGATAGGGTTAATACTTAGCGTAACTGAAAGTCTCAAACTGCGATGAGATGAGGTGATACTTGAAGCTGCTGGAACTTCGGATGCTGCTACAGCGCGAAATTCGTTTTATTTTTTTCAGCCAGCTAAGTGGGGCCTACAGAATGAATTTTTCATCAGCAGAAACCAACTCTTTGCCTAAAAAGCGCAGAGATTGTCCCTTACACACTTCGTATTCTGATCGATCTACAGTTGAAGTGCTTAAAGATGAGGTAGGCACAAATGCATTTGGATTCAGAGTCTCCTTGCTGATGTGTTCAGGAATCACCTTTTGAGTTTCAAAAAACTAACTCACTTCTATTTTATCTATCCTGAGGACAGTGAGTCAGTGACAGCAGTGACTTTTATTGGCAGCTGGCAAAGACAATCTGCTGGAGCATGACTGCCTGAAGAAGCAGAGTTGGAACTGAAACACATGTACCTCACGAGGAAGAGTTTGTCTGGAGGATGGAAACAACTAGAGCAAGAGCAATTTCAGGGGACATATGAACAGATTCATCATTTATCCCTCAACAACAGGAGCCAATGAACTACACCAATGTCATCTTCTTTTGTTTACATTCTCTTTAAAAGGAGAAGGAAAAGAAAAGAAAAGAAATTAAAAGAAAAAAAGAAAAGAAATTAAAAGAAAAGAAAAGGGAAGAAAGAATGAACACATGTATGTATACACTCTCCGGTGATCGGCGAGGCGAGCCAATGCGTCTCAGAGCTACGGAATCCGGATCATTTCGACGATGGAGGCGTCTTTGGCGTCTTCGGCGGGCGCGCAGCGTCGGCTCCGGTGAACCCCTGCTCGATGTCGCCGCCGCCGCGCGGGCTGAAAGAGGTCCCCACGACGGCCTGCTTGCCCCTGCTCAGGAGTCGCCGCAGCGACCGCAGACGGGCGGACATCGGCGACCTCATGTCGTCAGCGGTACCCGGCATCCTGCTCGCCGGCAGCGGCGTCGCCGGGGACGACGACGTCACGGGCGCGCCCACCGCCAGTGGCCGCGTCGGGATGTCGATGACCAGATTCTCCTTCCTTCGCCCGGAGCCCGAGGAGCTCGTCGAGGCAGTGGCCACGGGAGGCGCCGCCGGCCGCGGCGGCATCCGAGGCCGGTGTTCGCGACGTCGTCGTGGGTGCCCCAGAAGAGGACGTTGGTCGGGAACATGGGGAACTCCATGGCGGGGTCCTCGCGCGGCACGCGCGGCAGCCCCTCCGCGGTGAGCTCGCCGGCGTCGGCGACGGCGCCGACGGGGGCGCGGCAGAGTGGGCAGGTGTCGTGGGAGTGGAACCACATGTCGATGCACTCCACGTGGAACCGGTGGTCGCACTTGGGCAGCGTCCCGCACCTTCTCGCCGTCGGCCACCTCCGAGAGGCATACCGCGCACTCGAGCGCCTCGCCTCCCGCAGTGGCGGCGGCGGCGACCGGAGGCTTCTCGTAGACTGCGACCGGGAGGGACCGGAGGACGGAGGCCGGGAGCCCGCGGCGCGGGAACGGGGAGGCGTCGACGAAGAGGAACCTGGAGGAGGGCGAGGAGGGCGAGAGGAGTGGGTTGGAGCCGAGGTAGCGCTTGGCGTAGAGGTAGAGGAGGAAGACGAAGACGACGACCATGAAGAGGAAGATGACGGCGGCCAGAAGGACGCCGTTGCTGATGGCTATCTGCGACGGAGGGCCCGTCGACGCGTCAGCGCGGAGAACGTCGCCGGCGCCGACGAAGACATGGCGCAGAAACGGTGCCTCGGGGCAGCTTCTTGGCGAGAGAACGATAGAGAGAGGCGACGGGACTGGGAGGGGGAGGAGGAGGAAGAGTAGTAGGGGAGATCGCCTGCGAAGGCCCGTATTTGAAGGGGAGGGAAGTGAGGCGAGGCGGCTAGGGGAAGGCGGTAGTGGGATCTTCTGCGGGATTGTCGTACATCTCAGGGGAAAATGATGGTGTGGAAGAGATGTAGAGGATCTGGGGGATGGAATGAGGCGAGATGGACTTTGTCAACTAGTGGTTGGGGGTTCAGCCGTTCAGCGGAAGGAGACAACGTTTGGGTCGCGCAGTTTGACTCGACGCCCTGCTGCTTCCGAGTTACGTGCTCCGGCGGCCCCCGAGAAGCATCCAACTGGCGAGCATTCGCCGGCTCGCCGGCTCGCCGCCGTGGCCAGCCTGCAGGAAACGAGAAATTTCACGTCACCCCGGTGACTGGCCTCGTTGCATCGGTCGGTCAATTGGTCATCTCCTTCGCCCCCAGTTTACGAGCTCCAACACATTTTTAACATGCAGTAACCTTTTATTAAGCGGCGTTAATAAATACTTACTTGATTCGAGATATTTCCAAAGAAATTTTATAGGGTTTTAAATCTTAAATTTTTTTTCTACGGTGGTTGTTTGATCTGTAAAATTAAAGATCTTAGGAATATTTTTCTACAAACAACTTTGCACTAAATTATAAAGGAAACTGTCGGAGTATTATCCGGCAATACTAACTATGGGGCGGCGTGAGCACAGCAAATCAGGATGGCTGCACACGGGAGACAAGATTTAGACAGGTTCGGGCCCTCCCGGAGAGGTAATACCCTACGTCCTGTGTTTGGTGGCTGGTATTGCTGTATCCCGAATACCGCAGGCCCTAGAGAATCGATCTCGAAGGGGCCTGAGCTATGAAACAGTGGAGATGATGCTGGATGTAAAGCGATGCCGATCGGAGGTCCCCTACCGAGCCTTATATAACCGGCCGGGGTAGGGTTACAGAGTCCGGATCGGGTTAACAGATATGTTTCCTATTTGGTTACAACCGATTCCGGGTAAGCCGGACAGGTACTAGTCCTTGTCTTGTACTCCACGTCGGTGAGGTGCCCCCGTGTTGTAGTCGGACTCCGAGTAGTCGGCCCGGCCCATCCCCGTGGCCGGGAGGCCGGATTCGCCCTCCTTGGTGATATCCGGGTGGCATATCACCATCAGTAGCCCCCGAGTCCTTCGTGGTCTTGCCGCTACCTGCCTCTTCCCCGATTAGGTTTTCCGACTGGCCTTGGCTTGCTGGGAGACCGCGAAGGGCTGACTGGACTCCTGTGGAAAAGACAATTGAAGCCAAGTAACATTCACCCGTAAGGCAGGAACGTTAAAGGCAGGTGAGCTATTAACGGGTAATCTCTGGTGGCATCTGGTCCATCCCTGGGGACAGGGGACCGGCTGATAACCCAGCGTGGGGCTTGCCATCAATCCCGACTGAGTTCCCGAGTAGCACCCGGCCTTCCCGAGTAAGTCAAGGCCGGCTTGTGTCCCCTGAAGGAATGCCTCTGAAACTCCAAGTCCGAACCAGGGGAAAACAGTCACGGCGCATAGGTTCCTGAGTTTCGAAGTCTTATGCCGGGTCATTCCACTGAATCTGGGGACCCCAGATACCAAGGCTTCGAGGCCGGAGCGCCCGATGAGCCTGGGTGAAGAATCCGGCAGCTCCGAGTTGCTCAGCATCCGACTCGAGGCCCTCGGAAGGCACGCCATTTCTGTCCCTCACTCGGGTGTAATCAGCCGACTGCGTTCCTCGCTGGAGGCCAACCTCTGATACCCTCTGTAGCCAAAGCGCCCGGCGCCGAGTCCTACCCGGCAGCCAGCTAGTGACTCTCGGAGAATACGCTTTAGCCACCATGTAGCGGAGACGCATTCCGATGGGTTGGATAGCCTGGAGGGCTAACCGTCGGATCTCCTTTATTAAGCCGCACGAATCGTGGCGCCATCAAGTCGTGGGTGCGGGATACCCGCAACGTGGCTTGCCCGAAACGCGCGGCGGAATCTGAAACGGCGCGGACGTGGCCGCGGTGAATCCGGAACGTGCGATCGTGGGGAATCCGAACCGCCCGGTCGCTCCCCTTTATATTCGGCAGAAGCTGCGGAAGGGACCCACGCTCTCAAACACTTCCGCACTCACCCTGCACTTGCCGCTTCGTCTTCCCCCTCGCCCCCAATCGCTCCGCGCGCTCCAAAACCCTAATCCCCGTCCCGGCTCCGTCGGATGCAAGCCCCGGACTGGGAAGCCGATCCTAACGAAGCGAGGAGGACGCCCTGGTCTGGAAGCTGCTATCCGGAGAAGAAGGAGAAGGAGCATCCGCCGAATCGATGGCCTCCTGGCAGAAATCGACGACGACGGAGGCGAGACTGGAGACCCTCGTCCGGATGGGGGTCCTGCCGCCCAAAGAAACTAGTCGAGTGGCGCGCCGCCTTGGGAGAGGACATTCCCACCCCAAACACCGGCGAGCTGGTGGTCCACAGCCTGTTCTTCGAGCGGGGGCTCTCGGTGCCAGTCCACCCATTCCTGCGGGGGCTCCTTTACTACTACGGGCTGGAGCTGCACAACCTCAACCCCAACAGCATTCTGCACGTCTCCAGCTTCATCACGCTCTGCGAATGCTTCCTCGGCATTCGTCCACACTTCGCGCTGTGGAAGCACCTTTTCATGGTGAAGCCGCAGCCGAGCAGGGATCACCCGGCCGTAGTCGGGGGCGCCGGGTTCCAGCTGAGATCCGGTACGGCGAAGGGTTTACCCGGCTCCGCCGATGCCGACGTCCCTCAAGGGGTGGCACGCCCAGTGGTTCTACTGCGCCAACCCCGACCCGGCGCTGCCGGCCTTCTCAGGCCAAGCGCCAGTAGTCAAGCCAAGCTGGTCGGACCTGCCTCCGGAGCGAGAGGAAGGCAGCGCCGCCGTGCTGATGGGGAAGCTCAGCCAGGCGATGAACGCAGGGCTCACCGGGACGGTCGTCGTCGCGACCTTCGTCCGGTGGCGGGTGCAGCCGGCCAAGCTCCGGGCGCACCCCATGTATGAGTACACCGGCCCGGAGGACTCGACTCGGGAGGCCGCCGACGAGCTGTCGGAGGGCGAAGTGCAGAGCCGGCTGGAGAAGCTTCTGGCCCAGGGAGCGAGCCTGGACTTCTCCGACCGACCGGCCCCTTTCTGCCGGGCGAACGCGCCCGAACGACGTAAGTATCCGAAGTCGTGCCTTTTTGGTTAAACTGCTGGCCGAGCCTGACTCGGGCATTGTCTTCATTTCTTCGCAGGATCTGTTCGGCTTCTGTTCCAGCGCTCCCCTCCCGGAGGACGAGATCTGGAACAGCCACGGTACGCAGACGTCCCGGCGGGCGGAGCCCCGCCGGCGGGGACGCCCCCTTTCTGGTACCGGCCCCTCGACGGGGGCCGGGTCATCTAAGAGCACCGGGCCCTCCAAGGGGAAGGGCCCGGCGATTGTAAAGCCCCCCTCCGCCGAGCACGGCCGCCCAGGACGAGGAGGAGGGGTCGTCAGATGATGGCAGCGCCTCCGGGTGAAGGCGAGGAGGAGGCCAGCGGGCACCGGTCCGAAGGCGCGAGGCGGCTCTGACGCCGCGCGGGGCGCCGCTCCGGCTAAACGGGGCGCCCCCGGCCTCCCGCGGCCCGCCCGGCGGCTCCGCCCGCCGCGGGGGTCGCGCCGACAAGGTCGGGCGATCGCTTTGCCAGGGGCGCGAGCCCGGCGGCGCCGGCTGGCGCTGATGCCGCGCCACCGGGACAGAGGTCTCTGCCGCCGGCGGCGCGCTGGTGATGACGCTCCCCCCAGTCGGGGGGAGAAGAGAGACGCCGATGCTGCCTTCGGGGCGCCGGCGGGTCGGGAACCGCGCCGACCCCGACTGCCGCTACAGCCGGGCCGCGGGTCACGGGGTCCAAGAAGCGCCTCGTCGCCCCTCGGTCTTCAAAGTAAGTCCCTTTGCCGAGCACTTTTGCAGTTTCTTGCCTTTCTTCATGCGCTGACGTGGTCGGTGTGGCCTCCGTAGGACGCGAAGGGTGGGGGACATCTCGAAGGTGGTCCCGGACGCCACAGGGTCCAGCCAGGGTGAAGGCCCTGCCATCTCGGATGCCCGGGCGTCCTCGTCTCCGGCTGCGGCGGATTCCTCATTGCCCCGGCCACAGTCGCCTCCGCCCGCGGGTGCTCCCCAGCCTTCCGCCGAGCGGCCCGGCGCGCAGCCAGCCGCGCCGGTTGCTCCTCAAGGGAGGGCCTCGCCCGGAGCTTCGACGCCGGTGGCGCCCGCGGGTGCCGGTGAAGATGCGGCGCTGGGCAAGGATGCGGCGACGGCTGAAGGTCCGAGTCCCCGCGCGCCCTCGCCGATGCGAGAGATCAGCGCGGCTCCGCCTCCCAAGCCATGCTCCGAGCTGGTACGCCGGCCGCTCCGAGTCCGGGGTGCGGACGGTGGGGATCCGGCTTCGACGGTTGACGACGTCGAGGAGGAGAAGGAGTGGCGGGACGCGGCGGCCGCCGCTGAGGAGATCGGGGAGATCCTCCCTGCACTGATGAAGGCGGCGAAGGAGGGCGCCATCTTCTGAACGGCAGGCTGCTGCCCCTGATGGAGGTGAGTTTTTTCTCCCGTTGAGTAGATCCCTTGGGGAGTAGCCCCCGGGCCTCTGCCCGACGGAGTTAGTCGGGCGGAGGGTCCTTTGCTTTTCCCTTGTAGTTTTCACTCGGGGTGCACGAACAGTGCACCCAGAGGGTGTAGCCCCCGAGCCTGCGGTTGACTAGAATAGTCGGGCGGAGGGTATAGTTGTACTCTTTGTCCTTTGTCAGTCGGACTCGGGGTGCACGAACAGTGCACCCAGAGGGTGTAGCCCCCCGAGCCTCCGCTTGGTCCTTGGGACCAAGTGGAGGGTTTAATTGATCTTCCCGGGTGACTTCATGTTCTGACATTTCGTTTGGCGCAGAAGCTGTATCGGCGGTCGGAGGAGAAGACCGCCTTTCTCCAAGACCGACTGCCGGTCCTTGATCGTCTGGATCTGCGGAAGTCCGAATGGGACAAGATCACCGCAGAGCGGCAGTCAGCGGAGGACGTGGCCCGCAGCGCGGGGTGGAGATCACCGGCCTGAAGGCCGGCCTTTCGCAGGAAATGGCGAAGTCCCAAGGTAAGTCGAGCGAGTGACCTTGGTGCCTTTCGCTCGTCTGTTTGTCGTTGTGCTGACACGGTGTCATCTGCAGCAGCCGAAGAGGAGGTCGCTCGGCTGAGGTCGGAGCTCGAGGCGATGACGGCCCGAGCCCGCGATCTGGACGCCGCCGGGGAGCAGGCTCGGAAGCTCGAGGAGGAGCTCTGGCAGCGGAAAAAACCCGCACGGAGGAGCTTGGGCGCGAAGCCGAGTCTGCGGCCAAGAAGGCCGTGGACTTAGAGACGGCGCTTGCCTCGGAGAAGGCTCGCGCCGACTTGGCGGAGAGGATGGAGAAACAACTCGGACGCGACGCCGAGTCGGCGGCAAAGAGAGCCGCGGACGCGGGAGGCAGCCGCCGAAGCCGCGACGAAGGCCCTTGCGGCGGCGGAGTCCAGTAAGTGCAGTTTCTTGGCTTTGGCCCGTTCGGCTATTTCCTTTTTGCTCAATTGCCTTTTGTGGTGCAGAGTCGAAGGCGGCCCTTGAAAAGTCCCGTGGGATCCTTGGGTCGCTGATGAAGGCCGGGCAGGCGGCGTGCGGGGCCCTCTGGCCGGACGAGGCGGCGCCGGACTCCGTCGCGGTGGTCGCCGAGCGGCTGAACGAAGTACCGACCCGAGTGGCCTTCATCGAGGAGGAGAGCGCGAGGACGGGGGGCGGCCTGGTCTTGGCAGTGGCGCGGTCCCACTACCCGACGCTGGACCTGGAGGCCATCGGGGAGGGGTACGCGGCGGACCTGCCCGACGAAGACATCCCGGGGATGGTGGAGTCCGTCGAGCCCACCGTCGAGTCGCTGCTAAGTCGCTCCGGCCTGTAGATAATAGGAGTAGGTGTGAACTGCTCGGAATAGCCGAGTAGATTTTGTAAAGGACTCGGGGGTGCCGAGTTGTTTTGTTGTGCACTCGGGATGCCCGAGTGACTTGTGTCAACTTTGCAAGTTTTAACAAGTAAAGTTGTGGCCCCATCGAAAAACTTGTGTTCCTGTGTATGTAAGTTTGTGCGTTTGTACTCTTTGCCGATCCGTCGTAGCCTCCTTTGCGTAGGGATTAGCCGTGGGCGTGTGTCCCGAATAGCGTAAGGGTGTGGCGTAGACCGGCGATCGGAGTCAAGGAGTGAACGTTAGACTTGTATACACAGTACTTAAGCGCTGATGGTGACTCGGATGGTAATCCGCCGAGTGCCTGCCACGAGCAGGCGCAGCGAGGCAGTCGAGCAGAGTGATACTTTTGAACAAAGGCGAACTCTTTATTATTATGTCTGATACACTAAGAAAAAGGGTTTTAGCGTAGAAGCGACGTAGCTGTTCGATGTTCCACGCGTTGGTGAAGACGTTGCCGTCGCTGTCCTTCAGTCGGTAAGCCCCCGGGCGTAGCACCTCAGCGATGATGTACGGGCCTTCCCATGGCGGCGAGAGCTTATGCTGCTCCTTGTTCGATTGGACTCGTCGTAGAACCAGGTCGCCGACATTGAAGGCGCGGCCGCGTACGTGCCGACTGTTGGTAGCGCCGTAGGGCCTGCTGGTACTTAGCCGACCGAAGGAGGGCGACTTCGCGGGCTTCTTCGAGCTGGTCGAGGGCGTCGTGCCGAGCTTCTTCTGACTCGGCATTGTTGAAGGTGCGGACACGTGGGGACCCGTACTCCAGGTCAGTCGGGAGGACGGCCTCAACACCGAAGACCATGAAGAAGGGTGTGTAACCGGTGGACCGGTTTGGCGTTGTCCGGAGGCTCCAAAGTACAGATGGTAGCTCGGCTGCCCACTTGCCTGCGAATTTGTTCAGTCGCTGAAAAATTCGAGGCTTGAGGCCTTGAAGTATTAGCCCGTTGGACCGCTCGACTTGCCCGTTGGCGCGTGGGTGTGCCACGGCGGCGAAATCGAGGCTGATGTTGAAATCGTCGCAGAACTGGAGGAACGCGCGACCGGTGAACTGAGTGCCGTTGTCGGTGATGATGCTATTAGGCACGCCGAAACGGAAAACGATGTCCCGGACGAACTCGACGGCCTTCTCAGCAGTTATCGTGGCGACCGGCTTAGCTTCAATCCACTTGGTGAACTTGTCGACTGCGATGAAGAGGTGCGTGTAGCCCCCCGGGCGCTTTCTTGAACGGGCCGACCATATCCAGCCCCCAGACGGCGAAGGGCCAGGTAAGCGGTTATGGTCTGGAGGGCCTGGGCCGGCAAGTGTGTCTGCCGGGCGAAGTACTGGCACCCTTCGCAAGTGCGGACGATGTGTTCCGCGTCGGACACGGCAGTCGGCCAGTAGAAACCCTGTCGGAATGCCTTCCCGACTAAGGACGCGGGCGCCGCGTGGTGTCCGCATACTCCCGAGTGGATGTCACGTAGCAGTTGTTTTCCCTGGTCCTCAGGTATGCACCGTTGGAGGATCCCGGAGGTGCTCTTCTTGTAGAGCTCGTCGTCTATGATGACGAAGGACTTGGCGCGTCGCGCGATGCGGCGTGCCTCGGTCTTATCCGGTGGGAGGGTGTCCCGCAAGATGTAGTCGAGAAAAGGTGTCGTCCAGTCGGGGGTGACCACAAGGACCTCCGTAGGAGGTCGCTGAGTGGCGTCATTCTCCGGGACTTGTTGTTCTTCGGTCTCGGGTGTTTCCTCCACCTTGATGGAGGGAGTATGCAAACTCCTGGAGGAAAACTCCCGTCGGGACGACGTCCCGACTGGATCCCAGTTTGGCGAGTGCGTCGGCATCCTCGTTGTCTCGGCGCAGAACATGGGTAATCTCCAGACCGTCGAACTTGGCTTCAAGCTTGCGGACTTCTTGGCAGTAGGCTTCCATGGAAGGGTCTCGGCACGACCAGTCCTTCATGACCTGCCGGACTACTAATTCCGAGTCGCCGCGCGCGAGGAGGCGGCGAATTCCGAGTGAAACTGCAAGACGAAGACCGTGGAGCAGAGCCTCATACTCGGCGACGTTGTTGGATGCCGGGAAGTGGATCTGCAGTACGTATTTGAAGCGCTCACCCTTAGGAGAGATGAGCACAACGCCAGCCCCCGCGCCCTGAAGCATCAGAGAGCCGTCGAAGTAGAGTACCCAGTGCTCGAGGTCGACCACAGAGGACGGGGACTGAACTTCTGTCCACTCGGCCAGGAAGTCGGCGAGAGCCTGGGACTTGATAGCCGTGCGGGGAGCGTAGACGATGCTGAACGCCATAAGTTCCATGGCCCACTTTGCGATCCGACCTGTGGCGTCGCGGTTGTTGATGACGTCGGAGATCGGGAAGGAGCTGACCACCGTGATGGGGTGGCCCTGGAAGTAGTGGACGAGCTTCCGCGATGTTATGAAGACCGCATAGGCTATCTTCTGGATCTGCGGGTACCGCGCCTTGGACTCGGAGAGTACTTCACTGATGAAGTAAACCGGGCGCTGTACCTTCTGAATATGACCGGGCTCGGAACGTTCCACGACCAAGACCGTGCTGACTACCTGAGTAGTCGCTGCGACGTAAAGAAGCAGTGGTTCATTGGGCATGGAGACGCCAGCACCGGGGGGGTAGATAAGAACTTCTTCAGGCCGTCTAAGGAGTTCTGGGCCTCAGGAGTCCAGGTGAAGGTATCGGACTTCTTCATGAGTTTGTAGAGGGACATGGCCTTTTCGCCGAGTCGGGAGATAAATCGACTGAGAGCTGCCATGCACCCGGTGAGCCTTTGGACGTCTTTGAGATTCTTCGGCGGGGCCATCTTGAGGATGGCGTCAATTTTCTCCGGGTTGACCTCGATCCCTCGTTCGGAAACAAGGAAGCCGAGTAGCTTGCCCGAAGGGACCCCGAAAACACACTTTTCGGGGTTGAGCTTCATGCTGAATCTTCGAAGGTTGGCGAAGGTCTCTCCCAAGTCACTCAGGAGGTCTTCTTTCTTTTGGGACTTGATCACCACATCGTCGACGTAGGCTTGCACGTTCCGGCCGATCTGGGACTGAAGGCAGCGCTGTATGCACCGTTGGTACGTAGCGCCGGCATTCTTGAGTCCGAAGGGCATGGACACGTAGCAGAAAGCGCCGAACGGAGTGATGAAAGATGTCTTGATCTCGTCGTCCTCCTTCATCCTGATCTGGTGATAGCCCGAGTAGGCGTCGAGAAAGCACAAGACTTCGCACCCGGCCGTGGAGTCAACCACTTGGTCGATGCGAGGAAGAGTGAAAGGATCTTTGGGACACGCCTTGTTAAGGCTAGTATAGTCAACACACATCCTCCACTTTCCATTCTTTTTGCGAACAAGAACTGGGTTCGCTAACCAGTCGGGATGATACACTTCTTTAATAAAACCAGCTGCTAAAAGCTTAGCTATTTCTTCTCCTATAGCCTGACGTCTATCTTCAGCGAATCGGCGTAGGCACTGTTTAACCGGCTTAGCATCCGGCCGAACGTTGAGAGAGTGCTCGGCAGCCTCCCTTGGAACTCCGGGCATGTCGGAGGACGCCCATGCAAAGATGTCCCGGTTGTCCTGGAGGAAGCTGACGAGCGCGCTTTCCTATTTATCGCTGAGTGCAGTCCCGATCTGCGTCGTCTTGGAGGAGTCTTCAGGGTCGAGTTGGATCGACTTGGTGTCCCGAGCCGACTGGAAGGATGTCGACGTTGAAGCCTTCTTGGAGGGTGGTGCTTCCTCGATCACGGCCGGCTTGAGGTTGGAGAGTATGGCCGCGGAGATCTGGGCTGCGGCAAGGTTGCAGTTCTCGAGATCACATGTGTAAGCATGCTGGAAGCTGCTTTGTACTGTGATAACCCCATGGGGGCCCGGCATTTTGAGCTTCAGGTAGACGTAGCTGGGGACAGCCATGAACTTGGGCGTAGCAGGGACGACCCAGGATGGCATGATATGATCCCGAGAAGTCGACGACCTCAAAGGTGAGGGTCTCGGTCCGGAAGTTGTCGGGAGTGCCAAATGTAACGGGCAGGCTGACCTGCCCGAGTGGACTCGCCATCTTGCCGGGTACTACCCCATGGAAGGGGGCACAGTCGGCTTGATCTCGGATCGAGGGACCTTCATGTCGTCGAGGGTCTTGACGTAGAGGATGTTGAGACCACTCCCGCCATCCATGAGGACCTTGGTGAGGCGGACGCCGGAGACAATCGGGTCCACCACCAAGGGGAAGCGTCCCGGCTGGGGTATGTAGTCGGGGTGATCCGTGCGTCCGAATGAGATTACGGACTCGGACCATCGCAGGTACTTGGGCACGGCCGGTTCCGCTGCGTTGACCTCTCGTTCAATGATTTTCTGGCGACGTTTGGTCTCATAGCCGTTGGGACCGCCGAAGATCATCAAGCAAGCGGTCTCTTTCGGGAACTCGTTCTCCCTCGTCTGAGGGGGTTCCTTCTTGCCTTTGTTAGAGGCGTAGGGCTTGTTCAGGTTCTTCAAGAGGTTGCAGTCGCGTGTCAGATGATTGGACTTGGGTCCATGGAAGTGACACGGCTGACTCATCATCTCCTCGAAGGTTGTGTTGGTGCGCGGTGGGCGGCGTGCCGGAGCGCGCTCGGCACGCAGCAACGAGGTCACCGCCCTTGCGCTTGCGGTGCTTCTTTCTAGACGACTCGGGCTGGTCGTCCCGACTAGAGGACTCGGGCGCCTTGCCCTTGCCTCTGCCCTTGTCGTCCCGAGTAACGCTGCGGACAGCCTCTTCGCCGGTAGCGAAGCTGTTGGCTATGTCGAAAAGCTCGCGCGTAGTCTGTGGATTCTTCCGTGCGATCTTGTGGATCAGGTCGGTGCTCCGAACTCCTTTGGAGAAAGCGGTAATGACGTCGCCCTCCCGGATCTCGGGCAGAGAGTTCTTTTCTTAGAGAAGCACTGGATGTACTCACGGAGAGTCTCATCCGCCCTTGTGTACAGCTGTGGAGATCCCACGCGTTCCCGGGCCGATTGTAGGTGCCCTGGAAGTTGTTCACGAAGAGGGTCTCGAGGTCTTTCCACGTATGGATGCACCCCGGAGGTAGGCTGGTCAACCAGGCTCGCGCCGAGTCGGCCAAGAAGAGCGGCAGGTAGTGGATCGCGACGTAGTCGTTCCCACGTTAGTTCTGCACGCTGTGTGGTAGTCGGACAACCAGATATCCGGGCGCGTCTCGCCCGTGTACTTGTCGACGCCGGTGACCCGGAATCGCGGCGGGAAGATGACGCTGCGGATACGTGGGCCGAATGCTTTCGGGCCCGAGTACCCCAAGCCGGACGAAGTCGGCGGGGAACGTTCCCGGCTGGTGGCGCCGCTGTCATTGCGGCGGTTGCCACGATTTTCTCCCCTGGAATCGTGATGAGTGCTTCTCTCTGCGTCCGCGGGGTTCCTAGGTCCGAGCCGATTGTGGACCGGTGTAGCTTGTCGGGCGTTCTTTTCGGCATCTCGCCGAGCACGGGTCCTGGCGTCTATGGTGCCACGAGCGTCTCGATCGGCGCCGAGTCGCCCATGGACGTTTCCTGCCGGCTGACGCCGGTCGGGACTTGCTCGTCGCCCATCCGCGCGTGATGGACTCTTCTGGGGCGTAGAGCGCCGGCTCCTGACACCTGCGGAGGAGCTGGGGCGATCTTCGGAGGCTTCTGCGTGCTGGAGGGCGGTTTGCTCTAGCAGGATGCGGAGCCGTCGAAGTTCTTCATATCCCGGGTTGCCCTCGGGGATCTCGATGGCGTGTGCCGCCATGGTGGCTGCGACGATGTTGTGACTCGGGAGGGGAAAAATCGTAACCCCATCCTTCTCACGCATGCGGAGCTCGTTGTGGACTTGGCGTCCTCGAATCCTCATGTCGTCGTTGCGTTGTTGGTCGTCTCGCTGGCGAGCGAGCCGAGTCTGCTGCTCGATCAACTCTTCCTCCTTAGCAAGGAGTCGGAGTCGGGTGGCCTCAAGCTCGTCCGGCGTTTGTTGCTCAATGGGGACTTCTTGGCCGTCATTGCCGTCTAGCGTGCCGGCATTGGCCATGAAGACTTCCCGGGACGGATGGTGGCTGCCAGAGCTTTCATCCTCGTCCGAGTAATACTCGAGGACAGGGAGGAGAGAGTCGATGGCGCCGACCAGTCGGGATCCGAGTGCGAACTCGTGCGCAATAAACGGATCCGATTTCGGCGAAGCCTCTTCCTTGGGGAGAGGGGCCGAGCGTGTGGACTCCGTGGGAGTCCCGTGCTGAAGAGCTGGTGAAGCCTCTGCCGACCGGGACGTCGACGAGTAGCAGAGGTGAAGCTGGCCGATCTTGTCGGCGATGAAGTCCAACCTCCCAAATCGGAAGAGTTGGCCAGGGTCCGGGGCAGCGCTGATGAAGGCGAACTTCAAGCTGCTTCCCGAGACGAAGACGTTGTTGTTGTCGAAAGCCATCCCGACTCGTGCAGATGGATCTATGCGCACGGTGCCCCTACCTGGCGCGCCAACTGTCGGAGTATTATTCCGGCAATACTAACTATGGGGCGGCTGTGAGCACAGCAAATCAGGATGGCTGCACACGGGAGACAAGATTTAGACAGGTTCGGGCCCTCCCGGAGAGGTAATACCCTACGTCCTGTGTTTGGTGGCTGGTATTGCTGTATCCCGAGTGCCGCAGGCCCTAGAGAATCGATCTCGAAGGGGCCTGAGCTATGAAACAGTGGAGATGATGCTGGATGTAAAGCGATGCCGATCGGAGGTCCCCTACCGAGCCTTATATAACCGGCCGGGGTAGGGTTACAGAGTCCGGATCGGGTTAACAGATATGTTTCCTATTTGGTTACAACCGATTCCGGGTAAGCCGGACAGGTACTAGTCCTTGTCTTGTACTCCACGTCGGTGAGGTGCCCCCGTGTTGTAGTCGGACTCCGAGTAGTCGGCCGGCCCATCCCGTGGCCGGGAGGCCGGATTCGCCCTCCTTGGTGATACCCGGGTGGCATATCACCATCAGAAACTTTTCTGTAAGATACATTTTGTAACGTCCCTGTTCTTAAGCTGCTATTCGTGTGTATCATTTCATGACATGCATTTGTACTGAAGCCTGAAATTGAGTAAGATTTTGAAATTTTGAAATATCATGGAAAGCCCTTAACAAACCCTAAATCGATAAAATGGGTAAAACCTCGAAGCTCAATTTGTTTTACAAAGTTTTGAAGAAAAAGGTTTGGGAAAGATCTTACGGGTTCAACGTATTGATTGAGCTCCAAGACAATATGCTTGAAAGGTTCAAAAATCCCTAAGTCATGGCTTAACCATGAATTTTAAACTTTAGAATTAACTACTCAAGCAAATATTCTAGAAGTTCGCTTCAAATGATTTTAGGTGTATTGTCAAAGTGAAGGGATTGGGTCAGGAAATAAAAAGAAAGAGTTGAAATTATTTTCAAATTGGAGAAAATTTCAACTGGAAATCATTTGAATTGAAGTAAATTGGAAAACAAGTTTGAAACCAAAATGGAAAAGCATTAGAAAAGGAAAATAATAAAACCTAAACCCCTAAACTCTCCTCCCCCTCTCCCCCCGGAATGGGCCTCCCCGGCCCATTTTCTTCCTTCCCCGCCGGCCCACCTGGCCCGCCTCCCTCTTTCCTTCCTCCTTAAGCCACCCCGCCGCCAGCACCTGCTTCGGGGCCGGTGCGCCTCGCCGCCGTGGCACCCGGCCGAACTCCCCCCCGGCCACCTCATGCTTGCCCCGCTGCCTCCCTTGTTCCCTCCTACCCAGCGCCCCCTTTCTTTCTCCCCTCCCCCACCTGCGCCTCCCGCCGCCGTGGCTCACCACCAGGCCGAGCTCCCCGCCGCTCCACCGCCGAGCCTTTCCGGCTCGCCCCGCCCCGCCGTTCCGGCCGCCCTACCATCGTCTCCTCCCCTCCTCTCAACCGGCTGGCTCCGAGCTTCTCCCCTCCTGCTCGGCCTCGGCCACCCCTCTTCCACCGCTCCTCACCACCCCGCCGCCCCGCTTCATCGCTGCCCAAACCGCCCCGGCCGCGCCTCGTTGCTGCCCCGTTCGGTTGCCGCCTCCCACCTCGCCGTTGCCGTGCTCCGCCGCCTCTCCGTCGCCATCCGCCCCGGCTCGCTTCACCGAGCGCCGCCCCGCCTTGCCTCGGTCCCGAAACCGCCCGGCCGCCTCGCTGCACCGTCGGCCGCCACCTCCCATCCGCTCCCGAGCCCGGCGCCGCACCGTGCCGCTTCTCCTCGCCGGTAAGCCGCGCCGCCGTCGCCCCTTCCTCTCCCCGGCCTCACCGCCGGCCGCTCCGTCGCCGGCGTCGGCCTCACCCCGGTCCGGACCGAGCCAGTGGCCGGGTCCCGACCGAGCCCAACGGCCGTCCGACCGAGGCAGTTAGGGCCTTAATGCCCATTTAAAAGGTCGTTAAGACCAATTAAGTACACTGTTAAAAGTTAAATGATTGGGTATTAATTACTAAGTGTATTAATTAAAGTTCTTAATTACTGTTCAGACAGCTTAATGACACTAATCAATGATCACCAGTGTAATTAATGTGTTTAATAAATGTGTTCCTATGACCAATGGACCCCACAGACAGATTTAGTAGAAATAATTAAAAGAAAAAGATAAAATATGACAAGTGGGCCCCACCTGTTATAGGCTCGGTCAAACTTTGACCAAGCTGGCCAATAGGGCCCACATGTCAACCTCTGCAGGTTATTTTTAAAATAAATGATAAAATTGAATATAATATTGTTTTATTATTTCTTTACTGAGAAAAATACAAAAAAGAGATTAAATTTTAGAAAATTCATAGAAAATTCATTTTAATCAGAAAAATACAAATAATATATCAAAATATTCAGAAAAATGAGAGCTATTCAAATATGTCATGTTCATACGTGGTTGCATGCTAGGAAAAACACAAATTGCTAAAAACTCAAATTAGGGTTTCCCCGATTAGCCGGAGAACTTCGGATCGCGATATTTCGAGCGTCCGGACTCCGATTAAATTGATTCCACTTGCATTAGTCTTCTTTTGCATCCCCTATGTCATGGCATATATTTCATCTCATGACGATATTTAGCATTTTGATATTTACAGTTATGCCCTTTCTTTTCCGGTGTTTTCGTTCTTCTTCGTTAGAACCGGAAAATCCAGAAGAGGACAACCTCGATCACGAGCAAGGTTTAGTTGCAGAGCAACAAGGCAAGTAGCCCCTTTGGTCACATTGCAGACACCTACTATTTGCAAAGTATTAGTTGTTTTCAAATTCGTTATCACATGCGTTCAACTCCTATTTTCCGTTAAGCAGAAACCCTATTCCTGTGCATAAAACTTACGTTGTCGCTCAATCAACTCCACCGCCATCCCAATCTATCTAGAATAGATAGTGTGCACTGTTATAATGCTTGCTATGTTATCAATGCTTAGACATGCTTAGACATGTGAAAATCGTAATTCCTGGGATGGCAGATGAATCAACACCGTTGGATGGGTTACATGGTAGGTGGGGTGTTCACCAGGGGTTAACTAATGAACTTGCTTAATCATAATTGGGTTTAGACGAGAGGCCATGGCTGGGAGCATGGTGGGTTGTCTCGTCTCCCACAAGGACCGGTTACCGGTGTCCCTTCGAACCAAGATTTGCGTACTTCTACACGGGTGGATTATGGGGCCACCCACGACTAAATAATTTGCCTAGACTTAGTGTATGAGCTGCATTAGTTCGCTATTTCCATTTGCCATGTGCGTGAAAAAGGGGATGTAGTGTGGTATCTCAATATAAGCGTGGAGTGGACACACGGTCTGGGAGATCGGGGATGTACCTCGATTCACAACTCAGCCGGACTGATGCACATGGACTAGCCCGTAAAGGTGGCTCATACCTAGGTCGAAAGCATTGTAACGGTCGTGTTCGATCACCCTCCGCCAGCACACCTCGTGAAGTGTGTTATCCCAGTGGCATTAGGAGCCGATCGATACGTGTAGGTAAAGATGTACACCCCTGCAGGTTTGAACTGTTTGAACAGCTGTGTCCGCGGTTATGGACAGCTTGGTAAGATTTTACATCGAATTAGACAACTACAACAATCTCTAAAACTTGCCAACTCTAAGGCTGTGGTGTTAGCGACTGCTTCCTCCCAGGGTGGTCGAGGAAGAATCAGGGTATCTAGGTGTGGTGATCTGCAGTCAGGAATGTTCGTGAAGTGTTCGACTCGTCTCCTTTTTAAAGTATTCTGGTAGTCGGTTTTCATCTACTTAACTTCTATTGACAAAGGTAAAATTAACTTTCCGCAAAATAGTCCACTATTACCCTTTATTGATACCTGTCACATCTATTACTAATTTCCTCACTGTAAGTCTTACTGAGTACAATTTTTGTACTCACCCTGCTATCGTCGAAGTTTTTGTTGCAGAGGAAACTATCCCTTCCGAGGGTGGTTTCTACCTAGAGATCGACGCCAACGACGACTAGTCGCTGGAAATCCCAGGCAGTGGTCCTACCCCCGGGGTTTGGCAGCTTGGTTTGTTCTGCTGCCACTTTTGGTCTGACCTTTTGGCTTCGTAGCCTTAATTACTCTTCCGTTGTGTAGTTGGATCTTCGGATACCTTACGTGAATATATGTTGTTAAGTTTCAAGAACCTATAATATTGCAGTTTCAGTCGTAGAGTTACTGCTGTGAAATCTGGTTGTTTCTCCTGCCTCATGTGCCGTGTGTGTATGTTGATGAAACACATGATGTGGGTAGGGTTTCAGAGTCTATATCATAGAGTTATTAGGTTTAATCACCCCTGTGAAATGACTCTGCTACTGAAAGATTGAGAACTATATCATCCTACTCCAGCCGAGCATTAATTTGCCGGGACGAGTTTGGGATTGACGTTCCGGCTCAGTAAGAAAAGAGTGAGGAGACCATATCACCCTACTTGATCTGTGCATTAGTTTACCGAGAAGGTTCGGGGTTGACGTCTCGGGCTATTCGAAGCCATATCACTCCACTCCTCCTGGAATTGATACCCAGGGGTTGAGGTCGGGGTTGACGTTTCGACTTAGCGGGTGGTTTCACTTAAGACTCTCTGTTATGGATTTTGGGTCCTGACACATTTGCCATGATATACGAGGCCCGTTTAGAACACAGGAATCCAAAACACAAAAATAGGAAAAACCCAAGAATTGAGTGCCATGTCTCGTGGATTCTTACAGGAATGGAAAACACAGGAATTTCCTAGAGTTGCTATTTGGATGCTCTATAGAAATTTTGTGAGAATCTATTTCTCGATTGGAGAGATAAGAGGGGAGAGAAAGACTCATCTTGTCTTGGACTTCTCAACAAAATTATAATATGATGTTTGAGCTTATGTTTGAATCCTTTAAAATATGAAGGAAAGAAAAGTTTTCTATAGGAATTCACAGATCCATTTCTATAATCTAAAGAGCTTCCTAGAAAAATTTCAATAGAATTTTAATCCTATAAAATTTCTTTGTTTTAAATGAGTCCTAATTCGTACGTTTTCTTTATTCTATATTTTCAGTTTCGGTGCTCCGAGAAGGGCCCTAAACGGAACATGCATGGATGACCTTCGAATTCAACCCAAGATGCGTCAGATGTGAGCTATGCATGGCCAGCCATGTGATAAGTTCGACGAGTTTAGCACATGCACTTCGGTTTCGAGTCCTACTAACTGTATGTTAATTAGGCGGGTTTTGTTTGTAGGTTTTCTCTGAATCGATTTGATCTTTTGGGGTGCAGTTAAATGACGGCACCTGTTTATTGTTCTAACAAAGGTGCACGAGGTATCATCGCGTGGGTCCTTGTTTTTGCGACGGATCAACGGCGCGGTGATTCATCGCGCAGTGTACCGACGGTTAGCTTGACTTTTGGACCACAAAATGAGAAGCGAGTAGAAAAACTTTGCACGAGCGACCAGGCAGGCGTGCAGCGTGCTGACCCGTCCGTTGCACTGCAAACCCACGTAAATAATGCACGTTTGTTGTTTGCGATTCAAGTCGGATCCGTGCAGCGCAGTGCAATATGTAATAATGCCCTGATGAACTTTAAAAGGCTAGCTCTGTGACTTTTGGACCGTGCGTGCGTGCATGCGTCGTCGGGTTCACCTGCTGTCCTTGAGGGCACGCCGGATCAGCTATCTTATCTCTCTGTTCATGACGGTGTCTGGAATGCGCCTTGTTGGACAGTAGAACTGTCTGAATAATTGACATTTTTAGATGTATGTTAGTTTGTATATAAAATGACTATGAACATTGCAACATTAAACATGAACATGGTATGTAAATTCTAGACATGGTAGTAATTATCGAGTAGCAATTAATATATTTATGCCATACATACATGTTAACATAGTAGTTAAAAATATTATAAGAAGACATGTTATACCTGCCTGTTGCCGATGGTGGAGGAAGAGGTGTCGGCGTTAACAATGGACGGATCGATCTCCTTTGATGACACCGTGATGTGACGAAGTGGATGAGGACGATATCGAGGTAGTAGTGGACATAGACGAACAGGGAGGATGTAGCGGACGTCGTGGAAGTAGATGAACAACGAGTAGTCATGACGAACATCGCTTACCGAAAACCTTATTCGTCACCCACGCGGTGCACGCTCTCAAGGGAGGAAGGCTTCAGAGACATGCTCTCCTAGCAAACGGTGCACACCGCAGTTAGGACAAAGTAGACTAAGATATGCAGCACAACAAAAGGAACGAACAAAACCAGCTTCCATGGGCGCTCGTGGGAGAGGAGAGAAGAGCTATGTGGTGTGTTGCAACAGAATATTGACGATTCAAATGTTTCAAAGGAATGCTACTATGGTTCATTTGCAAAAAAGAAACGAATAAGTAGTTGCAATGTAATAAATAAGTTCATAAAGCAATATTGGTCACATATTGATCGGATTTATCTAGGAATTTTATTAATATGGGCTTTAGCCCAATACTTCTAACGAGAACAACTCTATGAGCCTTTAAGACTTTTTGCCGAACTGGTCGCATGCTCCCTAAGTGTACACCCATCAGGCCTTGCCCTTAATTATAGTATCTGCAACCCTAGCACCTTAGCAACCAATGCTAAGCTAAATAAATTACTTTTCTAAAAAATTTATCACTTTTAAAAAAAGTTCCTTAGCACTGATAGGTGGTATTAAGAGATGTGGCAAATAGAGGGATAAGTGGAGAGAGAAAGATGATGTACTGTCTACCTTAGTGCCTAAGAGAACCCACATACCTAGGTGGTAAGCAAACGGTAAAAGTGACTAAGGGAAGTGAGAGTAGGTGCTAAAATAAAAAGCTTATAGCACCACCGTTGAGCTTAGCACCAAATGCAATGCTTATTTTTTAAAATTATTTTTCTTTTAGTTCTTAGCATCCATAGATGGTTCTAAAGGATGTGGTAAGTAAAGCTTAGAGGAGTAAATGGAGAGAGAAAGCTGGTGCATCTATCTTAGCATCTAATTTAGAGGTGCTAGGGATGCAGATGCTCTTATATGGATAAATGGAGCCTAAGCATCTGCATCCCTAGGTGCTAGTAGACGCTAAAGGCGAGAGAAAATGACTAGCACCGGTGCTAAGGGATGTGAGAGTAGGTGCTAAGGTAAAAAAGCTTATAGCACCACTGCTAAATTTAGCACCAAATGCTACACTTATTTTTAAAAATTGTTCTATTCTTTTTAAGTTCTTAGAAGGGTAAATGGAGAGAGAAAACTGATGTATCTATCTTAGCGTCTAATTTAGAGGTGCTAGGGATGCAAATACTCTCATATGGATAAATGGAGCCTAAGCGTCCGCATCCCTATATGCTAAGAAGACGCTAAAGCTGAGAGAAAATGACTATCACCGATGCTAAGGAATGTGAGAGTAGGTGCTAAGATAAAAAAGCTTATAGCACCATCACCAAGTTTAGCACCAAATGCTACACCTTTTTTTAAGATTGTTTTTTCCGAAGTTCTTAGCATCAATATATGGTGCTAAGGGATGTGGTAAATGAAGTTTACAGGGGGTAAATGAAGAGAGAAAACGGATGTTTCTATCTTAGCGTCTAATTTAGTGGTCCTAGGCGCGCATTTATAAATAAGGAAAAAGTGTATTTTTCACCCCTCAATTATTACCTAAGTGCACATTGCATCGCTTAACTTTAAAACCAGACAAATCTAACCCTCAACTCTCAAAACCGGATAGAATATCTCCCTCGCACTATCCTAAGCGGTTTTGACCAGTCAAAAGTGGTTTCAGGTGACGTGGCGCTGATATGGCTACCACATCACCTCCACGTCATCCAAAAGGTTAGAAATTTATTGAGAAAAGAGAGTTGAGAGAAAATCAAAATTTTTAGAATAACTTTTCATTTCAAAATAAAATCAAAATAATTCATTTATTTTTTCCCTAACTTTGAAAATTCAAAAGAACAATCAGTTTTTTTAAAAAAATCTTTTCAAAAGAATTAAATCATAAATCTAACAAAAAAATGATTTTGAAAATTTATTCTAAAAATTTTCTAACCTTTTGGATGACGTGGAGGTAATATGACAGCCACGTTGGCATTACGTCACCTGAAACCACTTTTGGTTGGTCAAAACAACTTAGGATAGTGCGAATGGGGCATTCTATCCGGTTTTGAGAGTTAATAGTTATGTTTGTCTGATTTTGAAGTTAAAAGATGTAATGTGCACTCAGGCAACAGTTGAGGGGTGAAAAATATACTTTTCCTATAAATAAATGAAGCCCCGCATCCCTAGGTGCTAAGCAGGTAGTAAAGGAGAAAGAAAATGACTAGCACCGGTGCTAAGGGATGTGAGACTAAGTGTTAAGATAAAAAAAATTAGCACCTCCGCTAACCTTAGTACCTAATGCAAAGCTTATTTTCTGAAATTATTCTCATCTTTTTAAAAATTCTTAGCATTCATAAGTGGTGCTAACAGATATGGTAGAAGAAACTTAGAGGATTGAGAGGAGAGAGAAAGTTAATGTGCCCATCTTAACTTTAATTTAGAGATGTTAGGAATCCAGATGCTCAAGAGCATATGTATCCCTAGCCGTTAGTAGCACCAAAAGTGAGAAAAGCTGACTAACATTAATTCTAATAAGTACGAGGCTAGGTATTAAGATATAAAAACTTAGCACTCGCGCTTGAAGTTCCGCGTTATATATCAGGGTTTTGTTACATTTTAACGGCATGTGATCCAATTCACTGGGCTAATTTACTCATCGGTGCTGTTTTAAGTTTAGCCCATACAGGTATTTGGACTCTGTGCTGTTACCACTTCAACTGTAGACCGTGTGGTCCTTTCCGAATTGTTTAGTAGCAGTACTATCTATTGCCATGTGGTATACGGCCAGTGTGCATGAACAACTGATTCCCCGCCCGGGCACGAAATTACAGCGCCTCGTTCGTTGCCGTTTCGTCGCTGCTGGCACGACAACGCGGCTTAACCGTTGGCTACTGGGAAACGGGAAAGCGATCCGGCCGGGCTTCCATTTCAACATGTTTGGTAGCAGGAAGACCATTGAAAAGTTCAGAGCACAGGAAAGTCATCGGCACTTCGGAAGGGCTGGGTCCTCCTCGTACGCCCCACGGCGGATTCAACGAACTTTTACGCCCATTTTACGCAGCAACGCACCTCAGTTATACTACCAGGTTTGATACGATTCTGGAGCTTGTCTGGAAATACCGTGGTCCAACTCAGTATCTTCGAAAGTGGGCATGTAATCTGAACTAAAGTCTCTTCCAATCCGTCATGACAGAGCCACGAGAAGCCTACAAGTCAGAACTGATCGACTGCACGTAGTAAAGTTCATGGAACAGGCGAGTTTACGCACTACACTGTCGGAAGCAGCGGACAGAAAAGAAGACGACATGAAGTCATGGAGAGACACAGAATCACACGCTGGGACATATTTTACAAGGAGCCTAGAAGTCAGAGAGCTACTGCTCCATCAAAGGCCTGACGCGACGTCACCGCATGCATGAACATGATCACCCGGGTCCGCGGTAAGGCTCGTCCCCTACCACTCCCCTACACTGTTACTACAGGACGAGTGAAAAAGATGGAGGTGGAGAGGCTCTTTTGGGTCGAATTGTAGGGAGAGCGACGGACACTAAAGGGCCATGGAAAGCAAAGCAACCACCTCAGCGCGGGAGAGGATCAGGCAGACCGGCGGCGCAGGAGACGCGGAGAGAAACCCGGAGATCTACAGGCGGCACTCGCGCCGTCGTTCAGAGCAGCCACCGCGAAATGCCGGAGCTTTCGCGCAGCATCTCGGCGCCCAGGTCCGGTTCTGGTCGAGAACGAATGAAAGGGCGTGCGACGCCGCGTGCGTGGCGGAAAGGAAGCTAGTGCGTAGCCGTACGTGGGAACGACGATCGGTGGTGGCAGTGACGCGACGAGAGGCTGGTCAGGTCAATGTTTTCTCTGCTGCCGTCTCCGGTTGGGAGGACGGAGACGGGCAGGCGAAAATGCCAAGTCCGACAGTGTGCCCCGGGAAGAGCGGGCTCGTGGACTACACGTCCACACATGCTGCGACCTTCCGGGCCATTTGCGACCCGGAATTTTTCGTACGAGTTTGGAAGGAAAAGACGAATCTTTTATAATTAAGCCTGGGACCTCGTCACCTACGCTACTACGGGCCTGTTTGGTTGAGCTGTGGCTGTTGGAAAAGCGGCTGTTGGCTAGCTGGTTGGAATAAGCGGCTGTAGCTGTTGATTCGTGAGTCTGCGAACGAACGTGTTTGGTTCGGCTGTGGCTGTTGGCTGTTGTATGAGGAAAAGTCCAAAATGCCCCTCCGAATACAAATACACATACAAATACAAATACAAATACATATACAAATATAAATAAAAAAATACAAAAAAAAACCTAACCCTAAAAGGGGCCAGGGGGCCACGGGCCGGCCACCCCAGCCCCAGTTCACACCCGAGCGCCGCCGCCCTCGCCTCCCCGGGGAGCTCCTCCCCCGGCGCCGCTCCTCCCCCGGCGAGCTCCTCCCCCGGCGCCGCTCCTCCCCCGGCGAGCTCCTCCCCCGGCGCCGCTCCTCCCCCGGCGCCGCTCCTCCCCCCGGCGAGCTTCATCCCCCGGCGAGCCCCTCCCCCCGGCGAGCCCCTCCCCCGGATCTGGACGGGGACGGCGGGGACGCTCGGCGGACGAGGACCGGCTCCTCCTCTTCGGCTCCTCCCCTCCGCCGTGCCCTCCTCCTCTCCGGCTCCTCCCCTCTGGCTTGCCCCGGTCGGATTCGGGTGGAGGCGCGGCCCGCAGTGGCTGGATCGGGTGGCGGGGGGCGGCGGAGGCGGCGGGGAGGCGGCAGGGGAAGGGATGGACGGGAGGGGGTAGCGCGTGGAAAAGGGTAGCGACCACTGCGGGAAGCTGCTCCCGGCCGGCTTCCCGCAATGGTCCATTTTTGCACTACACGGGAGAAGCTCCTATTGCGCACAGCCGGGGAGAAGCTGCCCCTTTGGTTTAGCTTCAGCGGTTGGAGGGGCAAACGCACCGCTGAAGCTAAACCAAACAGGGCCTACTAGTGTGGTACACTTGTCTCATTGTTGAGTCATCTTCTTCAAGGACACGTCGAGAGGTTTGAGCATTCTTTTTTTTGCCTATTTCTCTTTTATCTCAGGCACTGATCCTTGATCAACCAGGTGCTTGGACCTTTTTAAAATTTTCAATTGAGCAGCAAAATCCATGTTTGTGCCTCTAGTTCCATTTTTTCTTCCTAGCGTAGGCAGCTATCTCCATATCCATGTAAAAGGTTGCCGTGCGGCCGTGCCCATGATCGCTGATCGGACGGTCGGACTCGGATCAGACCCCGACTTAACCCAGATTTGCGCCTTTTTCTGATGCGGCCCATATCACAGATGAACGGGTCGATCGAGGACAGCAGTGAGGCACCTGGCTGCCACCAAGCAGGCAGCAACGACGCGTGCCATGCCGGTGGCCGCCCGCCTGGCCGGTGGGTGGAGGCGGACCGACGAGGCAGCCGGCGGGCGAGCTTAGCCGTCCGCCGCACCACCGCACTTCGGTTCGCTGGCGCCACAACCGCGGCAGCATAACCGCACAAGAACACCGCGCCGCCACGGAATGCTTCGACTTTGGGGGCGGCGGCAGGGTCACGCGCGGCGAGGCCAGTTGCCAAGTTAGCGCTTGCAGCGCCAACCGGATAGGAGTGCACACCGGCCGCTTCGCTATGCTACGTAAGAGTGAAGCACTGAACGGCATCATCATTATCATCCTTACAGTTTGATATTTCAACATTCTGAAGATACAATCCAGAGTAACCTATGATGCAGAAAACGCCTCACAAGTTTCTGTGAGAGAAGAAAAAGGCAGAAACAAACGACAATCTCGTAGGAGGCCCGAGAGGCAAAGATGTTAATGTATGTACGTATATATTCAGGTTGTTATGTTGTTAGGCTGTTGTGATCCAGCCGTATATAATCCAAACTACTTGTACTCTGTAAACCCTAATCTATGTGGTATATATATACAAGAGAGCCGCAGCGTTTAGTCTGCGCGCATTGTCTCACAATTCCATCGTCCAATCTTTCATGGTATCAGAGCTTGTCAAAAGATCTGATCGTTCCGTCTGTTAGTCATGACAAACACCAACAGCACCGTCGCCTCCCAAACCTCGTCTGCGGCAACATCGGCTAACACCACGTCCGTCATGGCCGGCTCCATCCTGTCCACGTCCCTGATCGCCGGCGTCCCGAATCTAGCGCAGTTCGTCAACGCCAAGCTCTCAAGGGACAACTACATCCTGTGGAGGACTCAAGTCGGCCCGATTCTCCGCGGTGCCAACCTGATGGGCATCGTAGATGGTTCAACCGTGGCTCCACCCAAGCTCATCGCCACCACAACTGATGCTGGTGCAGCGCAAGTGCCAAACCCTGAGTACGTGAAGTGGGTGCAGATTGATCAAGGTTTGCTGGCCGGCCTTTTGTCAACACTCACCACCGATGTGCTGGGTCAGGTGACCCTTCTTGCCACGGCGCGCGACGTCTGGATGATCCAGACGCTTGAGCGCCTCTACTCGTCAGCAAATCCGGCGAAGGTAATGCAGATTCGTATGCAGCTAACTAATCTGCAGAAAGGCGATCTTTCGGCGGCGGCTTACTTCCAGAAGGTCAAGGCGCTGACCAACTCCATGGCTGCCATTGGCAAGCCGCTTGGTGATGAGGAGGTCATCGCCTACCTTCTGTCCGGGCTCGACTCAGAGTATGACTCTCTGGTCGATGCTATCTCGGCTCGTGAGGGGGAGATATCCCTCAGTGATGTGTACGCGCTCTTCGTCAGCCACGAGACTCGGATTGAGATGCGTAACAGTGTTGCGCAGCTCAATCTCAATTCATTTGCCAACTTCTCTACTTGCGGCGGCCGCAATGGAGGACGCGGTCACGACGGCAGTAATGGAGGTTGCGGCGGAGGGCGCGGCAACGGGAACGGCAATGGAACGGTGGCGGCAACAATGTCAATTGCGGTGGCGGCAATGGCGGTGGAAACCGCAATCACGGCGGTGGTGGTGGTCGTCCAAACAACAACAACTTCGGCAACTTCGGCAATGGAGGCGGTGGTGGCCGAACAATCTGCCAGATATGCTTCCGCCCGGGGCACACTGTGGCGCCCCCGGTTTTAAGGCCGGGAACTCCCTCGTGGTCTCTGTACCGGTCCCTGGATCAGTAGCCGATACACACGAGTTAACCAGTATATCATTGTCATACTTGCGTAAACAATTAAATAGACCGTTAAGGTCGATAATCTGATATCTGTAGCCCAACGGCTATAAACTTGCAGCGGAAAATCCAACGGTAATGATGCCCATCAATATGCCATACCCGACAGGCAACTGACTGGGCTTACACCCTAGCTTTCGTGATCGTGATAGCTTCTTCGGATTTGATGTCTCCTTCGTCTGGCCAAATCAACAAGCCAGATGAGTACATTGAATGTACTCGCAAGCTATTCCCACGGGAGGAAATATACGGTGATATTTCATGCAGGGAATAGATCAAGGGATTGCTCTACCCGAAGTTGTTGGTTGTGCGGAAATGTAAGTTTTGAATTTAAATACTAGAATAGTAGATTGTAAAAGCATTTCGAAATCCACGGTACTGTAAATATAACAACTTGTCTCATTTCTTGGAGTAGACACCGCTACTCAACTTTTAACTACCTATTACCGATGGCTCCTTCTGTAGTCGAGGGTTCCATCTACCCCCTAGGTAGCTCCATCCCTCGACCGACAGCTCCATCCATCCGGTAGCTAGGTCCTACATTAGCAGCCTGTATGACCATACACCCATCGGCCAGTACAGCTGTAATTCTTTCTCCTGCAATTCCTTGCCACCGTAGCGTGGCCTTAATTGCTCGCTGTGGGCACATCATGCCCACGTCCTTAAACCAATTTCCCAGCTTTCGCAAACAAAGCTTGGTCTAACCAATGTGTGGCCTTACCAGTTCATGTCCATGACCGAGGACGCGGCTATTCGAATAGTTTTTAACCCTCTGCAGAGGTTGTACGGCTTTACCCACAAGATGTAGTTTGCCCTGGGCACACTGTGCACCGTATGCTGACAGGGCTAGTACAACGAGACGCTTCACCCGCTTCCATATTAAAGCTGGCCCGCTAGACAAGGTCCACCCAACTCCGCTTGTGTCCAGGCAGCCTGAGACCACAACCCGGAGCGGACTCGTCTTTGTGTCGGATTTCTACCCCCATATCGTGTAGAGATCCTCTAGAGAGGCTCACCCAATCTAGCACATTCCCATACTTCCCACGGGTCCAACTCTAATACTTTGCCGGGCTACTACACCAAGACCTTCCCATAAAGGTCATGTGGACGTACGGTAAGGAACTGGTTTAGCGGCACTTAGGTTCGGTCCTTAAGCGATTCGAGCAAGACTCCATTCCATCACACAGCATCCAGGTAGCTTCCCGCTACTCCAACATCACCCATACACCCTTACATTTCTTGCCCGAATCCAAAGCCATCTCCATTTCTTTCACTTAGGGTTTCGAAAACAATAGTTTCCAAATCATCGCCCCGGATGGCACTGCCGGCCGAGGGTTTTGTTCCCAAATCCCGGAAGGGGTATAAGGTAACTTGATTCAAAACGGTTTTAATTTCTAAGCAGGGCTAACGCCTATATCCCTAATTATTCCGTCGATAACCAAACGGCCGACAGTTAATGCTAGGGTTACAAGGACAGGGTTTACGGACCTGGGCTACTGCAACTACTGGGTATATCTATTATACATAAAATATCGGTGATAACACATAGCATGCACTTTCGCAACCAATATAAATAATTTTTGCAACTATAGGATTCAACATGATCAAAGTGGGAATGCTTGCCTGGCGAGTCCTGGTTCCGTTCCTGAGATAGAGAGATCCCCAGATCCTCCTTGCGGATCCTCGACACTTCGTCAACTACACGGTTAAAGACGTCGAATAAACGATCATGCTCGGAAGAGCCAATAAAACCCAAGAAACAAGGACGAGCCCATGAAGTGGCATCGATACGCTGAATCCCTCGCTAGGTATTAGGGGTTAGGGTTTTGTTTTTCGGAGGTTATATGCCCTCACTTCCCGTTAGGGTTTCCGGGGCTTTGCTCCTTCCCAAATCGAGGTTTAGCAGGTTTTAGGATTTTCGGGGAACATATACATACACTTGTTTTCTGGGTTTCCGGGTGTATTGACTTATCTCGCGGCCCATGTGTGGAGGTCTTAAACTCAATCTATAATAGGGACCGGATTCAGTTGAATATTTTAATACTTGTTTATTCAAAGGATATTAAGCTCATATAGAGCTTTAATTTCTTTCTCTGTTTCAATATTTAAATCCTTAGGGGTGTACTGGTATCAAAGATTGCATGTGTGTTTATACGAACCCTATCTAACAGTGTTTCTGGAGTTGGTGCTAGTTTACAGAAGTAATAAACTACCTTAGCTGTTTGATAATACACCGGTGGATCGCATGAAATGAGGATGCCCTAGACTTTTAGAAGACTCATGCCATCAAGGTTGTTCTCCCTAAACTATCTGCTTTATCGAGTTTATGGGGTACTGAAGGCACTTTGGGCACACTGGTTAGGAAGAGAAGTTTGATTTAGGCTGTTCCAAAGGTGATATATGCATGGCGTAAGTTGGTTTAAAAGAAATGTATAGCTCCTCCTAATTGAAAACATCATTGTTTGCTAGCTAAACAATTCCAAAACTTAAAGCCTTTTGTACCGGTTGCTTGAGGTTAACATTTGGAAGTCCAGAACTGATTTCTTAGGGCCTAGAACTGATTCGGTTCAAGCCTATCCGAGTGAATCAATGCAGTGACGGCACTGGACTGAACTGGTTTAACGGAAATGCGCTTTTAGCTTTGAGCGGAGTACGCTTTCCCCTTAGAGGAAACCGAAGACCTGGAAGGCGCGGGCTCTGGTCTGCTTACCCGGGCTTGGTCCTTTTCTTTTGACCGGTGAGCAAGACCCAGACAGAGTGCTTCGGACAGCTCGGTGAAGTTGGCGGCGGAGGTCTGGATGGCTCGGGTACCCGGCGACGGATGGCTACGCGGCTGGCGGTTCAGAGTACTTCCGGCGGGCGCGGGGCTTGCTCCGGGGCTTCCGGCGGCGTGCTGGTTGCTGGATCCTGTCGGCGGTGGCCACTGAGCCGAGGCGGCCTCGGGAAGACCGGCGAACGGCGGCTTGGGGATCCCTCTCCGACGGAAAGTGAGGAGCGGCGGCGGGATTTGACCACGGCGGTGAGGAGACCTTGCGAGCTGTGGGGACAAGGGAAGTTCACGGCGGATCTGGAGCGGGGCAACCGGGCGGAGTACTCGCCGGCGGCGGGGAGCTTGGTTGGGGATTCGGTTTCTCGTGGTGAGGGAGAGGGAGGTATGGTAGTTGGTTGGTTAATGGAGCTTTGGCAGCTTGGAGGGCAACAAGGGGAGCTCGGACTGCGGCTAAGAAGACGCGCGACGCCACGGCTGGGTCAGGTCCGCCGGGACGCGTGGCACGAGCGACCGGCAAGCTGGTGGCACCAAGAGCGAGGCGGTGGCGTGTCGACGGCATCGCCGGGTGCCTGCCGTCCTTCCCGGGTGAGCTGACGCGGTGTGCATCAACGGAAAATGTGGCTTTGCTACTGATGCTTTCTATGGCGGTTCAAGGCGCGATGGGACGGCTCAGGGCGGCGCTGAGCGGCTGCCAGCTGGGGAAGGTGTCCAGGGTGGCCGAGGCACGCGCCGGCGAGGCAGGCTGCAAGCTAGACGACTGGCGGCGCGGCTTTGACCCATGGATGCGCACGTGGCACCTTGATGCCGGTCCAGAGCGCGGCTAATGCGTGTCTTCGAGCGGCATGGCCTGCCATGGCGTGCTATAGGGCGCCCTGAGGAGTCAAATCATGTCCTTGGCACAGAGAGGACGTGTTCAAGGAGCTACAGCAGGGCTAGGCGTTGGTTCTTTGCGGAGTCAGAGGGAATCACGTGGCTTGACGTGAGATGAGCTGTTGTGTCAAGAGCCATGGTCAAGAAGTAGAGGACAAGGGGGTAGCTGACAATGAGCTCATGCACACTGTGTTGCTGGCAAGAGTGGTGCTGTAGCTTGACTTGATGAATCCTACACTGATTTGCTTGCCATTTCATGCGGTGTTACCAAATAACCAAGGTGTTCGATGCGGTTCGTTCTGGATTTTTGTACTGGGCATGTTCATATTTTTATATAATCGCGAACCTGGTGATGAGGGGGTTGTCGTGTAAATTTATCGGAATTTTCCGAGTCATATTTACAGGAGGTGCAGTTCACTGCGTAATTTGCCCTTGTTTTAATTATTTCCATTTCTTAATATCTTTGAATTGAGCATTCCTGTTTTAATGCATAATTGAGTTGTATATGATGCCGGGTTGCTCCAGGAATTCATTCGTAGTTCTTAGAGAAATCGGGGAGGGTTGGATCTCGCGATTAGGGTTTTGATGGAGCTAGGAATTAATTAGGAAGGAAGAGGGTCGGGTCGAGGGCTAGGGTTTCGGGTGTGGCAAGATGACGGGAATACTTGGGAATGCTTCAGGATGTTGGTGTCTTGATTTCGGAACATTTGGTTTCCGGGTGCCGTAACCTTAATGGCATATATAGCGCGTGTTGAATTAAAGTGCGATTTGTGTTATGGTTTAGTCGGGGTAGGGAATTTAGGGTTTTCTGAGTGTGGCAAAGTGACGTGAGGGTAGAAAATTCTCGGAAACTCTCCTGTCTTGGCCCGGGACTAATCGGTTGCAGCGTGCCGTGGACGTATGGACGTATACGGCGTATATGTTGTGTTAGGGTTTATGCGCCTATATGGTGCATGTGAGGTGTGTTAGCATGTACGGGCTCATGACACATTGTTCGGAGTTCTGGGTCGGATTGTGCCGTTATGGGTGTGTTGCTTCGTGGAAAAGGGCGACATTTGGGGTTTGCGTATATGGTGTACATACCGAGGTAGGGTTCGAGGGAAAGTGGTATATACCTGTCGTGTCTGGATTAAGGAGGGGTCAGGACACATTGTTTGATTAACCGGAGATTGGACCCTACTGATAGGTATTGTGGATTTGTCGAGAAAGAGGATTCTAGGATTAACGTATATACGTATACGGTATGCGCGATGTACAAGACACGCTCATATGGGTTTCGGATTGGTGTGATCTAATCTCATGGGATGTTATGCATTCAACATGCGTTGAAAGTAGACCAGGATTTAAAAGGGCTAGCGTATAAGTAAACTAGGGTTTGCCGATACGGATGGACTTTAGGGTTAGCGATAAAAGAAGTTACCAACCGCAGTAGGGTTACGGCCGGGTAAAGTTTTAGGTCTCCGCGGTCGGGGAAGATATCGGTGGGACATTAGAGTTTAACTAGGATCACATCACCTCGGTTTGGGTCTTTCGATCGCGAGTCGTGTTTAGGGGTTTTACCATTCGTCGAGTAGGATGATATCAGGGTTTTGGGAGTAAAGGGTATATGGGTTTATGTCGGGTACTAATCCCCATTAGGATGCACATGCTTTTTAGCGCAAAAAGTTTTTGTAAGCCCTAATTTTCGGGTTTTAGAAAATCGGGATGTGACACACACCGCGTTGAAGTGTTATGATCGCTTCGATCACTTGTTCCAGGCCGAAGATCCTTGCGTTGCCAACTACACCGCCAACTCAAACGCCGGGTACCACGTTGATAATAACTGGTACACCGACACAAGAGCAACAGATCATATCACTGGTGATCCGGACCGCCTCACTGTGCGTGATCGCTATAACGGCCGCGAGCAGATTCAGATTGCAAATGGCATTGGTATGTCAATTTTTCACGTTGGTAGCACTCAGCTAAATACTCCATATAAATCTCTTGTACTTAATAGGATTCTTCATGCGCCTAGTGCCTCAAAGAACCTTCTATCTGTTCATCATTTTGCTAAAGATAATAATGTCTTTTTTGAGCACTATCCTAACTCTGTTCTTGTCAAGGATCTTGCAACGAGGAAGGTTCTTCTTCGCGGCCCATGTAGAGGTGATCTCTATCCCCTAGCGTTGTCATCACCTCAGCCTTCTTCATCACCAGCTGCTCTCCACATCACCAAACTCTCCTCGGCACAGTGGCATCAACGATTAGGGCACCCGTCGTCAGTTATCGTCCAAGAAATTCTTCATAGGAATCGTCTTTCGTTTATCCCAAATAAAAACAATAGTGTGTGTGATGCTTGTCAGATGGGGAAAACCCATCAATTCTCATTTCCTGAGTCAAATTATGTTGCTTTAGCTCCTCTTGAATTGATTCATTTAGATGTATGGGGGCCTGCAATTAATTCTTCTAGTGGCTATAAGTATTACGTGAGCTTTGTTGATTCCTTTAGCAAATTCACTTGGCTGTATCTTCTCAAGCGCAAATCTGAAGTCACTAAAAATTTTCAGCAGTTTCAGGCCAAAGTGGAACGTGCTCTTCATCGTAAAATTGTGAATTTCCAGAGTGATTGGGGAGGCGAGTACCAGGGGCTTCATCCCTATCTCTTGTAGTGTGGCATTCATCACCATGTCTCCTGCCCACACATACATCAGCAAAACTGGACGGCCGAGCGAAAGCATCGCCATATCGTAGACATGGGCATCACCTTATTAGCGCATGCCTCGCTGCCTCTCAAGCTTTGGGATGAAGCATTCCTCACATCCTGTCATCTTATTAACCAGCTGCCATCACCTAACACTCATCATAAATCGCCCCTCGAAATTCTTTTCGGTGTCACCTCTAAATATAATTCCCTTCGTGTCTTTGGCTGCGCGTGCTGGCCGAATTTACGGCCCTATCAAAATCACAAACTTTCCTTTCGGTCACAGTGTTGTGTTTTCATTGGCTATAGCAATATGCACAAGGGATACAAGTGCCTGAACCCCTCCACTAGCCATGTGTATATTTCACGTGATGTCAAGTTCGATGAGTGTGTCTTCCCGTTTGCTGAATCTGCCCCGTCTAGTGTGTCATCTCCGGTAACAGAAGCTGCACTTCTTCCTGCTTTGATTCTTGTTGCACCAGTGCCATCTCCTCCCAGTGAACCAAGTCCCCCGCCTAGTCCAGCTCAGCTCTCACCAGCACACACGCCCAGTGCACGCTCTCATTTCATGCCACAATCCACTCCACCCGGGTCCCCTGATCACACTTCTAGTTCATCGTCTTCGGCTGGGGGCTATCAATATGACAATTTGGCAACATCATCGTCACAGAAGGCCTTGGAGATTCGTTTCATACATTTCGGGGATCAGCTAGCTGATATCTTCACCAAGGCTTTGCCAACAGATGTGTTTGTACGTCTTCGGTCCAATCTCAACTTAGTTACACGTAGCTGAGATTGAGGGAGGGTGTTAATGTATGTAAGTATATATTCAGGTTGTTAGGTTGTTAGGCTGTTGTGATCCAGCCGTATGTAATCCTAACTACTTGTACCCTGTAAACCCTAACCTGTGTGGTATATATATACAAGAGAGCCACAGCGTTTAGTCTGCGCGCGTTGTCTCACAATTCCATCGTCCAATCTTTCAAAAGATACAGGGAGCTAACGCCAGGTTGCCTAGCTAGTTGTAGACCATGTACTTTAGCGTGGCACTAAACTTCTGGTAGCCCTTGATGTTCACGGCGTCTAGGAAATCCTTCTTCGTGACAGTCTTCCTGCGTGAGCGGATGGCGTACATGCCCGCCTCTGTGCACACACTCCTTATATCGGCCCCTGTTGTGACACACAAAGAGATAGGGCCACATGAGAAAAAACCGATGTCAATGACACAAATAGCATGGTACATAAACTGGTAAGATCATGTAAACTTTGTCATGCAAAACTACAAGTAATTCGCTAGTTGAGTTGGGCAGAGGCGAGCTAGCAGCTCAAATCGGATGTCCCGCTCGTGATTCATGGTGCAGTGTGGATCTTGAAGATCTAGGTGCGACCCTCCAGATCTGGCAAACCAAACTCAACCTTCTTATCCAGTTGCCCTGGACGCAACAGTGCAGGGTCCAAGGTATCAGGCCTATTGGTCGCCATGAGGACTTTGATGTTTCCTCTAGCATCAAACCCATCAAGCTGATTGACAATCTCGAGCATAGTGCGCTGGACCTCATTGACGCCCCCAACTTCATTATCAAAGCGAGCGCCACCAATGGCAACAACTTCATCAAAGAAGACAATACATGCCTTCTTTGACCAGGCCATCTGGAAGAGTTCCCAAACCATTCGTGCCCCTTCACCAATGTACTTCTGAACTAACTCACTTCCTATCACACGGATAAAACAAGCGTCTGTGCGATTGGCTACTGCTCTAGCAAAAAGTGTCTTCCCAGTTCTAGGAGGGCCATAGCAAAGGACTCCCTTAGGGGGGTCAATGCCAAGCTTGACGAACTTTTCAGGGTGAAGCATAGGAAGCTCAACAACCTCATGCATCTTCTCAATCTGCTCCTTGCATCCACCAACATCATTGTATGTCACATCAGGTTTTTCTTCAACAGTCATCATGGTAACACTTGGATTGATTTTGGGTGGCAAAGGAATTTGAATCTGGTACTTGTTTCAATCAACTCTGTATAATACACACGATGAGAATCAACATCATTCAATCGACAATATAATACAATTGATTCAAGAACAACATTATACTGTGAACAAATAAGATGTAAAACAGAAGATGTTTTATACAACCAACTTTTGTGATCCTGTGTACATAAAATTATTTTTAAGTCTCCTACCCACATTGCTAGGTCCAAGAGTACAATGCACCAGTTAAGTGTCATATATTTCTGTGTCTGAGGTACAAGAATGTCTAGCTAAGTTGTGCAGCTCACCTGACGCTCAAACATAATTGCTCTAACATCATATATGATCCTAAGAACTACTTCCTCAGACCACAAAATCCGATAAAGGTAGTGGCCTTAAGAATGGAACATTGCCATGTTTTACGTAGATTATACATAACGGCATATGCTACAATGCTTTCAAGATGTAAAACATATAACATATGATTGCTCCTTGCTGCAAGAAAACTGCAACAATTGTTGCTTGTTTAGTGTGCCAAATCCTAGTGCTAGATCATGCTAGTAACTACAGTTCAGTTTGAGAGTTATCTTAAGATGCTACTTAGCAAACAGTACCTTATCATTTGTTACATATCAGTGCTGCAATTTTATCCTCGAAACCATCGTTATCAAGTTTATTCTACAGCCTGGTTAAAAATAAGTTTGTCCTTAGAACAATGTGTCAACTGAAAGAGTCAACACAAAGCATAACATGCTATGGCCCCTTGCTGCACGACTACTAAAAGCTAAATTGTAGTTTTCTACATCATGCCAAATCTTAGTGCTGAATCATATTAATATTAATAGCAACAGTTCAAGTTAAGATCTATCTTAAAGATGCTTAGCAAATAGTATCCTGTCAGTTGTTACATATGAGTGCTGCAGCTTTACCCTTGAAACTATTATCGCCATCAAGTTTATTCTACAGTTTCGTTAAAAATCAGTTTGCCTTTAGAACTACATGTCAATTGAAAGTATCAACACAAAGCATAATGAGATACAAGAAGCTTGATGGAATAAAACCAAGGTAAATAAGCTAGAATATACTCTACAGAGAGATCAAACTTACCCAGCTCGCATTCCTTCCTCAATACCAGTGGGGGAAACTTTGTCCCCTAGACCGACCACAAATTGCAGTATCCCCAAAAGAATAGAACATAAGAAAGAAATCAGTATTGAACCTCCAGGAGATATGATTGACTTAATATAATGTAACAGTGACGCACCTTTGCGATTTATTTTACGTTTATGACAAATTTGGCGTCGTCGGTATTAGGACTTATGACCTTCGTGCATCTAGCGACCTTCGTAACAGAATGAAACTTATTATTACAACGGCAATGAGAAAGCATAAGGGCACAGCATAACTACTAATCGTACGCATTCCAGTGCCTATAGCTAAAAACGTCAGGTGGACATCATGCTAATTCACCTGCAATGGTTGCTCCTCCTGCATCATCTATTTATCTGAGACAAGATCCCACTGGCTTGGTGGAGCCAATCCAGTATCAGACTCCTTTATCCCTGCAATTCGATATAACACACAGTTCAGATGAGCTTGATGCAGCAAGGCATGTGTACTTTTTTTTCTTTCTTTTTTCCTTTTTCTTCTCCTTCTCCGTCTCCCTTTCCTCCTAGGCAAGCAATGCTCGCTAGCCGTTGGATGTTGATACAGCAAGAGATTATTCCCTCCGTCCCAAAATGTAAGGGATATTTTGTTTGGTTAAAACAAGGGTTTGACCAACAATTACTCCATTAATACGTGATAAATGTGACATAAAATTGATATCATTAGATTTGTATTCAAAAGTTCTCACTTATGATTGTGACTTTATATCAAATAAACCACATATTAATAGAGTAATTGTTGATCAAAATATTGTCTGAACTAAATAAAATATGCTTTACATTTTGGAACGGAGGGAGTATATCTCAACATGGATTTCTGTTCCAAAGGTTTCGTATGTCGATGCTTATTATTAAGTTCAACATTATGAGTACTTCTCATACGAATTCTTTTAAAAAAGAACTCAATTTCAGCCAAGGCAGACGTGGAGTGATGATTATGAAAACGGAAAAAGAAAACTAACTACCTTGTTGCATGCTCGACACACCACGTGCTATATTTTTTTAACCCCCACTTATATTAATCACCTTAAGTTATTACAATCAGATCAACTCTGACATGCAGGCAGGAGCTTTGAGTGTCGAACCTGATCCATACAAAACTCCACTTCTCACACTCACTAAAACGAGCTAAAACACGAGCAATTATATTCCGAGTGGCAAATTTTTGAGATCCTAACATCAGGAAAACTTGCCATCACATTCCTGACTTCCAACAGCAAACCCCGCAACGCAGCCTGCTATATCTATATTGTTGCTCATGTCACGAAGTAGGATTTTGTAGATATTTTTCCTTATGAGTTTATAAGAGTAAGCGAGTAACTCTATCATTATACATACCCGAATCTCCTCCAAAGCATCGCTTTTAAACAAAGAACGCATCACACCAGTTTTGCTCCATATTATGATACTGATGAACTCATAATATTACCCTAGCAAAATATTTAAGTAAATTTATAATATAGGGAGATAGGACGTCGGATGTTGATCCGTCGACTTAAAAAAATAAAGAAAAGGGAAAAAATGAGGAAATAAGCATAGAGAGGAATTTTTTTGTTTGTTTTGAAAGAAGCATCGATAACGTCTGATATTCATGTATTATCGTCAGGATGCTACTATGCTAACCATAGAGCCACTACATGTTAACATAACAAGCTAATTTTACATATAAAAACGCTATAATATTACAGGATTATTACGGCCGATGGATCCAAAATTAGTCCTCCGTAGCGTAGTATTGCGGGGCTAGTTCAGCCAGCCATAAGGGATCGATCCGGGTCAGGTTCTTGACGTAATTCTGGGTCGTCCGGACCAGCTCGTTAAAGATGACGCAGTCTGGCTTGGTTCGGAAGAGCACCGATGAAGGATGCATCTGCACGCTCTGGCTGGTTGCAAGAGCCCTACAATTCGGCAGGGGAAACCATGAGCTTGGGAAGAACTGTACTCATACCACATTTTTCATATGTATATGTATAAGATGAACTACGATGCATACATGATGCATCCATATTCTTGTTTTGGCTGGTACAACAAATGCAGCTTAGCTCGTGACTGGTTTAGGAGCATAATGAAGGAAAGGATAATTGCAACGAGGTAATTGGAAAATACGGAAATTGGAACAATACCTGAATGATCCATCTGGCTGTCGCATTGCTGCATTCAGGAAGAAAGCAGCCGTGAGGCACCTCCGAAACTGAACCATGTCATCTCCACATGAAGACAGATTAAGCCCCATTTGTTGCACATGGCCCTGAATTTGGCTGCAGCAGACAGAAAGTTCCAACGTCAGATCACTGTGTAGTCTGACATTCCAAAAATAGACTTGCTTACCTTTCAGCTTTTCTTTGTGCAAAAAATTCTAATGTATTGGGTTTAATTTGAATATTTGCTGATGGTCCTAGAACAAATGGCAATAGTAACTCAAGAAATAAATTCTTTCACCTAAAAATGTTCTACACCAGTGCAGCATTGTTAAACCAACTCCGGAAAGGCCATAGTGGTCAGAGATAAAGTGGGTTGCAATTAATTTTTATTAAAATTGCGTTAGCAAGGTCTCGAAGTCAAAACCTTTTGATTCTGATACCATATCAAGTTTCATGCACCCACCAGTTCACCCAAAAGCTCAAGAGATTGAGGAAAGACGGACCATTACTCTTCAATAATAAAATCGATAGCAGCCATAGTTTTTTCCATTTTATCATTGAAGAGAATGCATAACTGCAGATCAGCATGTGCTATCTAAATTGTTTCTTTCAAGAATAATATTAGAATAACAAACCTGTGAACATCACGAGCATGTCTTAGAGAGCGGTAATTGATGAAGTTTTCCCAGCACCATCTGTTCAAAGCTTTCTCCATTGTTTTTTCTTTGGCATTTGCGTTTTTACTCTTCTCCAAGCATTCTGCAGCGGCTCGATATACATTCACCAAGGTTATATGATCTCCTTCCGAGCTTTCAAAACTCTTCCTAGCAGCTCTTGCCTAAACAAGGGATAAGATAAAGTGATCAATAAGTGCACTTGTAGTTGGCAAAACACTGGATTGTTTTTTAATCTCAGGCTCAACAGCGGCCGAGCCCAACCAATACAAGTTGAAGCTTAGAATTCCTCTTCACTATGCAAATGACAAATCTGAGAAGTACGAGCTAAAGGCACTATTTTACATGTAGCCTAAAGGTACTTCAAGGTATACCTCAATAAAACAGTAAAAGATTCCACCGCATAACGTAACTACAAAATATTAACCATTATAACATTCTGTAACACCAACAAATTTGCCCCCCCGGGAGATTAACATGAGCAATGAATGCCCAAACTTTTTGGCAGCACATAAAAAATCCGCTCCATTAAAAGATAACTAAGAACAAGTGTTACAGCCTCCAGATTAAACAATGCTCTCATCTGTCAGAAGTTAAATACTGACACTCCAACAGTATATGAATATCCAATGAGATTTAGGTTGTGTTTCCGAAAGAAAAAAATAACATATTCGATGCAATGTATTTTTTAACCAATGATCACCAAAAACATGAAAAATATGTACTGCAAACTGTTTATATGGAAAATCCTGGACCCCCTCAAGGAGCCGTAACTGTTCATGCCTCGGCCCAAATTCTATTGTCCCAATTTAAGTCAAAATGTTCTAACCTTTCAACTACTATCAAGATGTAGTAACAAATACTACCCAAATCAATAAAAGATGCCTCAAACCAAGTGTATGTTACCGTGATACTGTTCAGGGATAATCAGTAAACAGCAGGAACCAACCGGTTCTGCTTCCTGCAGGGTTTTGTAAATTGTAACCCTGCTAGGTATTGCAATATAACTCCATAATGTCCAATAAGAACTTATTTTGGATCATTCATTAAACTAGTAGCCAGGAATTCAAATAGAATACCTCTTCTAACTTCTCACGTGGGGTGAAGAAAATTGATTCCACTGAAAGCATAGAAACAACAATCAACATTTCTTCCAAGCACTTGAATTCGCTTGACACTATTAATGCTTTGGAGTACATTGGATCCAAAGGCAGCCTAGCCATCTGATGACCAACTGGATCTGATAGCTTATAATCATCAGTCAAAGCTCCTAATAAAATCAACTGCTCCAATGATTTCAAAATAGAGGTCCTGCAACAGGTTTGGCACAATTAGCAAAAACTTGGTGCGTGTTAAAGCAACTTGCTGTTCAACTTATAGTAGGGATTATGTCGTGGGTGGGCCATCAACCCACACGTCAGCCTAGTCGGCCCCAATTAGGTGATAGGATCTCAGCATCTTAGTTCTGGATAGGATCTACGTGATCTTATTAGTTAGGCAGTTTATCTTTAAAGTAGACAAATATCAATTAGAGATAAATTTTGGGTTGTTACTTAGTTTGGATTGTTAGTCCTCTATATATATAGAGGATCCCTAGATGAATTAAGCAAGCAAGAACAATAATCAATCATCACCCCAGTTTATAATCTCTCCTATCCCCTAGTAGCCAAGCCGTCCTAGCTATCTTTCTGGTGGTATTTATCCGTCATGAAGTGGCAGAACTCCTAGTTCATGACAGATTACTTCAAAGCTTATAAAAAACTTTCTGTTTGAAGTTTCCAATGATTGCATTCATCATAAGGTTCGTAACAACTTAACAAGTCTAGATCAGGAGCTTTGCTTTCCCTACAAAATCTAAGCTTGGATCATTCTGGCAAGTAATAAAATACTTCAAACACAGTATTATAGGCATGCCACACTTCTCTAGCATTGTACACCACCTATCATAGACTCATTTTTTAGCCAAATTTTGCCACAGGTGTGGTGACCGATTTGGTCGCCACAGAAACTGTGGCCTGCCACACTTGTGGCACAAAAGTGTGAATAAATTATGGAAAGCAACCAAACATGCCCTAAAAAGACTAGCGTGCATATTCTAATTACTATGATCTCCATAGGCAGCAATTGTCTAATATATGATTAAAGCACAGCAGGCAGCGGCACACATGAAGTAAAGAAAATATAATGTCTCGGTGTTGCAAGATAATTTTTCAGATCAGTAAATTTTCCCTTTTTCTTTTGCCATGTCAAATGCACTCCTTGAAGAACCATCACTTGTTAAAAGTCATAGTAATCAGGTAGGGCTACATGACTTTTACATGAGAGCAGGAACTAGAAAGAAAACTCACAGCTACATGACTTTTACATGAGAGCAGGAACTAGAAAGAAAACTCACACTCACCTCGATGGTTTCTCCATAAAATCGAAACCTATGATATCATCAATTCCAAGAGCTTTCAGCTGTAGTACAACATTTGAAAGGTTACACCGTTTAATTTCAGGCACAGTAGAATCCACCAGTTTATCAAACTCACATTCTTGGAATAATCGGAAGCACTTCCCTGGCCCCTCCCGTCCAGCACGACCACTGTGTAGAATGATATGGTAAGTGAAAGCACGCGAGAATTAAATATGCTTGAAAGTTTTTACCTCCTTTGAAGAGCCTGTGCTTTAGAGACTGGGATGATGATTAGAGATTCCATTCCAGTTACAGGATTGTAGGCACGAGCTTTGACCATCCCAGGATCAATAACATATTTAATACCAGGTATTGTTACAGAAGTCTCTGCAATGTTTGTTGCTAGAACTACCTGACAGAGACAAACTAGATATCAGTAAATGTTGCAAACCTACCATGTTACATCAATCGTGCCTTATAGGCTAAATAAGCTATGGAATATGACAAAAGGGAAATGCATTGCTGAATGAAACTTGGAAAGGTCGAATTTGGAGAGCAGAACAAGCAATAATGAGGTATTGCCTTCTTCAGAAGCAATTTTTGTCAGAAATATCTAATATCCTACAACAATTGCCTTAAGGCCTATGATACAAAAAATTCACCCATATGAAACCAAAAAGAATGGTGAGCTTTACTTCATATGGCCCAAAAGTGTATTTTTTCTAGAAGTGACAAGCGAAGTGGGCAAGCGACAACTTATACAGTAAACCTTTTTCTTTATATATATATTGCTATTAAGTACAATGAAGCGTCTTCAGTAGACTAACAATAGCAAGATCACAATTTACACTTGATAAAATTTATTACTTTAACACAAGATCACATAGGAGGCATACTAATGCTTTTGGTCATCTGTGACAGGTTCGTGACAACTTTGTTCATAGAAGATAATTTCATTTCAGACAGATCACCAACATATAGTTCAGAACTTCATATGTAATTTCTAGAATGACGTATATTTCAGCACTAGTAACTGCCTCCTTATCAATGGGCAGAATTATGTTTGCATGTCTAGCTGACAATTATAGCTGCTCATCCCCTCTTTCTTTACAACTGCATAGACTAATGGAGTGTGCTTTTGTAGCAATATGTTTGACTCCTACAGTAGTTATGTCCAGAAGTGTATCGCCCAACCAAACATAAGCAACAGAACATCATCATTACATCAGATATAAAGCGCAGCAAGTAAAGCACTCATCGTTTAGGAAATTGAAGCATATATATAGGTTGAAAGAAGGAAAAATAAGCATCCAAAGAACATAAAGGTTTACCTTACGGGCTCCAGCTGGTGCTGGCTTAAAAGCATTCATTTGCTGCTCTGATGGCAGAGATGAGTAGATAGGTGTAGTCCATATCTTACTACTATCTGGTGGAAGCAGACGAACACGCTCCTGAATTAGCCTCTCTAGTGATTCAATCTCCTCTTGACCAGTTAAAAATGCAAGAATGTCTCCAGGTCCTTCCTCCAAATGGATCTAAAAGCAAACATGTAAACATGAATTTATACACAAATAGCTGGCTACATTAAATCACAGTTGAAACATAGGTTATGCTAATTAGGTAATATGAAAATTAGACCAAAACAAGATTGCATATTCTCTTATAATGTTCTCTGAAGCAAGTTTTCTTTCCAAAATGCTACTTTATTTGGACTTTCATTTCCTCTTTTCCTCCCTAATCCATCCACCTCTTGCATGCAAATGGGATGATGCTCACCTGAAAGATAGTAACTAGTGTAGCATCCAGATAATCTGACTCGGGCTGATAAGTATACAGTGTGTCGACAGGGTATTGTCGTCCCTGAATATGGACAGCTTTAGTGCCACCAAAATAATCAGAAAAACACTTGGCATCCAAACTAGCAGACATAATTATCAGCTTTAGAGGTGCAAATTTTATTCCCTGGCATGCCTTCAAAGTAAAATTTTGAGAGTGATCTTGTCTGTCAGGCAAAGTCTTTCCACTCTTATTGGCATAAGTAGAACGGGAATGTTGCACTTTTTTCAACAAACCCAGCAAGACATCTGTATGTACAGTTCTTTCGTGAGCCTCATCAACAACTATAACACTATACTTCGACAAAAGTGGATCCAGAAGTGCTTCCCTGAAAATCCAAAGCAATGCTTCTATTACAGAAGAAAGTTTCGCACATTAAACCAAATAAGAGATAAATATAGATCAACCCATGTCAAATTATTGCCGCGTAGAAATAACATATTTAGTCACCTGTAACATGGTAAGATATAACTGAAACTGGCATTTCAGTTAAGAAATTTTCAAACAAATATGAACTCAAAAACAAGAAAACAAGAAAAAGAACATATATATAAGTTATACAGATGCAGAAGCCAAACAACATCACTAATAAAATGCAATATAAAATTGTGAAGCAAAAAACTAGATAATAGATTAACTTTATTTTCAGGCCCAGTTCCATGCAGATGTAGGGATGCCACTGTCACAAAATATTGAAATAGAAGGGAAAATGCTTGAATATAGTACCACCAAGCTATGAGAAAGGAAAAAGAGAAGTGTTCAATCTATGCATTTTGCCCTTCGTTTCCTTTGATACTGACTCGTAAATGACTATATCATCTGAAGTTGAATAGCTTCCAAAATCATAACCATCATGCTGGAAACAGAACTTCAATAACAATTTACATACAGAAATTTAGATAACATCATATCAACAATTAAGACAAAGACAAATAACAATACGAAGACTTTCTATTCTCAGATTGGAAAACTCTAGCAGCTAGAATATCAGTTGAACTCAAGGAACTAACATAAAACACAGTAATAGACCATATGATAATCAAACAATCGACGGTACAATTAATGCAAACTTACCTTAAAAGCAAACCATCGGTCATGTACTTAATCCGTGTTGCATTAGATGTGGAATCATCAAACCTAATAGAGTATCCAACCTTTTTGCCCAATTGATCATTGCATTCCTCAGCAACACGCTTTGCTACTGTAACAGCTGCAACTCTTCGAGGCTGTGTGATGCCAATGACTTTTCCATCCTGACAAAACCCAGCATCATACAAAAATTGTGGCAACTCTGCAAAACAAAATGAACAAAAAAGATGTTTCTTCAAAGAATTAAACTGAAAAAAGAGTATAATGATATTTGTAACAAACTGATTGATAACTATCTGAGTCTCACAAAAAAAAAGAAACCTAAGCCACCAAGTGCACCAACAACATCACTTCCACACATTTATGACCACAGCAATGGCATCAAAATTGCACAAACCAACAATCACAAGCATCACAAAGCTACAATATTCAGCGATTAGTCAACTCAAACAACACTGCAATGAAAGAAAAACTCAACAGCAACACACTTACGAGTCGTTTTGCCACTCCCAGTCTCACCGACAACGATCAGCGTGTCATTCTTCTTCACTTCCTCAACGAGCTTTTTCTCCACTACACCGAAAATCATCACCACCAACAACAACAAATTTAATCACCCTAACTTAACCGGAAAATTTGATTACAGAGGAATCCAACTCTCGGCAGGCAAACTAACCTGACGCGATGGGAAGCGACTTCCTTTGCTGACGAATCAGCTGCCTCCTCCTGCTCAAACCAACCAACACATAGGCTCAATCCCCCAAATGAATAGACCAAACAAACGAAACAAACTCGCAGTGAGGTTTATAAGGGTGCGTACCGCGCGTTGTTATGCTGCTGCTTTTGCGGCGAAGCGCCGGAAGAGAAGGACGGCATCGCGGGTACAGCCACGGACTCTCGAGTCCCGAAGCTCGCCGGATTTTTTTGCGCCGGCGAAGGGGAGGAGGAAGGCACGCCGCTACCCGCTGCCAAGGAGTGAGAAGCAGCCGCCGGTGAGTGGCTGGGGAGGCGGAACAGATGTGGCCCGGGTAGGCGGAGGCAGGAGGGGAAGGAGAGTGCGGAGGGAGGAGCGGGGCGAGGCGGCGGCGGGAGAGCTTGGGATGGCTCGGGACGGGCTGTGGGGAGCGGCGCGGCGTCCTCGGATGGCAGGGGGAGCGGAAGGCCGGCGGCAGTGGCGGGGGGAGCGGACGGCCGGTGGCGGGGCCTGGCTCGGGATGGCTCGGGACGGGCTGTGGGGAACGGCACGGCGTCCTAGGATGGCAGGGGGAGCGGACGGCCGGCGGCAGTGGCGGGGGGAGCGGACGGCCGGCGGCAGTGGCGGGGGGAGCGGGGGGCTTGTGGCGGCGGGGCGCGGGGCGGGGGGCCTCGGGTCTAAGGGGGCTGTGGAGCGCCCCGGGGTGTTGTCTCGGGACAGAGGGGATTATTTTGAGTTTTTTTAAAAGAGTTAAAATTTGTTAACAGTGATGTAAAAATATGTGATTATATGGAGTTGGGGTAAAAAAGGTGTTATTTATTGATATGTGCAAGCTGTGATTATCTCTTTTTGAAAGGGTTGAAGGGTTGAAAGCCGTTATTATCTTTGGTGGAAAGCTTTGAATATCTATATTATCTATACTACCTTATAAAAGGGGAGAGTTTTTCTTTTCTAACTCCACCCCCATAAATTGTACCCAGATCTCTCACATCTGTCTGATTTAACACATCTAAGGGCTATAATGAGTTTGATGGTCTGCCAATCTGATGGCTAATATTATTTTGATGGTCTGCTAATATTCAACTGGATCCAACGTCCCCCGCGAGCTTCAAACCTTAGCACGCCGCCCCCTACCCGCGGTCTTCTCCGCCGCCTCCAGTACCTCCTCCTCACTCGCCCGCCCCTCCCGTTCTCCCGCCGCTCGACGCCATCCGCCGCTCGCACGTGCCCACCCGCTGCCTCCTCCTCCGCCATGTCGGCGTCAGCTTCCTGCTCCACCTAGGATTGGAGCCGCGGGGGGCGCGATGCCGCCGCCGTCAGCTACCTCCTCCTCGTGCGCCTGCCCCTCCCGAACTCCCGGCGCGTCTCCTCCTCCGCCACCACCGATGAGGTGGCGCACGAGTTTGTCAGTTCCTGCCTGACCCTGGCGCACGGGCTCCACCACAGCGCGGTCACCACCATTGAGGGGCTCGGGAGCAGCCGGGGCGGGCTCCACGCCGTGCAAGCGCTAGCCTCCGAGACTTCGATGGCGGCCAACTCGTCCTCCCTGTCGGCCGGCGGTGACATGTCTGCACCCTCGCTGCCACTGGTGCGCCTCGCGTCGGCGGCGGCTGCGGCGACGACGACGATCCAGCCCTGCTCCCCTCGCTACTTCTTCTCCTCGCTCACCGGCAGCAACGCCTCTTCCCACTGTCGCATGGCCATCGCCGTCGACTTCTCTGACGAGTATGCCTTCGCCGTCCGGCGGGCCGTGCAGAACTACCGGCGACGTCGTCCTCCTCCTCCATGTGCGTCCCACCTCCATCCTCTACGGCGCCGACTGGGGCTCCATCCCCATCTCTGTCTCTGACGATGAAGCCAGCGCCGATGGGGAGGACGCTCCCGTGGCCGCCGCCGAGGGCGCCGAGGCGGCATCCGCGGAGGAGCTGCAGAAGAAGCGAGAGGAGGACTTCGACACGTTCACATCGACCAAAGCGCAGGACCTGGCGCAGCCGCTGGTCGCCGCGCAGATCCCTTTTAAGATCTACGTCGTGAAGGATCATGACATGAAGGAGCGGCTCTGCCTCGAGGCCGAGCGCCTTGGCTTGTCTGTTATGATCATGGGAAGCTGTGGATTTGGTGCCTCGCGGAAGGGAGGGAAGGGGAGGCTCGGGAGTGTTAGTGATTATTGTGTGCATCACTGTCTGCCCCGGTTGTGGTTGTTCGCTACCCTGATGATGCTGCAGGTATTGTCGGGGAGGCAGCAGGAGCAACAGATGAGCTGCACACCGTGCCTGAGGATGAGGCCATGTATCACGATGCGCCTGACGTGCACAACGGTCTACTCTTTTGCTTTGCTGAACCCCACAGTTTTGACTCTCTGTGGTGATTGATTAGTTTGCCATGAGGTGTTCTATGAAGTGGTTTAATACAGAAATTTATGATATGGTACCAATTAGTATAGACATGTCTCTATAACTGATTGAGTAAGAAATTTCCTTCATAAGTGAATAAAACTACGATTTTTTCATCTAAAGTTGCAATGGCCTTTTATGGTATTTCTTGATTTGCCTTGCTGCTGATCAAGACATACTGATGCAGATCAAAGAAAAGAGGACGGCAGTGGATACTAGAAACCACATCAATGAGCTCTCATTCTTAATTATTAAGTCTTTAATACTAGAAAGACATTTTTTTTGGGGATTCATATGCTTAGAACAGAACAAATATCACGAAGTACGGACAAGAAGAAGTTCATGGCTCTTCTTAGCTTTGAGGTTTATAATTGAATCTGTACCTGCAGTCTCCGATATCCATTATACTACTCTTATCATCTTGGTCACTATGGGAAAAGCCCCACTAACCATCTATCAACCAGGTCCTTGTTGTGGCTTTTCTCCTCGATACTCTGGTTTTTGTTCAAAGATAGCTTTGTTGATGCCCATGATTCCAGCTTTGAATCATGGACTTTTGGCATGCTTTGGGATACGCCGGCTTCTCTTCCTTGGATACCAGCATTGTGCACTGGAGTCTTTTCTACGGTGTTATGCATGTGGGCAGAGGTTAGCCTACTTCTTAGAGCCTTACAGTAGTTCTGAGGATATTCTTCTTAAGGCTTTCTTAATTTATGAAATCTTGTACATGCATCTATATGTATAGATGGTAGCGATGGCTGATGTTTCAGCAACCGAAACTGCAATTGTTTACAGGCTGGAACCAGTATGGGGAGCTGCCTTTGCTTGGTTCCTCCTAGGTGAAAAATGGGACAATGTTGCATGGATTGGAGCTAACCTTGTACTATGTAAGCTTGTGGTGCTTCTTTTTTGCTTTACAATTGTATTTTTATATCTAGATTGGCACTATCGTGATCTAAGTATTCATATTTGACTTGTTTGATATATTTGCTTACGAGTTGATCACAAGAAAAAAAGGGCATGAATGTAAAGAGTTCATGAAGCTACTTGAGTATAACTTGGTGTCCTTTTCATCAGGTGGAAGCTTAACTGTACAACTATTCGGGTCAGCTCCTGAAAAATCCAAGAAAGTTGAACTGTGCAGTAGCAATACTTTTGAAACCCCATTGAAACGGCAGGACCACTTCTCACTATCTACTATCCTTGTCGATTCCAGGAAGAACATAGGAATCGGATTAAAGAGGTAATTTTTGTCTCTTGGCTGTCAACCACTTCAACATTTATCTGTTTCCCTGCTAACCTTCATGGCATATCGATTATTTTTTACTTGGCTTAAGTTGTTTATTTTCTATAAAATACAAAGGTAAAACATTGTAGCCCAGCATCATGACAGTAATGCATACTCCAGATATTTTTTTTCTCCATAACTAATCTACACCATTACAATCTTGCACACCAATAAGCAGTGTGTTTTTCTCTCAGTTAATGTGATAACTTCTATGTTTTTTATTAATATGGATATTACAATTCCTAAAAACAAATATGGTACTTTTGAAAGTTGAACCGTCCAGCAGCAATACTTTTGAAACCCCATTGAAATGGCAGGACCACTTCTCAATATCTGTTATCCCTGTCGATTCCTGGAAGAACATAGGAATCTGATTAGAGAGGTAATTTTTGTCTCTTGGCTGTCAATCACTTCACCATTTATCCATTTCCCCGCTAACCTTCATGGCATATCGGTTATTTTTTACTTGGCTTAACTTTCTGTAAAATACAAAGGATAAAACATTGTAGCCCAGCATCATGACAGTAATGCATACTCCAAAGAGAGGGTGAGAAGTTAGAACAACTGTATAGAGAGTAGACCAAGCTGTCTTAAGTTCTGACACATCGTTGATTGATTTATCCTCATGGGATGTGATCAATATTAATACTTCCTGTAAGTTGATGCAATCGGCATTTGCTCCACGGAGAAAGCTAGCTATTCACATTAGTTCGGAGGTTAATTGCCTTTTAGATTATCTTTGTGTTTGAGTTTGGTTTGGTGTTGATTTCAATACATTTGAGTGACTGAGCAGAAAGGCTTATTTGGGGGCTTATTTGGTTGTGGTGCAGATGGAGTCCTCACAGCAGCGCAGACATTGACATCAACTGCCCTGTGTGGCATAATCCACTCTATTGTGACTTATTTTCTTAAGCGCCTCAGGAAATAGATGCTTTAGAAAGAGATAATTAGTTGTGACTTATTTCTTAGTAGCTATTTTTTGGACTTATTTTAAATAAATGTTGAATTGTAATATTAATTTGAATTTTAATATTAAGCAATAAGTGTTGAATTATAATATTACATACTCTATTTTGTACTCACATAAATTTTACATGCATAGAAGATATGTATGGAACTTATGCTGCCATCCATTACGGGATTTTGAATCTAAAAGGAGGTTATCACATCCCTCTTATAGTTGCTTCTGCTACATGTTAAATTAGTTTTTGTTTAGATCAATCCATGCTTAATTGTGTTTGGCATTTGGTCATTGTGGGAAGGCTTCAAAGAAGATGAGTATTGATCTGCTTGACTACTTATTTGACTTTTCGTTTAGTTAACCTCTTACTTGTTTTATATGTATGGCATTTTAGTGAATCACTTAAGAGACTAACTTCTATTGCAGAGAGTTGGAAGAATTGGCTGAAATGAAAGCAAAACTGGTGGGCAAATCTTATGCACGCCTTAAGTTTTATTACACTACTGCTGCTGTCATGGGAGGCAAGAGCGTAGCCTTGCAAATATCCGAGAAGATGGTAGGAACATTTGTTTGAACTTTGAGTTTTGGTTTGTGTAAACCTGGATATGTACTTGTATTGACTACTATGCTTCCATGCATTACGTCTAAGTATTCTTTTCAAACAAATGTATTCGTCTGAGAAGATAATTTTAAAATTTGTTGCGATTATATTAGAGTAGATACAACTTTAGAATTTAGAAAGAAGCTTATATTGGTGTGGTATATATCTAGCAATACGACTGCATTGGGAGTGCTTGATTACTATTTAAAAAAAATTGGTGAATTTGTACTATGACTGTTATAGCTTATAATAATTGTAATTTGCATCAGTCAAGACGTGCGTTGCACGTGCACGCTTACTTATCACATAAATGGACGCATCATATTACCACTCTGCTGTTCTTTGTGTTTGGCATTTGGTCATTGTGGGAAGGCTTCAAAGAAGATGAGTATTGATCTGCTTGACTGCTTATTTGACTTTTTGTTTAGTTAACCTTTTACTTGTTTTATATGTATGGCATTTTAGTGAATCACTTAAGAGACTAACTTCTATTGCAGAGAGTTGGAAGAATTGGCTGAAATAGAAGCAAAGCTGGTGGGCAAGTCTTATGCACGCCTTAAGTTTTATTGCACTACTGCTGCTGTCATGGGAGGGAAGAGCGTAGCCTTGCAGATATCCGAGAAGATGGTAGGAACATTTGTTTGAACTCTGAGTTTTGGTTTGTGTAAACCTGGATATGTACTTGTATTGACTACTATGCTTCCATGCATTACGTCTAAGTATTCTTTTCAAACAAATATATTCGTCTAAGAAGATAATTTTAAAATTTGTTGCGATTATATTAGAGTAGATAGAACTTTAGAATTTAGAAAGAAGCTCATATTTGTGTGGTATATATTTAGCAATACGATTGCATTGGGAGTGCTTGATTACTATTTAAAAAAAATTAGTGAAATTGTACTATGACTATTATAGCTTATAATAATTGTAATTTGCATCAGTCGAGACGTGCGTTGCACGTGCACGCTTACTAGTATGAGCTAAAAGGAGAACATATCCAGTGACGCCGATGTTTAGGTGATACCGTAAGGTAAAAAAAAATCTATAAATTATTGACACTATAAATATATTCCACACCATAAATTTTCAAATATAAATTCAACCCATAACTCAAGAAATAAAAAAGACAAAGCATGATGTGGACAGTACAAATTGGATTTGATGATATTCACTTTAGATTTGAATTTGGTACTATTGATAAGGAAATTTGTCCTTTTGGTTCTTGGTTATGGATGGAATTTGGATTTGAAACTTTATAGCATTGTAGATACACAGTGTCAATGTTGAAGGTGATGCTATGCGATGGTATCTTGGTATCACCTAATAGACATATCACTGGACGCCCTCATGGGTTGAAAGTTGTATGTTAAAGGGTTGAAAGCCATGATACTTTGGGGCTAGAAGCTGAAACATTTTTGGTTGAAAGTTATGTCTCCGGCTGCAGGGGTGGGGGGAGGGAGGTTCATAGAAGAAGCAAAAGTGGAAACAACGATGAAGCGTTGTTAGGGAGGAGGTGTATTCATTCAGACTGAAACCCCTTTCGACATGGGGTAAGCTCCGTCAAAAAATCACCGTTACGACAGTCGTCTGCAAATTACATGTCCACTTTTAGTAGTTACGATCCAGAGGCCGAGCTTCTCGTCGAAGGCGTGCTGGCCGAGCTCGTGGTAGCGGTCGAAGCGCTTGCCGGGGACGCACTCGTGCATCTCCACCATCTGCCACAGCGTGTACAGGGTGATCACCCGTGAGGCCATGAAAGGATCATCGCTGCCACGCCGCGGCCCTGCAATAAAAGCGAATCGTTAATTTTTGAAGCGCTTATAACAACAAAAAGCGAGGAGACCAATCCAACACACAAATGTGTTCAGAATTTACGAATCTCATTCTTAATTTATTTTCGATCTTAACAACACAAACTAATAGTCCTCGGAAAAAAAATACAAACTAATAGAATCATGCCGCTTTACGGACGTGACAATTTTGCCTTTAGTAATTTCGCTGATATAGTACGAGATCCGTAAACTTATCACAAAAGGGTTTATCCAAGGAAAACCAAATTTCCATATGGGTGGCACTCGACTAAGATATTCACAAACCAATCTAAATGCAAAGAGTCACGATCAAGCACTACTACAGAAAAGGTTTTTCTGGACCCCCTATCTCAGCCGGTTTTCTAAAAACCGACGGCAATAGTGACTTTATTAGCCGGTTTTGCTAACTAACCCGACTGTAAAAAATTAACCGGCTGGAAAAACATATACTCTCAGTCAATTTTTATTTTCAACCGACTCTAATAGTACCCAAGACGGTTCATATAACAAAACCGACTGAGATAGTGTTAATATCTCAGCCGGTTTTAATAAACAACCGACTAAAATAATTTGCTCCCGATTCGCACCGCTGCTATCACGTGCACGGCCCACTTCTCTCTCTCTACAGCAAACTTGTGCCTTCTCCTCTCCCGACCGGAGTCTCTCATTCACATCTTTTTCCCCAAATCTTCCTCTACGCGGCCGCACCCTCCCACTCCGCCTCCAAATTCCAAACCCCGCCTCCTCACCCATGTCTCCCTCCGCCGAGGCACTCGCCGTCCTCCTCCTCCTCCACGCCTGCCTTGAGCTCCGTGATGCCGCCGCTGCCGTCGGTATCTACCGCCTCATCCAGTACGACCTCGCCCCTGCCCTGCTCGGCTCCCACGCTGCCGCCCTCAACCACCACGCCGCCACGCTCCCGCTCCCCGCTGGGGCCGACCTATCCCGCTCCGTGCTCGTCGTACTGCTGCGCTGCGCCGGGGATCTCAACCACGTTGCCGCATGCTCCTCCCTACCCTTCCACCTGTCGACCACACGGCCGCGCGCTCCAACGTCATCGTGGCAACCTCCTCTTCACGCTAGTGGGCCAGACCAAGTACCAGCCCATCGCGGATCTGGATCTAGTACCGCGCAGCTTCTTCGCCACAGGAGGACTTCCTACTGCGGCTTGGTGACACTGGGGAGGAGAGGTGGGAGGAGGCGGCGCTGGGGGACGGGTGGTCGGAGGAGCGGTGGGAGGAAGCGGCGCTGGGGAGTGGGTGGTCGGAGGAGCAGCGGATGGAGTGCTGGAGGCGGGGACGGTGACAGGCTCTAGCGCCTGGTCGGAGGACAACGGGAGGTGTCGGAGTATTATTCCGGCAATACTAACTATGGGGTGGCGTGAACACAGCAAATCAGGATGGGTGCACACGGGAGACAAGATTTAGACAGGTTCAGGCCCTCACAGAGAGGTAGTACCCTACGTCCTGTGTTTGGTAGCTAGTATTGTGTGTATCCCGAGTGCCGCAAGCCCTAGAGATTCGATCTCGAGGTTGTCTGGGCTTGGAAACAATGGAGATTCTAAGATACTTCTTGGCCTTTTCGATCGGAAGGTCCCTACCGGGCCTTATATAGGCGACCTGGGTAGGGTTACAAGAGTCCGAATCGGTTAACAGATTGATTTCCTAACTTGTTACAACTAATTCCAGATACGCCGGACAGGTATTAGTCATTATCTTGTACTCCACGTTGATGAGGCGCCCCCGTGTAGAAGTCGGACTCCGAGTAGTCGGCCCGGCCCACCCTGTGGCCGGAGAACCGGATTCGTCCTTCTTGATGATACCCGGGTGCTATGTCATCGTCAGGAGGGATGGCCGGTGCCTGTCTCCGTGTCCCTCTTCACCTGCGGCTGCCGCGACCTCGACGATGGACTTCAACGGCACGCTCAACGATCAGCTGAGGAGCTTCTACAGGAGGTATGACTTCTTAATCTCTGGACATTTACCTTTGTTGGTATTTCTACCACATGTCATGAGCAACAAACCACAAATATTTGTGATCATCTATGTCAAATCATGGAGCGGCTCTTCGACGTGCACCATGCCATGGACTAGTCGGAGCTCCAGCACAACCTCGTCCCGCTCGAGGTCGGAGAGGAGTATGAGCTCAGGAGGGACCTCAAGATCAGGGCTTTCAGGTGCTTCCTTGCCATTCCATTAATCAATGTGCTCTGTGGTTTAGTTTCTTTGATTCATGTCTAACTATATCATTGACCGGGATACTCAACGTGGCTACTTTCTTGCAAGAATTGCACGATGATCTGTTTTTTTGTTGTTATCCGAAATCTGCCACATGGAGGCGGGGGCAAGGGCCAGAAGTGGAATCTGTGGAGGAGCTCCGATCCGGCGACCACGGGTGGAGAGGACGGCCAAAGCCTCGACTACCTTTTTTTTTAATTTTTTTAGTCCATATCTCAGTCGGTTCAAAATAGTGACCCGACTGAGGGAGTTGTTTTTGTAGTCGGTTTTGTATTTTCACCCGACTAGGTAATCACTTTTTTAGTCGATTCAGGAGTTTAACCTGACTGAGTAATATTATGACAGCCGGTTAGCAAACCGGCTGAGATATCCAAATATTATTAGCTCCCTTTGCTTACAGTCGGTATTCAAAACCGGCTCTGATAGTTGTTTTTAACCGGTTGAGAAAGCCTTTTTTGTGATAGTGAAGATGAAGAATGAAATCGAGATGTACCACCCGAGCTCGGACATGGCCTAGGGCAGGCTGAGCAGGCCAGCGCCGACCATGGCGGTGACATTGTGGAACACGGAGTACCACCACTTGGCGCTCCTGGACGACGTGATGGGCAGCCAGTCGTCGATGTCCTTCTCCTTCTCCGCCTTCTTCTCCGCCGCCGTGGTGACGTTCATGGCCGCCGGCGCCATATTGATGGATCCCCGATGACCTAGCGTGGTCTGTTGACAGCAAAAGATGGAGGAGATACTGTATATTCCGAACGAACGGAACCACCGCACACACGTATATATGGGATTCCACTCCGTTCGTGCTGCCTAGCTAACTGCCGCATGCATCTGGGGATTCTGTTGTTCGAAACCGGCATGCACACGCAGCTTCCCTCCTCCTCGAATCCTCCTCGATCTCGCGCGTGGTCTCTCGTTCCTCGCGTCAGCCGCATGCATGCAACCTTCGGTCTCCAACCAAAACCCTCGCGCGCTACCCGGAACCCTCGCGCCCCGCGGTCTCTCCCCTTCTCCGTCCACCACATCTGCGCCGCGCGCCTCCTGCGGGGGAGGGACGGGGTGGTGCGTGGTGAACTGGCCGGTGATGGAGCTGGACACCACGTACGGTGCTTCGCGAGAGCTAGCTAGCTAGCAGTGCCTCGATCTTGAGTTCCCCGGCGGGGTCTCGTCGCTGGCCGGCTTCCACAGACTCCCCTTCGTGCGGTGGAAGCGCCGCCTCGCGAGGGGGGCGGGCGGTGACGTGTATCCTACGCCGGCCGGGCGTGCGGCCGGTAGCAGCAGCAGCAGCCGACCCGGGAGCAGGAGCAGAGTACATGGACCTCTCGGTGTACATAAACGAGGAGAACTATGTCGTGCATGATGCAGAGCGATCGACGACATTGATAATGAAAATAAGTTGTATGTACATATGCTGCATATCTCTGCACCTAAAAAGTTCTGAATAATACGGAGAATGTACTAGCCAGTCCCACTGGATGGCATGGAGTGAACTGGTCCAGTACTTTCAAGTAGGGGCAAAAATCGATATTCCACACCCACTTAATGGCAGTCCTCTAATGGCCGAATTGCTTATTGGAAGTAATTAATATTTTCGAAAATAGAAAAATAGGAAAGATAGGCTGCAAATTTGAAAACTAGGAAGGACGCTGTCCCTAACGGCGTCCACCCATGGACGCACTCGAGAACAACGTTCACATCCGGACGCTATCGATGTTAGCGTCCACTTTCTGACTTGACATGGCTCACGACACGAGACTCCTGGACTCAACTGCCACCGCTCACCATGGCTGCTCTTTCCAGCGGCGCTTAGCTTGGCTCGTTGTCTCTAGCGCTGCTCGCCGTGAGGCAGCTCACAACGGCTGCTTTTTCTTGGCGCCACGATGCCGCTGTTAGAACTAATGGGCTTGGCCCATGTGCATGTTCTGAAATTCCTAATAAATCTCAAAGGCCCATGAACAAATGGCAAGAGGTGGTACAAGAGTTTAGTCTCATACCGCTAGTGGAGGAGGTGGGAGACCGCTTTATATAGTGGGTTCTTCCCACCACACTTAGTGATTGGTATGAGGAGAGAAAGGGAGCACCACACACGCGCGCGCTCGCCTCGCCTGGCCGGGCTCGGGCCCGGGCCGAAGGGCGCGGGCGTGCGACATACGCGTGAATGGTCCGTCGAAATCCGGTCCGTGGCCTTGCAGGAGCGCGGCTTCCTTTTGCTGTTTTATTTTTTGGTTTCTTGGCAGGCAAGCTCGTCCTTGTGATCCTGCACCGGGAGAGGACGAATTAGGTTTTTGGGAAGCGCTACGCGCGACTGCTCACATCCGTCACCACGGGTCGTCTTCCATCCAAGTCAGGCGGTGCCGCATACCGTCGTCTCCACCGCCGTCTGCTTCGACCCGTCTTCACCAACGTCGTCGTCAACAACATCGCTTCTGCAACAGCCACGGCTACTTCATCTACAAACGATCAGTACGTGCGCCGTGATCTGATCCTGTCTTTAAGTATGCTTGCTGATGCATGTGCGATGCTGCTGTTCTGTTCACCTAGTATGCTGGAGCTATGCATGCTAATATATTTTTTAGTCATGAATTGTTTACTGGAATTAATCACGAAATTGTCTAATTTTCCAACAATCCAAAAACCTAATTGTAGGCAATTTCCTGAGTTAACCATGACTGGATTCACTGATGCACTGAGGCTGGATAAATTTACCGGTGTGCACTTTAAGAGGTGGCAAGTGAAGACCACGCTCTGGCTTACTGCTCTGAAAGTTTTCCACGTTAGTACTGGCATGCCAGAGGAAATCTCTGATGAAGATCAGAGGAAGTTCCAGGAAGCCAATACTATATTTGTGGGATGCGTTCTGAGTGTTCTTGCTGACCGTCTGTGTGATGTGTACATGCACATACAAGATGGAAAGCAGCTGTGGGATGCACTGAATGCTAAATTCGGTGCAACAGATGCAGGCAGTGAACTGTACATCATGGAGAGCTTCCATGACTATAAGATGGTGAACAACCGTTCTGTAGTTGAACAAGCTCATGAGATACAGTGTATTGTAAAGGAACTCGAACTCCTAAAATGTGTCTTACCCGACAAATTTGTGGCTGGGTGCATGATTGCAAAGCTGCCTCTTTCATGGAGGAGTTTCGCCACTACTCTGAAACATAAGAGACATGAGATATCAGTTGAAAATCTGATAGCGTCTCTTGATGTTGAAGAAAAAGCTCGGGCTAAAGATACTAATGAGAAAGGAGGCGAGGGCCAGTCTAGCGCCAATATGGTGCAGAGATACCCACAGAACAAGAACAAAGGGAAGAACAAGCCTATTCTCAATAAGCCTGCAAAGACTACTACCTTCAAGAAGAAGAAGATGAACAAAGCTGAGCTAGAGTGCTTTACATGTGGGAAGCCCGGCCACTTTTCTAAGGAATGCCCAGATCGTGCAGACCGCAGAGGGAAAACGGGTTCCAAGAACGTCAACATGGTGACCGCTAGCAATACTGATGGGTATGGTAATTTACCTATTGTCCTTTCAGTATTTCAATCTTCAAGTTGGTGGATTGATACGGGTGCTAACGTTCACGTGTGTGCTGACATCTCTATGTTCACTTCTTATCAGGTCGCACGGGATTCTTCCGTCCTAATGGGGAATGGGTCACATGCTTCTGTTCGTGGCATTGGCACGGTGGATCTGAAGTTTACTTCAGAAAAAATCGTGCAACTAAGGAACGTGCAGCATGTCCCTACTATGAACAAGAATCTTGTTAGTGGCTCCCTTCTATGCAGAGATGGGTTTAAGGTAGTCTTAGAGTCGAATAAAGTAGTTATGTCAAAGCATGGACAATTCATAGGCAAAGGCTACGAGTGCAGAGGCTTGTTCCGCTTTTCTCTTTCGGATTTTTGCAATAAGTCAGTAAACCAAATTTGTGCTGCTGTTAATGATGATGCGAGTGTTTGGCACTCTCGTTTATGTCACGTCAATTTTGGTTTAATGTCTCGGCTTTCCAGTATGAGTTTAATTCCGAATTTCACTATTGCCAAAGGTTCTAAGTGCCATAGTTGTGTGCAATCAAAGCAACCTCGGAAGCCTCACACGGCAGCCAAGGAGAGAAACTTGGCACCTCTAGAACTCATACATTCTGATCTATGTGAGATGAATGGTGTGTTGACAAAAGGTGGAAAGAGATATTTCATGACGTTGATTGATGATGCGACTAGATTTTGCTATGTTTATTTGTTGCAAACTAAAGATGAGGCTTTAGACTACTTTAAAATTTATAAGGCTAAAGTTGAAAATCAATTAGAGAGAAAGATCAAGCGTCTTAGGTCGGATCGTGGTGGCGAATATTTTCCCAAAATATTTGATGATTTCTGTAAGAAACACGGTATTATTCATGAGAGGACGCCTCCCTATTCGCCCCAATCAAACGGGGTTGCCGAGAGGAAAAATCGCACGTTGACTGACTTGGTGAATGCCATGTTAGACACTGCTGATTTATCTAAGGCATGGTGGGGGGAGGCTTTGTTGACTTCATGTCATGTCCTGAATAGAGTTCCAAACAAGAATAAAGAGAAAACCCCTTATGAGGAGTGGGTTGGGAGAAAACCATCACTTTCTTATTTGCGCACTTGGGGATGCTTGGCGAAAGTAAATGTTCCAATCTCTAAGAAACGCAAACTCGGACTAAAGACAGTGGATTGTGTCTTTCTAGGTTATGCTCATCGGAGCATTGCCTATAGATTTTTAGTGGTCAAGTCTGAGGTACCTGATATGCATGTTGATACTATAATGGAATCTCGTGATGCAACATTTTTTGAGAATATGTTTCGTATGAAAGATATGCTTAGCACTGCTAAAATTTCTTCTGAGATAATTCCTGAATCTAGTACATCTGATGAGTATTTTGAACAACCACATGAGGAAGTCCTTGAGGAGGATGGCATTGAAACTCCTACGAGGAGTAAGAGACAGAGGATTGCAAAATCCTTTGGTAATGATTTCATTGTATACCTTGTGGACGACACTCCCACGTCTATAGCAGAGGCATATGCATCTCCAGATGCAGATGACTGGAAAGAAGCTGTCCATAATGAGATGGACTCGATTCTTTCCAATGAAACTTGGGAACTAACTGAACGACCCTATGGTTGTAAACCTGTGGGCTGTAAATGGGTGTTCAAAAAGAAGCTTAGGCCTGATGGTACTATTGATAAGTACAAGGCACGGCTTGTGGCCAAGGGCTACACTCAGAGAGAAGGCGAAGATTACTTTGACACCTACTCACCCGTCACTAGACTGACCACCATTCGAGTACTACTTTCCCTGGCTGCCTCTTATGGTCTTATCGTTCATCAAATGGACGTAAAGACAGCCTTCCTAAATGGAGAGTTGGAAGAGGAAATCTATATGGATCAACCTGATGGGTTTGTGGTAAAGGGTGAAGAGAGTAAGGTGTGCAAGTTGTTAAAATCTTTGTATGGGCTGAAACAGGCACCTAAGCAATGGCATGAGAAGTTTGATAGAACTATAACTTCTGCAGGCTTTGTCATTAATGAGGCTGATAGGTGTGTTTACTATCGCCATGGTGGGGGCGAAGGTGTTATATTATGTTTGTATGTGGATGACATACTGATTTTTGGTACAAACATTGATGTGATCAATGAAGTCAAGTCTTTTCTATCAAAAAGTTTTGATATGAAAGATCTGGGAGAAGCTGATGTGATTCTAAACATCAAGCTTATTAAAGATGAGAGTGGGATTACTTTAACGCAATCTCACTACGTTGAGAAGGTCTTGAGCCGATTTGGCTTTATAGACAGCAAGCCTTCTCCAACACCTTATGATCCCAGTGTGACATTCCGAAAGAACAAGAAAGAAACGAGGGATCAATTAAGATACTCTCAAATTATCGGTTTACTCATGTACTTAGCTAGCGCAACAAGGCCAGACATCTCTTTTGCTGTAAGCAAGCTGAGCAGGTTCATGTCAAACCCGGGTGATGATCATTGGCATGCACTTGAAAGGGTCTTACGCTATCTGAGAGGTACAGTGAGTTATGGAATTCACTATTCAGGGCACCCTGCTGTGCTTGAAGGATATAGTGATTCGAACTGGATTTCTGATGTTGACGTGCTCTATGCCACAAGTGGGTATGTTTTTACTCACGGAGGTGGCGCAGTGTCATGGAGGTCGTGTAAACAGACCATATTGACGAGGTCAACCATGGAAGCAAAACTTACTGCTTTAGACACAGCCACTGTTGAGGCAGAATGGCTGCGTGAACTCTTGTTGGACTTGCCTGTGGTTGAAAAACCTGTGCCGGCTATTCTTATGAATTGTGACAACCAAACGGTCATTGCTAAAGTGAACAGTTCTAAGGATAATGCGAAGTCCTCAAGACACGTGAAGAGACGTTTGAAGTCTGTCAGGAAATTGAGAAACTCCGGAGTAATAACTGTTACGTATATTCAAACAGACAAAAACCTGGCAGATCCCTTTACAAAGGGATTATCACGGAATGTGATAGATAATGTATCGAGGGAGATGGGTATGAGACCCATATGTGTTACACCATAGTAGTAACCCAACCTTTGTGATCGGAGATCCCATGAATTAGGACCTAGGAAAACAAGCTATTGGTTAACTGAGGAGAGTAACTTATAACCCTCTCTAGGTGAAGATGCAAAACTCTCAGAGCTTTAAGGCTTAGAGCTGTATGGCAGGTTGGCAAGATGCCTTAATGTGTTTCTATTGGTTATGTCTAGCAAAGATGCTGTCCTACAGAGCATTCTTGAAAAAACACATCTATATGAGTCCGACTGTTAAACGTCGCAGTCTATGAGACATGGGTGATTTCTAGTAAGCTCACGAAGAGACCAGAGAGTACGACGTATATGCTCCACCCGCGGGGTAGGCTACTGGCAGCCAGGTACTAGTTGTGACTTTAAGTGAAACCTGTTTGCACAAAACTTGCAATTCAAGGCATAGTCCATTGCTCAAGTTGTGAATGGATGTAGCTCAAAGCTCTAGGCAGAAGTTCAACTTAACAGTCTCTGCTGAAACACTAGTATATTAAACAAGTAACAAGAACAGACAAATCTCTAAATGGGCGTTTGAGATCTGGTGGGGGATTGTTAGAACTAATGGGCTTGGCCCATGTGCATGTTCTGAAATTCCTAATAAATCTCAAAGGCCCATGAACAAATGGCAAGAGGTGGTGCAAGAGTTTAGTCCCATACCGCTAGTGGAGGAGGTGGGAGACCGCTTTATATAGTGGGTTTTTCTCACCACACTTAGTGATTGGTATGAGGAGAGAAAGGGAGCACCACACACGCGCCCGCTCGCCTCGCCTCGCCTGGCCTGGCCGGGCACGGGCCGGGCCGAAGGGCGCGGGCGTGCGACATACGCGTGAATGGTCCGTCGAAATCCGGTCCGTGGCCTTGCAGGAGCGCGGCTTCCTTTTGCCGTTTTATTTTTTGGTTTCTTGGCAGGCAAGTTTGTTGCTTAATCGGTAAGTTTTACATGTTGGAAACCTAAACGGTTTAGATCGTGATCGCAACACGAGACCGCGTGGGCTCTCCTATATATATGACTTACCGGCCGCAGCCAAAGATAGATTAAAAAAAAAGGTATTAGGGTTTTGCCTCCTCTCGGTACTTGCGCCGCCACAGTAATCTACTCCATCCCAGACGCCGGCGTGCACCGGCGAGAGGGAGAGCAGGTCTCCGGAACCTCTCGTCCTTGTGATCCTGCACCGGGAGAGGACGAATTAGGTTTTTGGGAAGCGCTACGCGCGACTGCTCACATCCGTCACCACGGGTCGTCTTCCATCCAAGTCAGGCGGTGCCGCATACTGTCGTCTCTGCCGCCGTCTGCTTCGACCCGTCTTCGCCAACGTCGTCGTCAACAACATCGCTTCTGCAACAGCCACGGCTACTTCATCTACAAACGATCAGTACGTGCGCCGTGATCTGATCATGTCTTTAAGTATGCTTGCTGTTGCATGTGCGATGCTGCTGTTCGGTTCACCTAGTATGCTGGAGCTATGCATGCTAATATTTGTTTTAGTCATAAATTGTTTACTGGAATTAATCACGAAATTGTCTAATTTTCCAACAGCCGCTGCGAAGTCACGCTCCGTTTGTCTGACGCTCTCAATCTCCTCCACAAATCATTACGTATATGAGTCTTAAGAATTTATTACTTAGCTTACCACAATGCCCTGCAACTGGCGATTAGTTTCTGTTTTCAACGAATAATTTTTGGAACTGATTGTACTAGTTGATCTAAGGTGGTATCGACACTTCAGTCCGTCTGATATCTGGCCAATCTTGGGAAGAAACGCAGGAGCTGAGTAGGAACTTAATTGCTTCTCTCGAGAGAGTAACTTTACACTGGAATCCAAAACAACCAGCTTCGGCACGGAGAATCTTGTGCCATATGCACTCAATTCACAGAATCACTCTCTGTCAAAAGAAAAAGGTTCACAGAATCACAATTCACATTTTTCACAACTCGAACAGAAATCCAGAGTCCAGATTCACATTGTTGCAGATTCATATTTCTTAACGCATCGCACTAAACTACTCCATGTGATCTAAAATATATTTTACTAGTTTTAGACATTTACACAGTTTCTAAAGTAACACTTTGAACATTTATTTATTTTAAATATTTTGCTGTATATTAAAATAATTATATAATATGAAAGTATATTTCGTGATGGATCTAGTAGTACCAATTTCTTGTTGTCGATGTTGGTAACTTTTTAGATTAATGATCAAATATAAAAACGTTTGACTGTCTGAGATTGTAAAATTGTTTATATTTTAGATCGGAAGGAGTAGAACTAGACATAACATAAGCCACATCACAAAAAGAAAAAGAGAGGATGTTTTCGCTGCTTCTATAAAGGGAATTCTGATTTGAATCCCAACCCAAACATCAACCATACAATTATGCTGCACCAACGAGTTGAGCCTAATTGCAAAAACATGAAAGATGAAATGGTTCTCTCTTAGCTGTACTTTTGTTGATAACTCAAGGAAAAGCTCCTCTTGAGCAAACTACACTAACTCAAGCTTTCTTTTAAAAGTTGCTAAGAACTTCGGGCAGGCAAATAAAAACAATGCCACCATGACATCGGTCACCTGGGCCAGTGAGCAATTGAGCATAACCTGCATTGGGGACTTGAAAAGGTGAGCACAACCTGAATTTGAGCATAACTAGCTATCAAGATAATAACCTCAAGATCCTTTATTTCTTTCCGTATTACTCTATGATTACTCCTAACAGTAAGTAGAATTCACATAATGAGGCCTGAGCCTGTCATCCAAACTCACACGTTCCTTTACGCAGACAAGCAAATTCTGAGATTTCTGCTACCATAGGAACATTGGAATATAGCTTCCGACATTAGTATGATTTGGCTCTAGGTCTGTATCACCTGAGTTCAAGTCCAACCATAACATTGTGTAAAAATTCATGTTGTCACTAAGCACTAATAATTTCCCACGTAAATCTGGTATTGTAGAGCCATTTCAATTGGAAATGTACATGGATAAGGCAGCATTAAACCATTTCAATTGGACACTACAAAAATCAAAACTTTAAATCAACCGTACAAAAATCAAACGTACCAATTTTGAATGGACATAACATGGAGCGCGTGCACCGAGCAACCGCGAACCTTGGAGGGCGAGTAGCTCTGGAGACGAGGAACCACGCGGTGGCTGGGGTGAGAGTGGGCTTCATGTGTCGCGGCGAGCAGCGCCGGAGAGCCGGAGATGTGGAACCGAGGCAAGTGGTAGCGGAGATGAGAAGCCAAGGTGAGCACGCCCTCGCGGCTAGCGGCGCTAGGACGGATGCCGGAATCTCCGCTGTGAGTCTCCGCTCTAGGATGGTACTTTGGTGGGCTTCGGTCCCCTGTTGGGGTCAGGCTTGGCTGGATCAGATAAAGGAGATGATAGGGGACGCTGTGTTTCTTAGCGTCCACACCTGGCCATCGAGTGCAACGTCCTTCCTATTTTAAAAATTGAGGCCCACCTGTTTCTATTTCTCTAATTTTTGATATTTTAATTACTTTTTTTAAAGTCGACTCTAATGGAAATAGTAAAATTTGGATATGGATGGCATACAATACAGACGACGAGTAGAAATTGGCTCGGGCTCCTGACATAGGATTGGATGTCTTTGGAAACATTGTTATCGTAAGATAGAGATCTTTTATTAAAATATATGTAATAATTTTTTTGAACCAATGCAACAACAATATGAATGCAATACACAACGTAGATCCGATTTTTAAGGAAACAAATCCTACATTTTTAGAAAATAAACACAAGATTTAGTTGTTGCATCGACAAGGTATTGCAACTAACTTGTTTCAGTCGAGATGATTTCTTGAAAATTAATTAGATTGAGGCATGCGACAAGATTAGAAATGTGTTGCAGCAAAATCATTATACTTGAAATAATTTTTTAGCGTGATTACAACATCGTAAGTGTACTTATGCAACTAATGTTTTGGACAACTGTGGAAATAGATGATTTTCGTGATCATAACGTTATACAACTTGAACCATGAAAAAAAACACTGTTGCAACAAGAAACTAGGAAACAAAATCACTATGTATTTGCAACATCATTCACCTTTGCCTACAACAAAAAGATAATACAAGATAGCAACACAAAAAATGCACATGCATGGGATCGTAGCGCCCCGTGTCACCGGTTTGCACGTGCCCTCAGCCTCGCTTCCTCGTAACCGCTAATGGCAATTTGGGCATGTTGGTGATGACGACAGCCTCATTGAGGTAGCTGTAGACGGAGAAGATGACGTGGAACGAGTCAGAGTTAGTCTTCTAGTCAAGACCATACACAAAAAGCTTGTGGAGAGCTGGGTCTCGTTCCACGGCGACGCACATGGCGTCAAGCGTGGCCCTAGAGGCGAGTGTCGCGATGAAGGAGATACTAGCGAGCAGGTCGACCTTAGCCTGTCGCCTAGAAGCCAGCCTCATTATTGTTTGTGGTGGTTGCTATGGTTGTGGTGGGTTTTTGAGGCTGTATGGGCTAGGGTTTCAGCGCCAGCTTAGAGAGTATGGATGCATAGAATAGGATGTTAGTGTAGAGGTCTTCAAACATATCGTGGTTTTAGAAGAGGCAGGTGCACATGTGGAAGAAATGTCGTCGGTCCTATCGATTAGTTTGGTGCTTCTGCAATTGTTTCCTAGTCATTCGGATAATGATTGTATCTTATAATTCGAGGGAAACAAGATCCAATGCGGTGGGCTTAATATCAACCGTACGATGATTTACTTGATCGATGGCCACCATGACGTCCGAGGATAGCATTAGGCCGGACTACAGAGTGATACAGTTTTTCCTAGAATAAATAGGGAGTTATTAATTGAGATACGATGAAACGGGTTATCATTGACTGGTAAATAAGCAATTTTCCTTTTCTTTATCCATGCTGTGGATGCTGGATGCAAGCGTCCAAAGCCATCCCTGTTCGGATTAGACGAGTGCAAGTTTAAACATTGCAGTAGATCTATTTTTTCTCCAAAATTTCAGAGAACAGTTTAATTGTCGTTGAAATCTTGAAAATTTTCTGCACTCAAAATGCTTCAAATTTCATGCAGCTGAGCAGTATGTATTTAGGCCATATTTGGTTCAAGGTTAAAGTAACTAGGCTAGCTAATCTTAACCTAGTTAGATTAACTTATCCTAATTTTGTGTTTGGCAACTAACTCAATTTACTCTAATTACTATTTGGCTAGGTTAGACGAGTTAATTGGGTTAGCTATAGAAAAAACTAATTTAAGAGAAAGAATTGTGTTGGGTTAAGTTATCCACTTTCTGATAAGTTAGTTTAATCCTGAGCTAGTAGAGTTAAACGGTCTTGATCGAATTAACTTAATCCCACTTAACTCAACGGTGTTTGGAGAGTTAAGTCTCTAACTCATCCTCTGATTCTAAACCAAATAGGGTCATAGGCTTGACCATCTCTACCTCCTCTAATCCTTTGGCTAGTTAAATTTTACTGAAATTTCATAAGAATCAAGTTACCTGTACATAATCCTGCATCATATGTACCAGATGATGATTCTGGAATGTAATTCCAACTGTTCCGAAGAATATGAAATTGTTTGAATTTACTCCCTCTATTTTAAAATGTATGAAGTATTTTGACTGTTAAAGATCATATTTTGATCATAATAAATTCAATAATATATGTGTTATGTTACACAAAATTAATATTATTCAATTCATATTAAAAACACTTTCTTATAATTGTAATTTTATAACTACTAATAAATAGTATATAATAAATTACGATTTAAATCTAAATAGTTAAAATACGTCCTACGTAAATAAATGGAGCGAGTACTGTCGTGTCAGCCTTGAACTAATATTTAATCTTCTGTAGGAATGATCTCGAGTTGACCAAATTTATCTATGAGCAACTCACAAATTATATGTGACACTCCACCTACCTAACCACGTTGAGGAACAAGCAAATCTTCGATCCAACGATTGGCCTAACCGTGTAGCAGTAGTGTTCTCTGTTTTCTTTAACCCCCAAAATAGATCAATCAAGTACTTACGATGCCCATTGTTTTCTGCTTTATTGTGAAATTCTTCCACGTGTGAGCATTTTCCGGTGGTCAGAGGCTCGAAGGGCTGAGATTAGCTCACCAGTTGAGCTGTTAACGTCCACGACTTACGAAAAAAATATGATTAGAAAAAAGAAATACTACTCCCCTATCTAAAAATATAATACACATATTTATTTTAAGATTTAATTTTGATCAACAATTAATCTAATGATATATAAATTATGTCATATAAAATTCATACCGTTGAGAATACTTTTAAATACGAATCCAATGGTATCAAGTTCTAATCACATACTTACATATTGTTGGACTAATTATTGATCAAAGATAAATTTTAGAAACATGTGTGCCTTATATTTCTAGACGAAGGGGGTAGTAGTAATATGCTCCATCCTTCAGAATTATAAGACGTATTTTGAATGTCTTGAAAATTTGATCAATGATTAATCTATATAAATATGTTAGTTATGTGACACAAAATTGATATAATTATATTTCTCTTTAAAAGTATTTTCTTATAGTTATAATTTATAACTATTAATAAATATTATATAAATAATTACGATCAAGACATAAACTTGGGCAGTTAAGATACGACTTATAATTCAGAAGGGAGGAAAGAAGTTCAGAAGGTTAACCTCCATGACAGCTTATATATATGTTTTCAGGGACGGATGGAGCCATGTTTGTACATCGATCAAAACTAATACTTCGCCTTGTGTATGCCGGTTTACGCTAATCAGACATCATATTAAGTACACTAAGACGATCCATCGCGGACGACGACCACGCAGCCATGTCGCACCTCCGGAAGCCATCCTACTACGTCATGTCCCTCATCGTCTTCCTCCCTCTCTCCCTCCTCTGCCTCACCTTCCTCGTCCCCTTCCCCGCCTACCTCCGCAACCCGGTGGCCGCCGCCGCCGCCGCAGCTGCCACGGGACGCGGCTGCTTTGGCGGATCCAACGTTGACATCGACCGTGTCGCACCAGCGGCCACGGACGTCGACGATGGCGGTCACCGCCCGGAGCTCAGCGTCCTCATTGGCGTGCACACGATGGCCAAGAAGCACTCCCGGCGGCACCTCATCCGCATGGCGTACGCGCTGCAGCAGACGCCCGCGCTCAGCAGGGCCGCGCGCGTGGACGTCCGGTTCGTGCTCTGCGCGCGGCCGATGCCCCCCGAGCACCGCGCGTTCGTGGCGCTGGAGGCCCGCGCCCACGGCGACGTGCTGCTGTTCGACTGCGCCGAGAGCGCCGAGCGGGGCAAGACGTACACCTACTTCGCCGGCCTGCCGGCGATGCTCGGCGGCCGCTCGTACGACTACGTGATGAAGGTGGACGACGACACGTACCTCCGGCTGGACGCGCTCGTGGAGACGCTGCGGCGCGCGCCGAGGGAGGACACGTACTACGGCGTGGGCCTGCCGTTCATGGACCGGGCGTCCCCGCCGTTCATGCTCGGCATGGGTTACGTGTTGTCGTGGGACCTTGTCGAGTGGATCGCCAGCTCCGACATGGTGAGAAGAGAGGCCACAGGTATGCATGCTCCATGCTTGCTGGCTTGCTTGCTTTCTTTGCTTCTCTTTTTTTTCTTTGTTCTTTCGATTGTTTTTTGTGGAATTGCTATTGCTCAGTATTGAGATTTTTTTAAGTCTCAATCAACCTTGAGTTTAGCTATTAGATTAACATATAAAATACCTTTTCGTTTTTACCTTTTATTTTTAACCGTAGATAGAAATCCAATGGCTCACCCGTCGACTGAGCGTCGTTCCTAGCTGGACCTTTTCTTTAAGTTCAAATCAATTGCAAGCTTTTATTTTCATTCGTTCTTTTTACATGGGAAAAAATGTGACGAATAATAATGGTCATGTATCAATTGTTTCCTTTGGAACCTAGCAGTGTGTATCACTTCCAAAGACTAGCATATTGGTTATACATTTTGTTGAAACTATTGGATTTTTTTTTCGTGTGTTGACATCAGGTGTTGAAGACGTGACCACAGGGAAATGGCTAAACATGGGCAACAAGGCCAAGAACAGGGTGAACATTTACCCCAGGATGTACGATTACAAGAGTGCCCAAGCCGAGGATTTCTTGAACGACACCATCGGTGTGCACCAGTTGAAGGAGGACCTGAGGTGGGCACACACATTGGAGCACTTCAATGCCACCCGGCTGGAGCGATCTAGCACGATCAAGAACTTCTAGCCTTCCAGAGAGGGGATCTTTTTAGATTCTTTTGCGAAACATTTGTAAATTTACAGGGTTTCTGATGTGTTGCTTGGAAGCAAATTGTTGGCTTCAACGTCAAGTTATAGATATTGTTGACAAGATCATTTGATAATCGAATGCTAATGCAAGAAAAATAATGGAATTGTCAATCCAATCATGTCACTCGGAGTGTCTAGCATTTCCATGACCAATATATTGATAACATTGTTGCAGCGGCATTCTCGTGATGCATATTCTTCGTTTTGGCATACGTCGATTTATACAGCTCGTAGAAGCAACGAAAATAATAGAGATAAAACCGACATGCTTATTCAAGGTTTTCCATAAAGAAAAAGCTACTGTCTTCCTCAAGTTCTACAAGAACCTCCTGGGCACTAAGCAACCCTATGAACAAGACATTGACTTAGCAGCTCTATATCCGCACTCGCTTAACTTAGATAATCTCTCTGAACCTTTCATGGAACCAGAGATCCTCGCAGCCCTTAAAGCTATTCCTAGGGATAAAAGTCCGGGGCGAGATGGTTTTGGATCGGCCTTCTTTATAGATTTCTAAACCTTAATAAAAGGAGATATCCTTAACCTCTTCCAGGAATACTCACATCAGACCCAATTAGAATGTTTTAACTGATCATACATGATCCTCCTCTAGAAAAAAGAAAACTCTTGCACTCCTGACTCCTTTAGACCAATCTCGTTGCTTAACTGCCTCATGAAACTCATAACTAAAGTCCTGGCCGCTTGTCTTCAGAAGGAGATTAAACGTCTAGTTGATGCAGACCAATCGGCTATCATTAAAAATAGATGTATCACGGATAACTATATGTATGCAACGGACCTAATCCAATGTTGCTGATCCCGTAAAAAGAAAACCATTGTTCTCAAATTAGACTTCCGCAAAGCCTTCGACACCATCTCCTGGGATTATCGCTGTAATATCATGCAGATTCGGGGTTTTAACGTCAGATGGATTCAATGGATCGAATCCATCTTGACCTTTGCTAAAACTGCAGTTCTTCTTAATGGTATCCCAGGAAACTGGATCCCAATCAAAAGAGGTCTTTGGTAAGGAGACCCGATCTCCCCCTTGCTCTTTATCATCGTAGTAGATTTGATCCAACAATTGATCCAATCCTTCTCGAGACTTGGCATGCTCACTCATCCTATTTTAGAACAAGACACATGTCCTACCTTGCAATTCGCGAACGACACCTTAATCTTAATCAAAGGTTGCCCTGAACAAGCTAGACTTCTCAAAGAAATCTTAGACGCTTTTGCCCGTACCACCGGACTCTGTATAAACTTCTCTAAATCTACCTTTGTTCCCATAAACCTATCTCCTAATGAGTCCAACCTCATTTCAGAAATCCTAGGTTGTCCTATTGCCTCCTTCCCTCTAACATACTTAGGTATCCCGTTATCTGATACAAAAATCCCAAAAAGTGCCTTCCTACCCCTCTTTTCCCTTCTTGATAACAGACTAAACTCCTTCTCGACCAACTTCCTCTCTCAAGGGGGGCGCTTGACCCTGACCAAGTCAGTTCTTGCTGCTATTCCTCTCCACTTCATGTCCTGCCTCAAATTTCCAAAATGGCTTACTCATCAAATTGACAAAAAATTGTAGAGCCTTCTTCTGGAATGGGAAAAACAAAGTCTTAGGTTCAGACTTCATGATCTCTTGGAGTCAAGTATGCCGCCCTAAAAGTGAGGGAGGATTAGGTATTAGAGATACTGAGATACAAAACTCTTGTCTCCTCACAAAATTTATTCACAAGCTTCTCTTTGACCCTTAAAACCCATGGACTCGGTGGATTGCCAAAGCCCACCTCCGTAATGCTAGTATCGGTGATAATCTCGCCTCTTCCTCTCAAACTTGGCGTCAAATCTCGCCTCTCATCCAGCTCTACAGATCAGCTACTCTGGTTCAAGTTGGCAATGGCAACTCTACGGCCTTTTGGTTGGATAAATGGATGGGACCAGTCCCGCTAGCTTTATCTTATCCAGCTTTATTCTCTCATGCGCTACACACAAATATCTCGGTGGCAGACTGTTGGGTTAATTCTCAGTGGAACATTAACCTAAGACCTCTCACATCCTCCAGATCATCGGACGAACTTTCATCTCTTATGTCCATTCTAAATGCTATTGACTTCCCCAAAGATTCCAATGACATTCGACAACCTATTCGTAATCTAGGTAATAAGATTTCTTCCTCTTATTTCTATGAACTCCTTTCTTTTGGCTGAATCCAAGCTAGTGAATCCTCTCTTCTCCGGAACAATGCAGCCCCGACCAAGTGTAAGGTGTTTGCCTGGCAACTCATAAACCAAAAAATTAAAGTAAGAGTTGAGTTAAGGAAAAGAGGCATACCCATTGATATTAACTGCCCTTTTGGCTGCAATGTGCTAGAATCAGTTGAACACTTTGCCATTAGATGCCAACACTCGCGTAATGTTTGGGATACCTTACACATGAATCCCCTGAGTATTGAGCATATAGATAAGTTGTTCTCTGCAGGTACAACGCTCCTCCCTGCAACGCTTCTCAAAGCCTACGGACTGATAGTTATATGCTTGATGTGGAATATATGGCTGTCAAGAAATCGAAAAGCCTTCGACGATATTGAAGTCTCCCCCTTTACACCTTCTCAAACATCAAGGACATGCTACATCTATGGCTTAAAAGAACCAGAAACGAGGAACAAAGAACCATCATCTATGCCTGGTTACACATTATCGACTCCAACTCAATTGTATTCTAGCAAAATGGTGTTCTAGCCCCATTCTTTTTTTTTCGGCCATTTTCTCATGCATGAGGATACATGTATCATCTATTGTACCCTAACATGTGGTTTTTTAATCAATAAAAATTTGGTAGGGGCTTTTCCACTCCCGTTCATTCAAATTTTTTTTTGCTAGGTTAGCTTAGCTAAGATTTTATGTTCGACGACTAGGCTGATTAATCTAAGTTACTGTTCGGTAAATGGGTTAACTGAGTAAACCCGCTTCCCTCAACTGGTGTGCTGCTAGGCTGCCCATCCGCCGTTGGGCTCCTAGCTCGCTGTCACCGTGCTCCACCTCCGCACACCCGGTCCACCCTTACGGCCTTACCTCTAGCTACCCGCTCCTCCCGTACTACACCACCCCACGCATGTCAGGTTGCACTCGGAGGAGGCCTCCTGTGATCAATAGTGGCTCGATGTCGTTGCTCATAGAATCCCAACAGCGGGTCAAGCTAGCTAATCAATGGCCGGTAATTAACTGATCTCTCTCTAGCTCCCTCTCACTCCCCTCTTAATTCAGATCATGTAGAGCAAGCCAAGCCAATGGCATTGCACGTCAGATAGACACTAGTTGCCATGTAAGAATCTACTGCCCACGTGGATATGCCATGGCAACCACTCAAAAAACAACCTTTGGACCTCCATGTTTATTTCACAAATTCATGGTTCGCATAGATGCCTAGTTTCCTAATTTATAGACCTACTTGCACTTGCAATTTACTCAACCTCCATGCTTATTTCACAAATTCATGGTTCGCATCTACTTGGACTTGCAATTTACTCAACGTTTGGAGTGAAAGCGTGACAGCAGAGTGTACCATGACATTTGTTACCATGGCATTTGTTAACTATTGTGAAGTCTATGTATCAACACTATCATCCATTAGTTTGATTTTCATGTGTTGTATCAACTCCTGCATTAGTTTGATTTTCTATCTTTCATCACTTCGACTGGACCTGCCGTGTTAAGCAACTTAACAGTAAAGTTAAGAACGTGCTGACGCTAACTACTGTGATGTTGTTGATGGTTGCAGAAAGTATACCCAATCAGTCTTGATCTTATCATGTAAAAGTAATGGGTTGTATTGAAGGCACCGTGTTTGTCAGAGAAGAAGAAAGTTGCAGACTGAAACTGCTACTTTGGAATGGAGGAATTTCACAGCGAATAGCCCGGTTCCTGTAGGACGCAGGAGAACGTTCCAAACAGGGCCTGAATGTTGCACTGCATTAGGTTGCAGTTGCGAAGAGACAATTGCAAAACTTCCAGGTAAGCAACATTTCACTGTGCAGTGATAAAAGCCCACTGCATGAATGAACATACAACAATCACCATGCATGATCAACTTACAAGAGATATCAACATTGGGCTCATGTTACATGTACACAATCACGAACACAACCCTCCTGGAGTCCAGAACACGAGATATGAACTTGCCAATTCAACCGAAGCAAGGACCTCACCATCCCTGGTGTAGTGGTGTCATACCATGACTGTTCGAATCTTTACTACAGGGAATGCTTTCTCACGACATCGACAGCTAACCTATGAGCAACAGGTTCCTAAATGTAGTAGACAATCCTCACCATTTCAGTTTTGCTACTCAGCTCCAGACATGCACATGCCTAGCCTCTGCTTCTTTCTGTGCCTTTCATAGTGATCATCTGAGAAGGGCTAGGCGCCAACGAATGGTTGACAGGTTTATCTCCAGTACAGGCTGCATCACTGGCGAGTAATCAATCCAGCAGTGCAAGTAATAACGGTTTGCAGTGAGACATTCTGCCATTTTCATCTGGCGAATGCAGCAAGGCGAGCAGAAATGCGGAACAGATAGCTAGTGCAAATAAGTGGAAGGCTAGAAAGACCTTTTAACTTGGGGCAGGGTTCTTTCTAGACCTTCTTGATTCACTGGACTTGCGTTCAGCACTTGCCTCTCCCTGCAGCGTTTTAGACCTTCTGGTTTTCGGCCGGCTAGGTTCACTTGTGTGAGAAGTGGACAATCGCTGGTTTCTTCTAGATCCTGTGCGCTTTGTATGTTCTGGCTTCAACTTTGCTCTGGCCGACCTTGCATTAGCAGACCCTTGAGAATTTTGCATTGAACTTGCACCCTGTTGACACTGTATGAATCCTTGTTGGGTCTGACACTGGTCATTACTGTCTCCAAACACCGCACAAACAACTTCTGTTGAAATTCCCTGCACAATGAAATATCTATAGGTATCGGGAAAACTTAAAGAAAGAAGAAAGAAAAAGTAACAAGCAGAGAAGAAAGGTTCAATTACATTGAGATCATTCAGGAAAAAAAAATTGTGAATTCATCACCAATCAATGACTAATTGATCATTGTAGTATTACAAGGAACATGTGAGTGGGGATGCAAGTGGGTCAGCCAATGGGCCAGCTCACTTAGTCGATGGTTCACTTCGAATTTAATTCGTAGTCCACTTTATATACATGTTATTGAATTTTTGTCAAGCAAATAAACTAGAATGGGTCAATGGGTCAGCCCAACACGACCCACCTGTATCCCTCCCTACATGTGAGCATCAGTCCAAGAGATACAATATCAATCATAAGAGATAAACTTCTGAAATATAAGCAGCAGAATGCAATAAACATATTCACCATTTAATGATATCAAAGATATCATAGCAAATGAGGGGGGGAAATCACTGTACGGTCTTGCTATGGACGTGGGTCAGGGCCTTATGCTAGCATACACGTGCAAGGCAGGGGCCAGATTAGCAATAAATCAAAGACATATAGAATACTATCTAGTTAGGAAAGATATTTGTTCAGTTAGGAATTCAATGATAGAGATAAGCTTAGTTAGGAAATTGGAGATAGAGTTTGAGTCTCGTGGTACAAGTCGAGTCGTCCTATATATAAAGGACTAGTGTGTAACCTTTTGATCAAGCAATGAAATAATCAAGAATTCGCAAAGCCTTAGAGCCTCTCTTCCACATCAGGGACAAGCCTTGTCGCTGGATTGAAGAGCGTGAGAGCCCTATCCCCGGTCTTCGGACCATTATCCTATCCAAGCTACTTGTGGTGGACCAAAGTCCATAATAATTTGGTACACGAGCTTGCAATCCTACCATACCAATGGTAACTCCATCGGACCAACGACGATGGATGATTTGGTGAAGATGATCGCTGGTCTCGCAGCTAGCATCAACAATTGGAGAAAAATCAACAAAAGATCAGCGTTGATATTGAACAATTAAAGCAAGACAGGGCAAAGAAGGCAATGGCTGCCAAATCGCAACCAGCGGAGGCAACTCCAGCGGTGGCGGTGCAGGAGGAGAAGGCGACGAGCGATACAGCAGCGGCATTGCAGCAAGCAGAGGAGGAGGTGGTCATGCAACCAGCGGCCGCGAAACCATCCCCAACGGTGGCAGCGCAACCAGAAGCAGCGGCAGAGTCCTCTTGCATGGCGGGCTGTACTGCTTGCGTGCATGCATGGATGTGGAGGGCCTAAGCGAGCATGAGTCCAAGAAGCGTGTAGCAGTTGTGCGCATGGAATCAGCAGCAAATCAATTGGAGTGTTCTGCTTCCCCTTTGCTGTTCGGATTATTTACCAAGGAAAGGGAGCAGTCCACACGACAGTTGAAACCCTGTTGGTTCACGATCTTCTTGAGGATAGCTAGGAAGGACACGAGTTTAGGAGGCTGGAAGTCTGTACATGGCATTCTTTTTGCTATGTACCAGAATTACAGATGGCATGTGGCTTCTCCTCGCCATGTGCGTTTCTATCTCCACGTGCAACAGGCCGGGGGCCACCTGACAGCTCAAGGATGAGGTGTCTCTTTGAGAGGGGTGTAATGTTATGGACATGCATCAGGGCCTTATGCTAGCATACATGTGTAAGGCAGGGGCAAGGTTACGAATAAATCAAATACATATAGAATATTATCTAGTTAGGAAAGAGATTTATTCAGTGAGGAATTTAAAGATAGAGATAAGCTTAGTTAGGAAATTGGAGATAGAGTTTGAGTCTCGTGGTACAAGTCGAGTTGTCCATATATAAAGGATTAGCATGTAACCTTGAACAAGCAAGGAAGTAATCAAAAATTCGCAAAGCCTCAGAGCCTCTTTTCCACGTCAGGGACGATCCCTGTCACCAGATTGAAGAGGCAGAGGGCCCTATCCGCGGTCTTCATACCATTATCCTATCCAAGCTACTTGTTGTGGACCGAAGTCCATAACAGTGCTACACCGGATTCATGAACATTATAAATCTATAATGCTACCAGACATGTGCTAAACATTACCTTATTTTGAGTCAAAGACGGCTCTTTGCCCTGAACTTGCTCCTCTTCAGAATCGTCCATTTCCTCACATTCAAACTCGACATGCTGACTATCTTCCTCGGAGTCACTTAATTCTTCTTGTTCCATTACAATGCCTTGAATTGCTTCTTCGCTAGGCTCTTCAATGCAATGAGGAGAACAGGCATTTCCAGCTTCTAGCTCTGAAATACTAGCTCTGTCCTTCATAGATCCTTCTGGTTGAATGCTCAATTTACTAAAAGTACCTCGATAGTCCTTTGCATTCCTGAAGTTCATTGAAGAACATAACTGAATGTTCAAGTCAATATTGTTCTCCCTCTCACAAGGGCTTGTGGATGCTTGCAAATCAGTATTGTTCTCCCTCTCACAAGGGCTTGTCGATGCTTGCCTAGCTGTTGACTGGTCATCTACTGGAGGTTCCCTCATCCTACAGTCAGGTCGATTAACAGACTGATGGCTGTCATCTTCTGGTACTTCATCATACATCTCAACTTCAGTTCTTTGCAGTAGAGGATGGAAGTCAATAGTATTAGCATTTACAGGAGATCCTTTTTCCATGATATCTTTAGTCTGGTTGTTACTTTTCTCAACTTGAACTTTCTCAAAAGGGAAAAGATCATAATTTCTTGAATGACTAATAAGATTTTGATCTGGGTGAGTATATGATGAAAGCACTTCTCGAGGATATTGAAAAAGCAAAGGATGCATCTGAAAATCTTGCTCAGCACCATCTTCCATCGTATTTCCATTAGAAATCCCATTTTGCTGTAATCTAACACTAGTACTACGATCAGGGAAAAGATTTAGCTGTCTATAAACACATTCTGTAAAGGTTGGAGGCGGTGCAGGAAACAGATCCTTCGCTGCATTATCTGACGTGCCATTAAAATGTGTTGCATTCTGATGAAATGCCATCTGAGATATCACACGGACAGAAGGAGGAAGGTTTACAGGAGGCAAATCTGGGGCCAACTTGACCACATGGCTACCTTTCTCTTTACACAATAGTGAAGCTTGCAGTTCGTCCAAAGTGCCACCTGACACCCTCTTAGATGAAGGGCCATCAGAAGCACATGAGCTAAAAGGTATATATGAGGCGCTCACATCATGTGTTGTACCATTTCTTTTATGCCGTTCAATGCAGGCACGGGCAACACCACATTCATCATTGAGGCTGGTGCCCGACTGCCTCATGATGCTTTTTCCAGCATTCCTTGATAACGACAGTTGACAAGGAATCATGTTCATGTTCACGCTCACATTCTCTGTGTCTGCTAAAAATGCTTCATTGACATACGAATCATCATCATTTTCAACATCCTCAGAAGCATCATTATCAGCCTGTAATGAAAGCATTACAAATTGTGCTCAATGACATCATTGTACATGGACAGACATTCAAATATCCTATGGATATCTTGCGAGTTCAAAAAACACACTAACCTCCTGCTCACAAACTACCCGTGAATCAGGCATTGAAGCTCTCAATTTTCTCCTCTTTGCTTCATATGATCTCCTCTTTTCTTTTGCAGCATCACTTTTACTGTAGGATCTCTGGACTCCAGTGGCAACTCTCCATTGACGTTGGAGCAGTGCAGGATCTCTATGAGGCACAATAAACATCCAAACAGATGTCCAATCATTTTTGAATATCTTGAGCCCCTGACATCAACAGTAGGAAAGAGAAAAAAAGGGTTAAGCAAATACCAATTAAACAAGGAAACAAAAAATAGCCTGCAGACACAAATATAATCACCTCCTCGATCCGCTGTATTTCCTCAATAGTCAATGGAGAAGCCTTCATACGGCGCACGTCCTGCATTATTTCAGACAAGAATATGCTTAGTAGTATGTTGATTTTCGGAAAGACGGCAGTCTAAGAGCTCAACATCTACTTCCTAATGGGGTTGACCATAACAGCCAACAGTAAACAAGAAAAGCTTTCAGTACCCAGAGGTAAAATCGTAGAGCGCCCCACCCAAGTAAGCATACTAAATTTGCCATCAAGCTTTACCCTTTTAAAATAAAACTGCTAAAAATCATTCCCCCAGTTTGCTTCTGAGTATGATAACAAACAAATGTAATATGGTCCATAATATAGAAGTTGGCTTTCGCAGTTTTTCAGAGAAATTTTAATGAAGTCTTACTTTACTGTTGGCGTATAGCAGGAACTTCACTACCTAAAATATCACTACAGGAAAAAGGTCTCTGCTCAGTGTTCACAGATCAGTTTCAAAACTAGATGATGGCATGAACTGTTACACCATACTATTGAAATCAGTTAACACCTTGAGTGCATTCTTGAACCCTAAAGGCTTAAAAAAAATTTTAGCATCTTATCTACCAGTAAATTGTAAGGTCAACGTTTACCTTAATTGGATTATCAGGAGCTTTGGAGGAGCTGCGGTTCTTTTGTCTCACAAATATCTACACTAAAAAAGTCATGTTACTGAAAGAGCATACAGCATATGACAAAGGGAAACAAAAAATTTGAGCTACTGAAAACACGGCCTAGAGACTAAGCTAAGCACTGGGTATAATTGAAATTTGCCCAAAAGGTAGTTGTGGTTGTAAGCTGAGATTAGAGGATCAAGAATTTGATCCAAGCTTGCTTGCTTGTATAACAAAAACAAAAGCACAACAAATTGGCAACCAGTGGCCTTTGTTGAAATTGAACATCTATGTGCTAAGAATCTTTATTTGAAACAAGCAACCCGGTGTATCAGTTATTGCGAATAGAAATCAAATTTTAGGCCCATGGTCGTGCCAGCAGGGCGAAAACTCTCACTGTCAATACAATCAAAACAACACTATTTCTAATATTGATTCTTTAAAGAAAAAAAATCAATTTTCTTCATATTTTCAGATAGTCAGATGAAGTCTTTTGTAAGAAGTGATGCAGGCACCAGCACAACACCACTAAACAAACAATGAAATACTAAGTTAGTCTGTCTAACAAATCACAGAAACCTTTGGATTACTCAAGGAAATAAAAGAACTTTTGAGTCTTGAAGTAAACTTCTGAAACAAATAAATGAAACAATAATAATACCTGATGCTTCGATTTACAAGGAAGAAACCGCTTTTGTATAGCTCCCCAGTCATTATTATATTCCTGAAGCCCTAGAGCTAATAATCTGCAGGCAGACAATAAACCAAGATTAAAATAACCACATAAACAAATGATAGCACAATTGTATTCCAGCAGGAATGTTATATAATCATGCACTTGAAAAGGGACAATACATGATGTCATGTTAAGCAAGTGGAACAAAAACATAGCAAACTTAACACAATAAACCACCCAAAAGGACAAATCAAAAGAAAAGTTCAATATAAAGATGAAAGCATAGCTTAGTAAAGCCACACACAAATTGCATAAAACAATGCCAGTAACACAAAAATGAAAACAGTACCACTTCAAAAGATACTACAACAAAACCTCAACACTCAGCATTCCCTGAATCTTACATTTTTAAGACCACATGGCAAGGATCTGTGATTGAAATCCATGGATAGATCAGAACTAATAAAAGAGGAAAACTACAATGCAAGACCTAAAAGAAATGTTGGAGAAGATGTAAAGCATACCCGTCCTCTGCATCAGTGAAAAGCACTCTATTGGCCATAGCTGCAGGAGGTGGCTTATGAGGAAATAGTGAATAATTGAAAAATGGAAAAAATCTCTGTGCTAATCTTGCAATATCAAATGGAACAAGAGCAACCGACTCCTTTTTAGTATTCTCAACAAGGGTAGCAGCTAATGATTTCTTGGGCTGTGACTGCCCAGATGAAACTGGAGATACTGTGGACGTGCTATTTGATCTGCCTTGAGAAACATTATTAGCATCTTTGCGAGTGCTAACTATCGGTGAAGGAAAAAGAGGTTCTTTCCGCGAGCGGTTTTTGTCAGCAGTCCCATCGACATGGCTTTTTCTATACTTCACGACAGCTGTCAATTAAAAAAAAATTAAGTGATGGCAAACAAAAAGAGGAACAGCATATGAAAAACTGATCATGTATCCATTTAGCGGAACTTACCAGCTGCAACATCACTTAAATAACTGAGGGCAAAATGAAGTGGTGAGACATCAAGGATGGACATAACAGGACTCTTAATTAATGGTGTCCATTGGCATTCTGAGCTCTCAGAAGAAGCAAAACTAGATGCTAAGCGGAGATGGTGAGATTCAAAACAGAGTTGTTGACGAATAGTGTTTCTCCTGGCCAATGCTTGATCACGGCAGCCAACCAACTCAACTATCATTCTTTTTACATCAGCAGCCACACGCTGTTTAGATGGGTCGAGAACGCATAGAGAGAAGGTTTGGATCATGAGCTGAACATGTTCATATATCAACATATGCAATTGGCCAAGTTGCTGATCAGTAAATCCATCCACTACAGCAGCACCGGTTACTGATAACAATGATGAAGGGACGGGAAAATTCTGGGAAGAATACTGCCATCCATAAGCATGCCCAGGAGCAAGGAACGCAGGTGAGATAGATGGCAGAATCGGTCGTAAAGTAGATTTAGTTGATTTATGATGATAATTGACTGCTCTAGACAACTCAGATCTCTTCTGCCTAGTGTGAGGCCTATGGCCATCTTTCTCATTACTACCATTTAGATCTTCATAGTTCTCGGCATTTTCATCACCATCACTTTCTAGGGCCTCCTCAATCTCGAGCTCAAAGTCTGCATCATTCTCATCTTCATCCTGATTTTCATCCCCCTGGCAAGCCTGTGTCTCATCGCCCCCTCCAGATAGGACAGCTGCAAGAAACTTGCGGTATTCCTCTTCCTCATCAACATTCTGCAGTTCACCATCATCATCTGATTCCTGGAGAAAGGTCTCTAATTCCTCGAGTGCGTAATTTGCCAGAGAGTATCTTGCCCGTGTCCGCCTGCAGATTGCATCTTCCTCGCTACCTTCAAGCAAGAGCTGATGAGAATTCTGCACTATTGGGGAGAAGGAAGCTTCGCTTTGCAAGGGTTCCTTTTCCAATCCATTCAAACGACCTTCTCCATTCTCACAATAAACCTGGGTTGAAGTGCTTTCTGGAACATTTTCTTTGAAGGCACCTTCGGATGATAATCTATTTTGTGTAAGCGCATAGTTACCTGTGTTTTCATTACGAAGACTACCGTGAAGATACACCTCACTACTTGGTTGATTTTCAAAGCTATTTTCCTCGCATTCGGCCTCCGAGGTGAGGCTTGACGATGTCTCAGATGGAGATCCTTCCCTAAGGAAAGGGTTGAAATCCATGTCATCATCCTCCACATCATCATCGACTTCCATATTCAATGAAGCAAGGGCAGTTTAGCCAAACAGTAGAATTGCCTACACTCTGCAATCCATTAGGTGAAAGCAAATATTTTAACAATTTTAAAATAAAATTGTTTGCAAGAATTATCGACAAGAGATACAATAATGGAACTATAGCATGACAAAACTAGCAACTAGATAACATGGTATTGCTCAAAAAAAGGGTCAGAACTTCAAACTAATACATATAACCAATGTCTTAAATAGCACGTGGCTAAAGAATAGTGGCGAAGTAATTTTAGCTTTTATGGCAGATAGCTTATAGCAGCTGCAAGACACTCAACTGTATTTGGAAAAATATTAGTTACAAAATCGTTTCTTTAATTCAAACATCGAAAACATAAATTATACTATCATTACATCTTAGAAACCAATAGAATCATCCAATCAGGGATGAAATGATGACCAAAACATTTTTCATTCATCCGATTTTGTCCACAATAAACCATATTTTCCAACTCTTCGGAGAATTAAGTCAAAATGGAAGGTGACTAGAATGTAAAAATAAAATTTAATACTCAAGAAGATGAAAAACAATGAGCAATCCAGTCTGAAGGACGGGGAACCACGAACGAAAACGACTAGCTACCAAGCGCATTCGAACCCTATTAACCTAACACCCGAATTTACAAACTTTCTGTGAAGGAGAAAGAAAATTTCAAGCTTCCTGGTGAAAAAAGTATCCAAATTTTGAAGTAATCCAAAGGTGCCTTCGATAATCGCCGACAAATCGTTAAAAATAACGAGGATAAAGAAGTGAAATTAGGGCTTACAAATCAGACCCGGTGATCTCCACCCGGGGGGCAACAAGTGCACTAGATTGGGTTTTGGAGGAGCTATGCTCTTCGAAGAGTTCGGCACCGGTGGCCTCGAGGGGAGGAGCGCGGCGACGGCGACGGCGACGGGGAGGACGATGCAGCCGTAGTCGGCGACGAGCAGAAACGAGACGATCCAAATCGGGTCGCGGATAATACGAAACACGAACCAATTCGAAACCCATCATTAGTTGCCAAACGGGCCTGATGAGGCCCATGTGGTTATATGATAACCCAAGGTCATTAACAAATGCAGCCCATATGGGCCCATTTACCTCCGTGACGTTAAACCCTAGTTTTCTCCCACCCACACTGCTGGGACAAATCGAGACCGTCCATCCAGCGCGATAAGAAAATCTGCGCCGTTCACATATCTGCCTCTCCCTACATATAAGCCGCCTCCAGCGGTCGCCGTCTCGTCGTCTATCCCCTCCTCGCCCCCAACCTCCCAGCTCTCGTCTCCGGCGGCGGAAGGAAGCAGCAGCCATGGTGAAGGGACGCACGGGGCAGCGCGTCAGGCTCTACGTCCGGGGCACCATCCTCGGGTTCAAGAGGTGAGAGCCCCTTCGATACCCACCTAGCGGCCGCAGACTCTGGAGCTGGATCTGGCCATTTATTTGTGTGATGATGATTTGGCGATGCGCTAATGGCGGTTTTGTTGTTGCAGGTCGAAGTCGAACCAGTACGAGAGCACGTCGCTCGTGCAGATCGAGGGCGTCAACACCAAGGAGGACGTGGCGTGGTACGCCGGGAAGCGCATGGCGTACGTGTACAAGGCCAAGACCAAGAGCAGCGGCACCCACTACCGCTGCATCTGGGGCAAGATCACCCGCCCGCATGGAAACTCCGGCGTCGTCCGCGCCCAGTTCAAGTCCAACCTCCCAGCGGAATCCATGGTGAGTAACCGAATGACCCCGCCCTTGCTCGTCATGATCCTACTGTTGTGCGATGTGCTGCCTGTTGATGATTTTTTTGCTGACGCTGTTGCTTTGTGTTATGTGTAGGGGCGCAAGGTCAGGGTGTTCATGTACCCGAGCAGCATCTAAGGTTAGCATCCACACAATGACGGATACTTATTTACTTGTTCAGTGGAGAGTTTTGCTGTTTGTATGCCACTACAAGACAAGATGTTTTGTGGTTTTATTTTAGCTTATATGTACTACCTTGTGTTATGCCTTTAGATTGATTAGAGTAGCATATTATTATATTGAGTTGCGCATGGCGTCTATGCTGATAGTGGTGCAATTTAGTTGGTCATGTACTGTCTGTATTCTGTGGGCTTAGAGTTTCTTTGCAAAGAAGGTAACACATTGAGAAGTACTATCATTAGGTAACACACTGTAGAAATACTACCGTTATTGCTAGTGTTGTGCTTGTGCGATATTGTGGTGTTGAGCTACGAGCACTTATGGTTAGCTTTGTCATTGTAAAAGTCACGCAGCTTTTCTTCCATGGAATAGGGTAAAGCATACACTTAGAGCTGATATTTATGGCATTAAGATGGCTTTAGTTCTTACTGTATATTAGATACAAACTCCTAATTATTTAAATTTATTACAATCTGTTAGTGAGCTAAACTATTAATCAACATGTTCCTATCAAATTGATATACTCCAGCTGATTTTGTAGTGTGACGTTAGAACATGCAATGTTACACTTGAAGAGTAAACATTGGGAGTCGTAGGACACTGTTACTTGGGGCATAGAGTATGTTCTTCTCTTATTTTGAGCAGCATGCGGTGGGCGTCAATTGGCTTATGAGGATGACAACTTGTCTAGTTTCATTTTCCAAATTATAGACATATCATCTGTTGCTCTAGATTATTTTTAGCATGATTTGAACATAGTCTGCTGTCTGCACCACTATTTTAACCTTGTGCTTTTTGTTATCATTCCTGGATCATGGGTTGACTTCCTACTCATTGCTTTTCCTTTTTATTTCGTTCAATGCAGGTTTTGTTGAACTAGGGACAACAGCCATGCTTATTTCTTGCTATCATCAGCTGAAATTTATGGTGAATCTATGCTATGTTTGCAACTTGGACTGTTCATGTATTGAGAGAACCTGTGGAAGTTTTGCCTAGACTTGTTGGCAAATGTGCGGACCATTTTAGTATTGTTATATCAGCACTAAAGCGAAATTTGCCCATCAGTTTAAAGCATAATTTGACATGTTTGTTTGTTTTATCAGCACTGTCTATTCTCATCAAGTTCGCCCCAGTGGGCAGTTACCTCCAACAAGGAGGTTCTGCCGATTGATGTTTCCAAATGCCTGTGGATTGATGTTTTAGTTTCCTGGGATTGTGCTGGTCATCATATAGTGTAAATTAAGGAAACATGTCGGGGCGTGTCATGTTCGCATCCGGTCTTCATTTACAGATCTTAGCAACGACTGGTTTATTCCAGGTTCTTCATGATATTTTGCAAGCATCAGCATCAAATTGCCGCTGGGCTTAAACTCCCAAACCACCTTTGCCTGTCAGATGGCTCTGATTCTGGCTGTGTGCAGTAGCGGCGTCTGTGCCGGCCACGGATTCTGGACCTTTTTTCTTAAATATATTTTTTTCCCCCGTACATCACAGCATAGAGCATATAATGAAAAATTTTCAAAAATATGGCATGGTCGGCTGCCTAAGTGCCGAAAAGCACAAATCGGCACTCCAAAGACCGAGCAAGAGACAATCGGCCGACAACCGACTGAAAAGAGGAAGTTGACAGCCCACTGGTCGCCGAACCTATTTTGGCGACAAGAGCAAGTCGGTCAGCCAGTTGCTGTCTTGACCCTAGTCGGCCAGCTAGTAGCCGACAGTAATTGGCTGGTTGCTGGCCGACTTGTCCCTCCCTCCTCCTCCGAACTCGGCCAATGGACAACCGATATGGATCCTAGCTGCCCTATTTATTCACCCCCAGACTTCTCTCTGCCTCTCACCCAGCGAGGAACATAATAGATCAAGTAAGTGGAAAGAGAGGAGAGGGGTTTTGGAGGCGAGGCGGAAGAGGGATCTCTCGGCAGCGGGGCTCGTGTGAGGTAAATATTTGTGTAATTTTTTTTAGTTTTTAGGACGTACTAACTATACCCATATTGCAAAATGGTAGGAATGGTTTCATCTGGTTCAAACGACATGCCGAAAGAGAAGTTGACTGCCAATGTGCCGAACAGAGTCGAGGTTCCCTTCTGCTGGTGCCAAGATCCGTGCAAACTAATGGTGTCAAAAGATATGTCATACACCTTCGGAAGAAGGTTCTTCATGTGTGCTAACTACGATGAAGAGCCAGCGAAGGTTGCCGTGCAGACACAACGTCGAAGGGTAAAACTCGCATACACCCGCATTCGTAACACGATGCAATACAATGCTAACACTCATTTTGCTTGCAGTCTTCACCCACTATATGTGACTACATACAGTGGCTGGATAGTACCCAATCGAAAGATGATGAAGAACAACTCATGCATGAGGTTTATTTTAGGCGAGATTACACTTTGCAACGCATGCACGAAGCGGAAGAGGCGGAGAAGCGAAAGCGTTGGCAGGAGGAGCAATGCAAGGAAAAGAAGGAGACGGAACGTCAAGCTGTGGAGGCACGTGAGGCTGAAAGGGCAAGGAAGCGCGAGACCGCGCGTCGCGCAAAGGAAGAAGGAGAGGAAGCTCATGCTCGTCGTATGAGGAAGGGAAAATATCTGAAAGGCCCTGAGTAGTTATTACTATGTTCTATTATCTTAGTTGTTCTATTATTAGGTTGTTCGGTTTTATGGTTGTATCATGTGAATGTTATCATACCGTTTACCCCATGTGTACTGATAACAATGTATCATACCCGTGCTCTAGATTTAGATGAAATAAACTGAGTGTTCCATGAAAAAGTAGTACAAGTAAGATAGATAAAATCCAAAAGCAGGCGGTCATAACGATTCAAAATAACTACTCGTGCAGAACTGTCGGCGTGGTCGAACTGAGTGTTCAGCAAGTATCGGGACGGGCTATCCGAACCTCCTCCTCCCTGTGACATAGGAACAAAACCTGTGCGAGACAATAGCTCACGATTGTGGGAAAAAATGTAGAATATATTACGGAAGCAACAAAAGATTATGTACCAGGTGTGGGAATCATGGACGGAATCTGTGTAGGTATGCTCTGATAGCATGACGGCATGTCCCAGGGAAACATCTGCCTGACCTCCTGCTGTGGCGCCTGCCAGGATGACCCACCGGCCTGTGAAGGACCTGGGGGACTAGGCTGCATCGCGGATGGCCTTCGAGGGAGGTGTGCTCTACGTCTTCTCTGCGGGTCGACCACATCTGACACCCGTGTGCACGAAAGAGCGTCGAGCAAACTACGGCACAACTCCTCTGCACGAGATCATGCAGTAGAGTCCTCTCTTGTCCTAAGTGAAGAGTTCGAGCTCATAAGTGCGGTCGTGATATGGTCGTGAATGGTACGTGCCACCTCAATCTGCACGTACAAACACGTAATAAAACGTACCGTATTGGCCCTCAAACGTGCACTGTACCAATGGAGGTAAACCCGTGGGCCTGAAGGTCGAAGGCCCTAGACTCCTCCCAACAGTCCGTTGTAGCCTCCCCCAAGCTTGAATGTAAGGGTGCAGGAGTTGTGTCCACTTCTGTGCCCTAACACACCCTCCTTTACGAGACCAGTTGCAAAAATCCAAATTTTGAATGCTTTAGATATCTAAGTAATTTTGTTGATTCCATAATAGCAAGGTAAATGGGATGTACCCATGCGTGGCACGATCCAGAGAAACTGTGTGTGTGCAGGAGCTGTGTCCACTCCTATGCCCTAACACACCCCCCTTTACGAGACCAGCTGCAAAAATCCAAATTTCGAATGCTTTAGATATCTAAATAATTTTGTTGATTTCATAATAGCAAGGTAAATGGGACGTACCCATGGGTGGCACGACCCAGAGAAATTGTGTGTGATGGTGGTCCTTCCTGATGTAGGCCGAACTGTCGCATCACACGATGCACAGTATAGTCTTCAACGAAGATGTCGAAGATAACTTTCTTCCTTGTCATTCAGTATGCCTTGTCCCTAGTGCATAATGAAAAAAGGCTGTGGAGAGCACGATGGAGCCTAGCCTCCTCAGTGTAAGGCTCCCACATGACCTCGTGAGGCAAGAAGTCGAACTGCTCCGTGAACGCAAGGTAGCAGTTTCTCAGCGGTACAGACGTGAACTGTGGCTGTAGCATGAGAGTACAATAAGGTAAGTGGCAACAATCAAATGGCTATAGCAACAGTACGTGCATGAACTTACCCGACGTCGTGTCCACAACGAACCGAAAGTAGGTCCTCGAAGTGGGTTGTTATGGTATAGGTCAACTCCGTAAGGCTCATTGGCGTTCACGAATGGTCTCCCCATAGGGAAACGCTCGTACGACCAAACCTGCATTATATGTAGTGACACTAACATAGTACGAAATATATGTAACAGGCAACTACAAATAACTAACCTGAAGCAGAAGGGGGCGTCACATAGCGCGCGTGTAGTTGCAGAAAGAACGGCCGATCCTCAACTCCTGGGCGCGACATCGCTGGGGTCCTAAGCGTCTGCTATCTGTCTCGCAATCTTGATGTGATGGGCAACGACAGTGTCGCCGTGAGAATTGGTGAACATCATGTAGCTGAGTAGCCACATGATGTACACCTCTAACGAATGAGTGACCTGGTGGTTCGTCAACTACTCACCAGGCCAACCAAGCTCCCCTAGCTGCACGAAATGCTCATTTGGTTACAAATGTAATAAATAACAGCGCGACCGAGGTAGGTCGTTCGAGCTTACCTCAAATCGTCGGTACCACGCCCACTTTGGGTCGTGCTTCTGGTGCTCGTCAATAGGCTGTAGGAGATATTCGTGGGGACGAACACCTGCGAAGTGCTGCACGAGATCTACCCGCCAAGTGGGTGAAACCTCCAAAGGTCCAACTGCTGCCCCCGCTATAGGGAGACCAAGCAGGTAAGACACGTCCTGCAGCGTCGGGGCTATCTCACCCTAAGGAAAGTGGAAGGTATGGGTCTCCGGCCTCCATCGATCAACGAGGCACGTCAGCAAAGCCATGTCAAAAGGAAAACGTCTAGACCTGACCTCCATGTCATGAGGTTCCTCGTCGTCACCGAGGAGCTGGTAAGGGAGAATAGACCCGCCCACTCCAACCTGTAAAATTGAACGCATATTACATATCACAATGACTGGCTTACATGGGGTCTCGCGTAGATGTACCTATTGATCCACGCTGGGTGAATCCTCAATGCCACACGGGGGATCCGGGTCCTGAAGACCGGGCTGAACTCGCCGTCGGCAATCTTCTTCGCTCGGTGCTTACAATCCACCCGCGCGTCGAGCAACTCGAAATCCGTCATACCTGCAAGAATGTTGCAGGATCATAACATGTCGCACATGTCAAGCAGTACTGCATATCATGATAGACTTCAATGTATCAACACGGTACAACAATAAAGTTCAATTACATAATAGACTAGACTAAGTAGGCACATATTAGAAGTTCACTAGAATTATTACAAACAAGTTCAATTATGGTCCATTGTCTACAAATTGATCGAAGTATTATTGCAAAATTATTTTAAGATACAGGTGCAGCATATAACTAAAAAAAATGTAATATTACATACGTGACTAAATGGACCTTCCTGAGACCTCTGGGCCTGCTCTTGCGGTGAATCCATGTCGAACTGTGTAAGGAATTGATAATTGCTTACTAATATTTTTTTCACTCATCATTTGTATAATTCTGGTATGCAATAAATTAAGTGCATCTGAAATCCTCGAGGAGCTCATGTAGAGGATATTAGCTATAGTGATGTGTCCCCACGTACCTCGGACTATGAAGGTTAGGAATAAGGTATCGAAAAGTATCATACAGCCGTTATATGAAAAACTTGGCCTCCGTTAAAAATGACATACCTCTCGAGCTGCACCTCCCTGTGAGTTCTAGCCTTGCACGTGCGCTAAGACATATTGTGTCAAACAAGTGACTATTGCACACTACAAATAAATATATGTAAAATAACTGCATAAGTCAGTTAAACACACGTTTCTATTAGGTCAAAATAAATTGATCTCCAAGAACATGCATAACAGATAGTACAAGAGATTCAATGTAGAAAGCTAGAAAACAGCGCAAAATGCAATGTAAACATTGAATTCATTCTATTATATTCAATTGGCGGTCATCAATCCGATGATTACCTCAAAACCTTTGTAAAGGTAGCCCAATCCGTAGACTCGGAGACTCTCGTGCTGATAACGTGTTGTGAAACCAACATCACGAGGTGTGATCTGATGGCCGTACAACAGGTAGATCAAACACTTACAGAAAAATAAAATAGACATGAAGATATAGAGAGACGCTCTTTTCTTTATTAGATTGAGGCTCCCGAATACAAGCTCTCAATAATATGTGTAAATAACTAAAAACCACCTCTTTATTTATAGGCCAACTATGGAGGTTAGGATTTAGTAATTGACCACACGTGGGCCCTATGATGAAAACGCACACGTCAACTGGCCCACTCCTAGGAGGCCTAGTTTCATAGCAATTTCATCATAATTTTGACAAACTACATGTATTTTTAGGCATTGAACAAAACATACATCTCCTTTGTTTTTAAAATCTTGGAATTGACCTCGGCACAGCATGGGTGAGTGTCAGTGACATGAATAATTAGTGTGCTTTGATGTCTTCCATGAGTGTGTGAGGAGCCATTGTTTCTGGTGTTGTGTCATTTTGATAACGTCGTGATATTGTTGGCTTGCGGGATCTCTGATTTAAGCTAGTCGAGGCCTTTTGTATTTGATTTTCGATCTGATTTTCTTTATAAATCGGCCCACACTTTTCTACTTAATCGAAAGGCTGCCCTTTTAAAAAAAATATCGTTTCTTTGTCTGATTTATCTCCTTGCAGGTCAAGTCAAAGCGCAAATGGAATGTTATGTAGCTGTCTTTGGCAACTTTTCCGAGAAGTAGACCCCGAGTTGACTAAGTCTTAGAGAGGTGAAGACTGCAGCACTATATATGACCAGGGATGGTGCCTATGTACGACTACACTAAAGAAATAGAGAGAGGAGCGCAACATCTCTGCAGAGATGGCACAGCAGCGTCAAATGGCCGTAGATGTCGAACCTGTCGCGAACGCCTCTCAGACAGGAGACGGCGCCTGTGGTTCTGGGCGTTCTGTTGAGCTCCAAGATTTGCAGATAGATGTCGCTGACCCGCATCAGTCAGGACATCACGGGAGCTCTGCTGGGTTCCAAGATTCGCAGGTAGATGTCGCCGACCTGCCTCAGTCAGGAGATCCCGGGAGCTCTGCTGGGGTCCAAGCTTTGGAGGTACATACCTACCTCGTATTAGATTTTGTCTTCCTCGTCATGCTCGTTATTAGCTAGTAGATAATCCTTCACGAGAGAACTCTCTACATGCCATTAAAGAGCAGCTCAATTCCCTCTAAGCACTGAGGAAGGGATTATTCACTATATATCACTCAATATTAGTTTTTAGCTTTCTCCGTGCCATCCCATCTTCTTCTGTTAGTGGTCTTCGTTAAGTCTAGAAAAGACTATTTTACACATATATTGCAGTTGTAATAGAATTCCAAATTGTAGACTGAAATCGTAAGCGGGTTGATGCGAGTACGTGACTAACCCAGTATGCAGGTGTCAGGTCTAAGCCAATTTAGGCTAGAGCGCTAGAGTGCCGAGATAGGGTGTTGAGCTTGTGGAAGAAAATTTTCTTTGTTCATGACTCAAATTAATAGACGTGTGGTTGTTTGTAGATGACGAGGCTCGTGATCGATATCGGCGACAACAAAACCATCGAGATCACTCTTCCGGGGCACATCTTACTGCAGACGAGTTACATCGGTACTCAACCTGCTGCCGGCGGAGACGCGGCACCGGGCAATGCAGCAGCACCACAGGGACAGACGACGACTCAACAAGCTAATGATGACAGGGATTTCCTGGAGCAGATGTGCGGATGGCTCATGACGGTGGCCGCGTTATTCGTCGGGATGGCGCTCTAGGTGGCGATTCAGCCTCCGACCTAGATGCCCAAGGACCAGTCTCGAGTGTTCCCTGATACAAAGCCTGGAACGCGTGAATCTGGTACTTGGACGATGCCCGCCCCTTCTCCCAGTCCTTCTGTTGCAAAGGCGGCTACCCTTACGCATACACAAGCTATGACGGTATCTATTTACTTGGTATTTAACACGCTGACTTTCGGCATGGGACTGGCCCTGCTGGTAATGCTGTTGACGATGAAAAAGTCCCCGCCTACCGGTACCTTGCGAATCGCAACATGGGCGGTGATAAGTCTGGTCAGCAGTGCCACCGTGACATTCGCCCTTGGTATTGGTGTCTCCTACAATACCACCACTACATTTGTAGTTTTAGCTTCCTCGGTGCTGTTCGGCTTTTTAACGGCTTTACTCATCAGGTCTGGCCATCACAGCCACCATGACATTCGCCCTTGGTATTGGTGTCTCCTACGATACTAGCCTTGTATTTACAATTAGAAAACTCTACACATCGACAGCCCGATATGGACAATCATGTCGGCCTTCTCTAGAGCCGTCCATCGCACAAGATTAAATCTAACGGTATCTACTTAGTCTATACAAAGACCTCATAACCCTAATACATCATGTTTCATCTCTCCCCAAATTGCCACCGTCGCCATCGAGTGTCGTCCCATCAATGCTGGGCTCCTCAACAGTGTCCTGTCCCTATGCTGCGTCGTCGACATCCACGTCGACCTCACAGCCACCGCCCCGGGAATCAAGCGTCGTTTCATGCCCACGCCGTCCACCACGCCGTTGTCGGGCTCCTCGACGCCATCCTATCCCTGCGCTGCATCGTCGTCGTCCACGTCGACCTTGCTCCCGCTGTCCACCGCGCCATCATCAACATCTTTGTGGGCGGCGCGCGGGCAAAGGCACGGGTGCTAGACGAAGACGATGCCATCGGTACCGGCTGTCATGTCATGCTCGGAGCGAGCTCTAGATCACGCATCGTGTGCTACCATGGCATGTACGAGCAGATCACGCATGAGATCGCCATGATGTGCACCACCGAGCACTGGGGCATCGTGTGCTACCATGGCATGTACGAGCAGGCCGGAGAGCTCTAGATCTTACTCGAGCATCGCATTCGACGACCTTCCTCACTGACGTCGCCCAAGGAAACAAACTATTGTTGTGTAGGAAACAAATATTGGTGTGTAGGAAACAAATTGTTGTTGTTGTATTGTTTTGACAAGTTGTTGTCTATGTTTTAACTAGATATTTTTGTATCATGACAACAATGTTTTCACAGAAATTATTTACATTGTACAATAATGTTGTTGTTGCATTAGTTCAACAAGTTTGTTGTCTATGGTTTAATTATATGTTTCTGTATCACGACAATAATATTTCCACGCATATCTGCTCTGGCCAATCCAATCGTCCATTAAACCAATTAAAATTCACAGTTTGTTCCCTAAAATTTCGGGATCGATTTCCTTAAAAATCGGATCTACAATGTTTCATTAAAATCGGATCTACGACGTGTGTTGCATTGGTTCAACAAGTTTGTTGCCTATGTCTTAACTATATGTTTCTGTATCATGACAACAATGTTTCCACGCATATCTACTCTGACTAATCCAAACGTCCATTAAACCAATTAAATTTGTAGTTTGTTTCCTAAAATTTCGGGATCAGTTTCCTTCAAAATTGGATCTATGACGTTTCCTTAAAATCAGATCTACAACCTGTGTTGCATTGGTTCAACAAATTTGTTGCTTATATCTTAACAATATGTTTCCATATCACAACAACAATGTCTCTATGGATATCCGATCTGGCCAATCCAACCGTCCGTTGAACCAACTAAATTTGAAGTTTGTTTCCCGAAATTCCAGGATTAGTTTCCTTAAAAATCGGATCTACTCCGCGTGTTGCATACATGTTGTTGTTTCACTAGTTCAATACGTTTGTTGCCTATGTTTTAACTATATGTTTCCGTATCACGATAACAATGTTTCCACCAACGGCCGATTTGGCCAATCCAATCGTTGATTAAACCAACATCTGACGGCTCTGTGGTATGTCGATTTGGACCAATATCAGTATGCCGATTTGTAGCAGCTCCCTTTATAATTTCAGCTTCCACGGTGCTGTACGGCTTTTTAACGGCTTTCTTTGTCTGGTTCTTTGCCACGAGGACGACCTCACACCATAACATACAATAATAAACTATGTCGATTGGTAGCATGTTGTGACAAAATTTTGCTTATAACCTACCCGGTTGGATACGCTGTCATACCAACTACATGCGGTTCCCTACTACGTGCAAAGATGTGATCGTTCTATCTTCATCCGTTAAACCAGATGACGTTTGTTAGATCAGATTAGATTGATCTCCAAGAACATATAGAGCAAATAGAAAGAGAGATTTAATGTAGAAAGCGAAAAAGAAACTCAAAAAAGTAATCTAAACATTGAACTCGTTCTATTAGATTTAGTTGGTGGTCATTAATCCAATGATTACCTCAAAGTCTTTGTAAAAGGTAGCCCGATTTGTAGGCTCGGAGAGTTTCATGAATAACGTGTTGTGAAACCAACATCACGAGATGTGATCCGATAGCCGTACAACTGATAGATTAAACACTTGTAGAAAAGTAAAATAGACATGAGAATATAGAGTGACGCGCTTCTCTTAATAATTAGCCACATGTGGGCTCTAAGATGAAGGCCTGGCCCATTTCTAGAAGGCCTAGTTTCATGGCCGTTTTATCATAATTGTGACTCGTATGCAATTATGGGTTTAGATGCACTCTTGTCCTGGAAATCTCTAGTTTGGATTATATTTTCTATATGTGCATGTTCTAGTCTGTCTAGTACTCTGCTTTGTGTTTTGACATACATCTCCTAAGTAATAGGTGCATGTACATGTACCCGGTCTCGGTGCCAGTCCTATCAGACAGGCCCCACTAGATACAGGAAGCTTATAAGCAGATTTAACTTATTATATCATGAATAAATTGGATAATGCCATTAGCTTACACCAGCAACAGCATCGTTGTAACACACTTCTCTTCCTGTAATTTCGATACAACTGCCACACTCAAGAGATCTCTGAACGAGTGTAACACAACAGGATCAGCTAAGATCAGCACTATCTTATCTAACTGATAAGCAATGCAACACTATATACACCACACAAAGCCAAAGGCGGCTGGCTGGCTGACAGTCCAAGTACAACGGGAACCGAAACAAAGAGTTAATCAAAAGATGGTGTCTACTGTCAGCTTCCTCTTGGGTGGTGACCTACCTATTATCTGCTTCTGCATGTCCATGAAGCTTATCCCCTTGTGCGCAAACAGCCTTCTGAGGTTGATCACCGAGAGGTCACTGTATTTCGCGACAGCAAGGTCAGCTTGTTCCAGCTCATACCTGTATGTCAACAGAAACAGTTCACACGTGAGTAGAACGTATTTGCTTTGCGGTCGGACACGATATCTGCAAGGAGTGGAATGATAAGAATGATCCAAGCACAACATTTTGAAGGACAGCTACGTACGCAGGATGAGCACCAATCAGGGAAACTGCCATCATAGTGCAGTTATGAGCAGCTGTAACGCCTCTTGGGTCATCCTCAAACACTATGCACTTTGAGGGCTTCCGATCCAACTGCCAAAGAAGAGACGATTTGACAGATACATGAGCAGTATATTCTTAACACAGTTCAAGAGCTAGTTAAACAGAAGCATGCCTTCACAGCAGCTGAGAGAAACCTATGTGCTATTGACTCCATATCATCCTCGTCGGTAACAATAGCCTGCAGTGGACAAGGAGGTCAATAAAATGAACTTATTATCTTCGTCATATGCCTAAGCAGCATGTTTTCCAGATGATGTTTCAGACATTCAGTAAACCTTGGAAAACTAAAAAGGGTGGAATCATATAAGAACCTTGAAGTATTTGCTTAGCGACATCCGATCCAAAGCTTCAACCATGCATCTCCTATCCAGGGATGATGCAACAGCGCAGGGTATACCGGCTGTCCGAACTGCATCCAACCATTCTCTCAATCCCTCTACTGGTGTATCAAGCTGAATGACAAGAATAACAGTTAGTCAGAGGTAGCTATAGAGTAAGATAAACCATCTTCAATGCATAATAACAGCAGAAAAATTACTTTGAAGAGGTTTTCGTAGTACATCTCTATAAGACGTGCCTTCAATTTTTCCATTTGATCTTCCTCTTTTGCCCAATACAAAACCTGTGTAAGCAAAAGCAAAGGCATTAGGAAAATAGAAAAGGGGGTGCTAAAGAGAACATGTAATTTTTTAAGGTTTTGTTTTGCTGCTAAAACAATTCAATATAAAATTAGAATTACAAAATGGTAATGTAGGCATGGTGTGAAAAGCAAACGATACATCTATCAAATCACACCTTTCTAAGCACATGGTCAGCAGCACCATGAAGAATACTCTTTTGGATATGAGCAGCACTTGGGATGTCCTTCCCTGCACAAGATAAATTACATTATGTGTCTATCAAGATAGAAATAGCATCCCTGAACATTGAGCTAAACATGATCTTCAGTGACAAATAAATTCATACAATAGCTTTCAGAGTAGTAAGCCAACATTAGTATAAAGCTGAGTTCATGTTTATACTCTCTAGAGGTTCAATTACAAAAATACCGAAGGACAAAAACAGTGATAGGAAGAGAACGTATCTACGCTAAGAGACTTAAAATAGAGCTTCATGAACCTAAATGAACTGAAGTGCTGTTTCTTGGGTCAAAGTTTGATCAAAGGCAAACATATTATTACAGGGGTGCAATAAGCCTCAAATAAACTAAAACAGAACTGCATGGTATAACTGAAATCCCATGAAGGAACAACCAGTCAACCATCTCTGCATGAAAACATGGGAATGCTATTGAGGCAAGTTATAATGCGCAAGCAAGCTGGTGGGAGATCCAACATTTCTACTGTAAATCCATAATACAGAAACACTATGTCACGACGGGACACATTACGAACTATAAAATATTAACGACTGAAGTGACTTTTTTCATATAATGGACACCCCATTCCCTCCCTGTCAGCATGAGTCTAATAGGCAGGTATTTTATGTGCTTATTCAGTACTCCCTATGTTTCACTATAATTGTGACTAGACTCGGGAGTTTGTTTCAAAATATTTGTCCGTTCAGAGAATCAAGAGTGTAGTTAATGTAATATTTCCACCCTCTAACCCTACTGTAATGCTTTGGAAGAGATCAAGTAGTTGCAGCATGTCATTTAACAGGGGTATGCATGGTTATTTCTCATTAACTCTTTCTTAGATTTTGTATATCCTTAGTCCGCGTGCATGGTGGGTTCAGGAAAATTGTAGTGAAACAGAGTGAGTAAACAATAATTGTACTAGGCACCATGTATACTATTACTGCGAAGATGAAAATGCAGAGATGAATACAAATCCATACAAGCATGGAAGTAATGCCTGGTGCCTGCAGCTTGCATTCTCACAACAACAAATAAACTAGTAAATAAAAGCTATATCCTACATAGAATTTCATACTGAATATGCGGCAATGTTGACAAAAAAAAATACCTTCCTCCAAAGCAAGCTGTCTCCAAGCATCCAATTTTAATGAGTCTGTATCAGCCTAAGAGAACAGAAAAGAACATCAAATATGAGTCAATCAGTGAGGCAATAATGACATACTGGCAGGCTATACATACAATACAAGAGTGCATCTGGAAATGAAACTGCATAACGAAGAATCCAGTAATGCAATTGAACCAGACAAATGCTGAATTATGTACAAGGTAAGCTATAGTTCACTTGGACTATTATCGCAGTTAATAATTTTAGACGAGCGAGTGTTTTCAAAATGCCATTTAATACACATAATGTCAGTAACCATTGCAGTAGGATACTGATACACTAACACAAAACAACAACTCACAATAACATTGTCCCATGAGAAAATTAGGCCAAACGCTTCATCTGGCTTCATAGCATGCCTTATCCTTTGAAGGACGCATTCTTGCAATTTTTCGTTCAGATGATCCTGAAAGGTACAAAGGAAACTTTTTAGCAAAAGTAACATGAAAGAAATATGATAGGTTGCTAATATCACCTAACCTGATATGGCATAACTGCAAGCAAACCTATGATGATATATACTTACCACATCGACATTGAGTGGTCCATCCATCCTAAATGTCTCAAAGCCTTCCCCATATTCTGCTCCAATTGTCTAGCAAAAACAAATGCAAGTCTATTCATTATTTAATCCACAAACTAAAAAAATGAAAAGGTGAAAGCTCTAATCCAAGAACATGTAATTTAGTAAACCGGTATTAAGCTTGCTTGAGAAGGCTTCAATTTCATAGCCTGTTATGGATCCAACTACAATGACAGTCCAAGAACCACAATTTTCAAGGAGCTTGATAAAAAGCTTAACTAGCTCCTGCCCACTCCCTCGAGAAACTAACTCGTGAGACCATCACTTAATCATAGAAGCACCTCACTGGCTGCTCCAGAGTTAAACTAGAAGAACAAATGTAGCCAATAGTAGAGCGAATGCCCTGAAGGAGACACTGAATACGCACACTAACACCAAAAACAGTAACACACGAAAGAATTCACCTGTAGGAGCCATCAAACTCTCATAAACCACTCATTTGACCTTTTTACACGAAATTCACTAACTAATGCACTAAATGTGAAAATGAGCAATTTCTCGAAAAAAAGAAATGTGAAAATGAGCTAATCCTACTAGCGCTGCCGGTAATCAAAACTACACAGTCCCCATTTCTAGCCGACTACAAGTAAGACAAAGACGATAAAGAGACAAAGAGTAGCCCAGGAACCATATAAATAACACTATCTCCCCAAGGGAAAAAAGTGTGCGATTTGTAATCAAGAGCGGCATCAGGAATTTCTTGAAAGGCAAATCCAGAGCTCGGACGGAGCTCAACACTAACCGCATCTAATTGCGCATTTGGACCTAGGGGAAGTCAGAGTTCTCAAAACTAAACAAATACTAACCAAGAGAGCTGCTAACCTTTACCCGAAAATGATTTTTTTTCTTAAAAAACCAAGAAACTCCTACCTCCTCAACGAAGACCTTGCCGGGGAGGGGCGGGAAGGCCTCAAACCCGGACGCCCACCTCCGCATCCCCAGCTGCCTACCATTTCTTGGTCTCTGCACGAAAGAAGAAAAGGAACCCAATATATCAGAAGAAAAATGCGCAGAAATTGGAGAAAAAGAGGGAACTGCTTACGGGGAATCGGAGATTGGAGCATGGCGCGCGAGGGGAGGACGAGGAGGAGGAGGACGGAGCCGAGGGGAACGGCGACGGGGAGGTGGCGGTGCGGAAGCTACACGACTCCATGGGAAGAGAAGGGGAAAGAAAGGGAGGAAGAAACGAAGTGGGAATTGAGGTTTTTTTCTTTTTAAAGATATTTTTTGTTCTTTCTTTCTTTCTTTTTTGTTGGATTATATTATTATGCCTATGTTGGTTTTAATTTTTCTGGCTGGAAATGCAGGAGGAAGAATAAAATTTTGTTACTGCTCCTGTGTGCCTGTTTTGTTGGTATACCATATATGTAAAAACTTTAACAAGTGAAATGTCTTAGTCAGTACTATTTCAAAAGGTTTTTCCTTTGGATAATTCTCCGGTGCGTTTTGGGGTGTATATGTTCATAATTGTACGTCTGGTGAATAGGATGAGTACTTGTCGATCACCTTATGGATGAGCCAAAAAAATTTCAGAATTCAGAGGATCTTTTAGGGAGAACCATTGAGTTTGAGTAGCTTGTTGAATATAGTCCATTTTTAGGAGGAAAAAAGAAATATAATCCATTTTAAAATGAAACTGTCTTATGCTTAAAATTATAAATTAAAACTTTTTAAAAGATATTACTAATTTATTTACAGATCTAACTAGTTTGGCATAGAAAAAATGAGTATTGAAATATCAGATATGACACCTATCAATGACACATGGCAAAATATTTAAACTAAAATAAGGCATTTTCTAAAATTTAGAAATATATTTATTGTTAGCTCAAGAGTGATAAGTCTTACAAAATGTATTTTGCTCTTTCCTTCTTCAATGAGGTAATAAGACAAAACCTATATATGCCTTGCACTTCCTCTTAAACATGGTGAGTATCCATACCACGTGTGTGGTTTATGCGCTGAATCTAATGAGTCGTTTTCTTTGAATTAAGTAGTGAGTTTACTGACAAGACAATCACATCAACAACATCAACATCAACATCAGATGTGCTCTAAAACAAACAGAAAAGTGGAATATGAAATGTGCTATATGTTACAGACCTATTTCAGTATCTCCCATGAATTAAAAAAAATATCATAATACATCACAATAAAGCCACGCAAGACACCAGAAACCTCTAATAAACACTTTAACTCAAAAATAAAAGATCTTTTAACTTAAAATTTCGCATGATATCAACTCCAAAATCAAACTTTCGACTCTAAATTAAAAAAGACCCGTGATCACTGCTGGCAACGGAGAAACTAGGGCCTTGGTGGATGTTGCGAGGTGTATCAAGGTGGGAAAGGTGGGAAAGATGACGAGGTGCCAGTACACCGGCATTTGTGGCCACAACAAGATATAGGTGATGGCTAGGGTTTTAGAGTGAAACTGGTGGTGCAAAACTACCGAAGTGCAATGTCGAAGCAAAATTGAGTCATAGTAAAGTCATCCACACAAACTAGAGAGCGGGTAGCAGTGCAGGGTATGAGATAAGCAAAGTAGTGGACACTAAGTTGGATTCATTTTGCTTGTCCGACAATCATTTTAGTGCGCATTGAGCCTGGAGCTTCAACTAATTCGTGTGGGTCAAAGCCTGGAGCTTCTTTCGGCATGCATAGGAGAGATATGTTACTTCATCTATTTCAAGATACTTGGAATATTTTACCCTGAACAGTCAAACTTCATTATGTTTGACCAATAATTTACTTCCAAATGTTTAAGTTTGGTCGTATTTGAATGGTATTGCTAGCTTTCTAACAGAAAATATTTTTACAACAAAAAAAAGTCAAAATTCAACTTTTGAGATCGCAGACAGTCGAAAGTATCAAGTATTTTATAACGGAGATGGTACCTTTGCGAAAATCGTAATGGATGGTCAACCGTGGCAATGGTTGATTCCAACATGTGTATAGCCTGTGGGACCTACACTCTAACAAGTTGAAAACTTGATTTGGCTGGTAGAAAGTTTATTTTGTTTTTGTAGAAAGCTGAGGTATAAAGGAGTTGGAAGCTTAATGAATTTTAGTTGAAAGCTTTTTGATTTTTAAGTTGAAAGTTTGATTTAGACAACTACAGAAAACATGTCAGAATTAACTGTGCTAACAGTGCATCGCTAATTACGGGTGCCCGTACCTTTGCTTGGAGTTTGTTTAGGACTCGTCCTAAAGCTACTTATGCATTCGATGCAAATGTGCACGTGAACTTAAATGGGCCGGAAGGCCCAATTACCATTTACTATTGGGCCAACATTAGCTACTCAAACTCCAAGAAGCATCAGCAAATCTGACGGACTCCACCCGTGCCCCGTCTCCACTCCCACTGCCGTCTCCGGCGACCACCACCATGGCCGCTCGCCGGAGCCCCGCCGCAGCCCACCACCGCCTCTTCCTCCCCTCCCTCCTAATCTGCCTACCCCTTCTCCCCCTCGCGGCCGCCTACCGCCCTGGCGACATCGTCCCCATGCTCCGCTCCGGCCAGTACCACGGGGTAATCAGATCGATCGAACTACCCCCCATTCCTCAGAGCTAGATGCTCCTCAGAGCGTGTCTGTTCGTTTCGCCTCGGCCCTGATCCCTGTGGTTTCTTTTTTCCGTGGTTTTGCAGTCGAGGTCGGTGTGGTTCGACGTCATCGGCCGCCACTGCCCGGTCTTCGCGGTCAACCGGGAGGTGAGGGGGTTCTTGGAACAGCTCCAGGGTTCGGTCTTTGGGGATTTTCTTGTGGGGGAATTTTGGTTGATTCGGTTGCTCTTTCGTGCAGGTGCTGATGCCGATCCCCAAGCCGACGGGGTTCACCGGTGCGGATCCGTACAAGATGTGAGTAAGATTTTGTGTCTTGATTTAAAATCTTCCAGCTTAAATTATTTTCCATCCATGAAGACTATTTTACACTGCTATCCTACAACAGTACACCATTTGAGTGAAATTGTACGAACTAGTCAAATTTGGGGATTAGTGTCGAGTAAACTTACGTCGATTAGTCGAATGGGTTTCAAGGCTTCAATCTGGTAGAATTTGTTGATAGAAGATTGTGTTTGCTGCGCGAGAAATGTGGGTTGAGGCGAGGTCTCATTTTGTTCAGTTGGATGGAGGATTTGCAGGATGTAATATGGTGTTTATAGATCGACTATGAATAAATCGTAAATGGCGACTAACGTGAGTAGGTCTGCTTGTTTTGTAATGCAATTCTTTGTGGGAAATCCGTACAATCATTTCCTGAATGATCTGAGTTTGTAAATAGGAATTGTGATATGTTACTTCAACTTTGAAAATCTGAAGAGTAAATGGGTTGCAGAATGCCATGGGTGACAGATTTCTAGTTTGTGTTTACACATTCTACAGCTCATAAGGTTTTGTGGTATACAGAATTTATGCTAGATCACGGTACTTGTTAGGCTATAACATATTGAGATTAGTCACAGAAATAATGAAGTACAGGAAAGTGGTAAGGTTGCAGACATGCAGTACTTGTTAAAAAACAATATGCCTTTTGTATTATGTTTGAGCTTTGTAAATGAGAGTATGTTTGCGGAAATGTGTCTGTCTTAACTCTTATACCTGATCCTAACCATGCAGAACATTCCAAATTGGACATGAAAAGTTCCATGTTCCTTGGCTTTATGTCATAAATCGCAAAAGCTCTGAAGTTCCACTGGTTGATTTCCATTTGGTGAGTCCCTTGTTTAACGCTTTATTTTATACAATTCCAATGGAAAACTGTATTTGTGCTTATAAGCATCTGCCTTTGATTATACAGAAGTACTCTGGAAACGATTTACTTGGTGTCACAGCTAAAGTAGTGGACATGCCTCACCATTGTACGTAATGTTATCACCTGTCCTCATAAGATGTCTCTTGCATATGTCATTTTAGACAGTTTATATTCCCAGCATCTGTAGTGATGTTATTATTCTCATGTAAGACAGTACCATGTATGTACATGCATGTTCCAGTGTTCAATGAAGGTGTTTAATGCTAAAAGATAAATCATTCATTTTTCCTTTCTCTGAAGTTTCCATGTGTTTTGCTGCCTTTGCATTTTCCAAAAAGAAAGAAGTATTACTTTTGGTAAGTATCAATGCTTTGATAAAATTATTCTATTGTTTGTTTGTCTTGCTGATCCCAAGTTCTGTCTTGTAACTCGTTATCAACTTGTTGACCCAGTGAGAATGTAATGACATATCCTAAATGTTGTTAAGAGTTGAAGGGAAACCACAAAGATTTATTTTTCTTAGTTAGTTAGTTTAGTCAAGTAGTCAATTTCTTTTACTTGCTATAGTCAAGAGGTGGTGTGCTATTCAAGCAGCCTCTGTAAGAGCCTCTGCAAGATGCTCATGACTTCCCTCGTATCTACTTACGAATATTTATTGGCTAGCCATGGCAGTATTCGGGCCTTGTATGTAGGCATGTTTGAATAGACTATAGATGCGTCAAGACTAGCAATGGCGATCATATTAAAATTGTAACTTTTTATTTTACCTTTCAGTAGATTGTATTTTCACTATCTGATTGTTTTCCTTAATTTTATGAATCAGTTACCCTAATTACTAATTGAGCCTTGTTTCATTACGCAGATGTGGAAGTTCATCCTGACATAAGGAAGAACTTCTGGGATCCACAGAATTGGCCAAAATATATTCTTATTAGCTATACATGGTAAAATCTTGTCTGTACTAAGTAGCAATGATAAAAGTTTATGACCTTCCCGTAGACTTCCTTTTCCAATAACCTTTCCCACAGATGTATATATAATGGATTCATGTGAGAGAACTTTGAAGCAACAGGCTAACACTTAAAATAATTCTTTTGTACAGGGAGGAACAATCAGAGATAGATGTTGCTGGAGGATTCTATGTGTTGTTTGGATCTGGTGAGTCACTGGCTAAATCAAATAGTTTGTTGTTTCATGCTGTCTTGCATATTCTCACCTGATCCATTACCATTGGAGTTTCCTTATGCCATAAACAACTGAACAAATACCTTGTGATACCATTTATGCCCATAGAGCAGAATGTGATACTTTTCAGATTATCATTGATTTCACATTCATGTTCTAAAGAAATGTTTTCACTTTGATATGCAGGTCTTGTTCTGTCCTTCATCCTTGCAATCTATGTCCTGCAATCATCTCAAGAAAAGTTGACAAGGTATGCTTATTCATCTTTTTATTTAGTTTTCAGGATATAGGCTGATAATATGCCATGTTCTTATGGTAAAAGTAAACAACATGGAAGATTGAAACAACAGCATTCTATCTTTTTTGGCATCCTGCTTGCTTAGCTTGTCTCAACCATAGTTTAAGAAACCAGACCAGACTGGCATTCTGACCAGAATGGACCAGGCATTCTAACCAGAATGGACCAGGCTAGAGACAGAGCCTGGTCCATTCTGGTTCGCTGAAGACTGTTATGAAGAAAAATCAGTGAGAAAAATATTTTTCGGAGGGCTACTAAGCCTAGTGTTGGAACGACGGCTTCCGACAGAGGGGGAGGGGGGTGAATGTCGGATGCAAAAATCTTGTTCTTTAACACTAGAACACTGCAGGCTACTCAGGAGCTAGAGTGAACTAGACGAGGAACGTAGCGGAAAGCAGATAGATTCACATGAAGAAATTGAAAACAGCTGTTCTGGCCAGACCGGAAGTTCCGGTTTTTCGTATACGGAAGTTCCGATGCTAGTCGGATGTTCCGATACAGAAGTCGGAAGTTCCGATCTGGTCGGATGGTCCGAGGCTACAACTGTTTCAAACGTTCTGTCAAACTGGAAGTTCCGGTGCATGGACCGGATGTTCCGATGACTTCGGAAGTTCCGACGTACACCAAGTTTTGAATGTTTTGTAAAAGCCAGATGTTCCGATGCGTGAACCGAAAGTTCCGATGTCGACAGAAGTTCCGACTCACACCGGGTTTAAGCTACTGTTAAAACCGGAAGTTCCGGATACAAAAACCGGATGTTCCGATGTGTCCAGAAAACTTCAACTCGAAATTCAACACAACTCAAAAACCACCCGATGAAATCCAATCAAACTTGGGAAAGATCTAAGGCATGACCTTGTGATGCTAGGTCAGTCGTTGATCATCAAAATATCCACACCAGGCATGACCTTTTCTTTCTTCTTTCACAAGATGTCCAAAAACGAGAGAAAGACAATTTGGAGTGAAATAAAGAACTCGTGAGGAATCTTGGTATGGAATCAATGTAGAAACTTCTCACATGTCCTAGCAATCTATTCCTGCACTCAAACCTCAGAGATCAACCCTCTAATCGGATCGATTACAAAACCCCAATTCTTACTTCTCTTGCAAGCAAACTCAAAAACACAAAGTACGAGATTGATTTCTTGTATATGTTTGGATGGAATCAAAGTGGACGTGACTCCATCACTGCCTTGCCATATCAAGAATCAAACCACAAGAGAAGTAGAAGGACGAAAAATCTAAACAACAAAAAGAAAGAACTCACAATTCCATGGAGAGACACATTGATTTTCTTGGAAATCTTTTTGTATTGATTTTCGTGGATTTTCTTGCTGTTTCAAAGACCTTTCATGAGTAGGCCAAAGCTCTCTTGAGCAGCCCCTAACTAGGGTTTTTACAATACTTACAAAAAGGGTTTTCTTGAATAAGCACCTCTTACCCCTCTATTTATAGTGGAAGGGGCATACCCCTCTCCACTTGGGCCTCAAAGCCCACTTAGATGGCATGAGCACTTAGCACGCATCATAAAGCGTCTAAGTGACTCATCCGCCATCCATCCTCTCCTACCCTAAGCAACTAACCCTAAACCGCTTCCCGGCTGCCGCCGCAGTTTCTTAGTTATGCTTCGGTAGATTTCGCGTTTTTTACCAAAACGCTATCGCACTAACTTGGTCCTCATGTCTCGTTTCCGTCTGCTTTCTTATTTTCCGCGTACATGCTTTTAAGCTGCACGATGTCGTTGCCAACTCCTTGACCGCATCTCAGCCCTCCAAACCTCATGCCGGTCCATATGGCTGAACCATAGCCGCATCCAACTCGCACCTGCACACAACAAACCAAGCAAAGCGTTGGGAGCACAAGTCTTCCACTTGACCCAAGTCAGTCAAGAAAAATCTTTCATCCACTCAATTTTTCCTTGAGACAAATTGAGAAACTCAATCAACCACACAGTCAATTATCCAAACCAACAGTCATTGAATTCATGCAACTGAATATTCAAATCCAACAAAACAAAGTATGGCAAAATATTCATCACATATATTGTTTATGTCATCACATGACTCACACCTAGGATCTAACTTCCAACCTTCGGGGCCACTCCTCTGGCAAGGTTTAGGCCCAAACCAGCTGGGCTAGCACACCTTTGTGCTGTAACAAGTATCAGACAGTTTATTAACCAGTTATTCTTGCATATTATCTTAAAATCAGTCTAAATTTAAATCATTATATGGCTAAATATTCATATTTTAAACCCAGCCAGGCCGGCTGAACTGCCAGTTGGACTAAACTGGTGAATCAGTTGCATGACCGGTTTGATCACCGGTCTGGTTTTCAAGAACTATGGTCTGGACAGCAAGCATCGCTCATATTTAGCTATCTTATTTAGCTTTGCGTCCATTGCTATCTCCCACCTTGGTCACCGCATATAAGAGATAACGGCTTTCATGCCCATCAGTCAAATGGGTAATGGAAATGTGTTATTGCCACTGCACTGTTGTGCTTTGCAGGTTTGTGCGAGAAGCAGTTTCTGATAGTAGTCTACCAGAAGGAGGGGTTGCAAAGGTTGAGTGATCTTTCCACAAGGGGCTGTCGAATTGACTAATCTGTCCATTGGTTGAAACACCGGCAGAAAATTCTCAACTCATGGGCAGCCAGATATGTTGGGTGTGTGGCTTCTAACGGCACACAAGAGCATGCACCTGAAGAACCAGTGGACTATTTCTTATGATGCACCCGTTGGAAACAATTTAACTATTATGAGATGACAAGTGGAAAGAGAGATGAGCTGTAGGTTTTCCCTTGGTATAATGACACTTTCAGCAAAGTGGAGAATTGACAGTTACTAGCAAAGTGAGATTTGAAGAGTGCGAGAGTTTGGTCTGATCTGCATTCGTGTTTTTCCGCGTTTTGTAGAATGTTTAGTAAAAATAGCTATGGTACAATATATAATTGAACACCAAATCGTTCGTTGTTTTAGATACATACAAAATTTGGTACCAATGTTCATTGCTTTGTCTTCTGCAAGATAAATGTTGGACTAATGATTGTGTTACAAGTACAGCCGTAATCAGTAAATGCTGCATTCAACTCACACGGGCTCGAAGATATTTAGTTCTTCACACGCGAAAAATTACATAGTTGGAGAGCAAATAATGCTTGTGTTGTTACGTTGAAAATTAAAGGAGCAGAGCATCTGGTTTTATTTTTTTCCCTTGAACTTAATTGTACAACACTTGCATCACTGGGGCCAAGGTAAATTTGAACTTACAGTTACAAACTTCAACCTATAAATACTTCAAATCTTGCACAACTCTGGTTCTCTGGATCTTTGATACAAAAAGAATGGAGTCTATCTGTCGACCAATGTCCCAACAGGAAGTTACAGTGAGAAGATGTGGACCACATCCAGATACAATCATACAATACCTGCTGTCTAATTTCAAGGTCGATCTGCAATCTTGAAGGTAAAATCCTCCAAAGAATCAGATCCTTTTACTGCTAATAAATAGTGACGCTAAAGAGACCCAAAAATGTAACCGAAATGTTCATTACTCTGGGTTGGCTTCCAACCCTACTATCTGCCTACTAAATTGAATCCTGTATAACGCCATCCGTCGTCTAAAAGAAGAGATTTTCATGCCCTTGAGTACTTTGAGCTCCACATCGGTACCTTAAGAGGCTCATCGCCATCACCTCCGTTTTCAACTTTGCTCAGAGAGTCTGAGATCAAAGGAACCGAGTCGCTTTCTTTCACCTGCGATGTAGAAAACAACATGGGGAAATATAAACAAGAGACAAAAACTAATGAAGCTAAAAGACCATAGGGTTTGATAATATTTCAACTAAGGAAGGCACTTGGGGCTAATTTCTCCACTACTGCTAAGTGCAGCTTAGCTTGCTCCACAATGCAAGTCAGACAAGAAACAAAGGGAAGCATAACCCAAAACTTCTTTGGTCTTGATGCTTCTATTTTGATCTTAATCATTGCATAAGATGCATAAATTCTAAATTACAATAGCGAACATGGTATGATCAGAACTATTGCAAAATCAAATACTAATTTACATGAGATAAAATTAAAATAGAAGGTACCTGCTGTGGGGAGACTTCAGCATTTTTTGTTGGGCCTCTACTGAGCAGAAGTATGAATATAGGACCATCCCAACTACTGCAATCAGGATGGCAAGTATATTTCTCCAGCTAAATGGATCATGAAGCAAAACGTAACCGAAGGCCAGAACTAGGCATGTTTTAAGATGGCCCAGGACTTGGTAAGTAACAGGAGATGTCTTTCCAATCACAAGAAATGTGCTGAAGTTTACTGAGACGAATATCATGCACGACAACACAATGAAAAACTGCACATGAAACAAGAGAAGAATCAGAATCGGGTTAAACAATGCCAAAATAAGTCTGCCAAAGCTACTTCGCAACTTACCACAACTTGAGATGTGTAATTGAAAGCGAAGACATTTTGGTTTATCAAAAATCCATCAAGGAACGGACCCATAAGAAACAGTGTCAATGTTTGGTAAGGGCAAGACTGGTATAGCAGCTGGGTTGAAGAAACCTTGAATTTCTTCTGAATAGTGCTTGTCATCTAGTAGCTGGTTAAGGACCACAGAACATCCCTTCAAAGAAAAGGACCACACAACAAAACAATAGGAATGCACAAATGGCAAACTAAAAAAAAAGTCATGGCAGTAGTTTCTGTTTATTTAAAAGGGTGGGCAACACTTGCCTAGTGGTGTACTCAAATCAGCATCCAGTGTGACTAGATGATACTAAAGAATCTGACTACTGTGGATGCAGATTCCACTCTCTGACCAAAATAATCATGCACATAAATTTCATTTTGTGGAAGAAAACAAAGGCTGGTGTTGAAGGATACAATTTGAGCGATGCAGGTTGTGATAATTGCCAGCAAGGACAGTATGGATCCCACAGCATTGAGTTGCAGATCAGTGACAGTTGCAACGCCGACACCCAAAAGGAGCACACAAAGGGACATCTGGATAGTACGGCTGCAGTGTTAAAGTCAGAAATACGTTTGGTGAAGATATTATGGAAATGTTGCACAAAATGTAGAAAACACAAACCTGAACTTCTTCCTGAAGAAAAGAGTCTCCAAAATAACAGTGCAGGGGATGATGGCCAGCTTTGTCATCTACACATAAAAGGACATTTCAGCATCAGTTAGGTGGATTGATTAGTGTGGAAGGAAGGGTGACATTAATTGCAATGAATGCTTGTACAAAATGTTGCAGCTCTAATCAAAGCCTTCTCAAAAATGTTTCTTGCACAAACAGCGTAGGTAGTACTGCACATCAATTAGAAGATATTTTTTAACCTGTATCGCTAAGTAACTATTGTTGTACTGCCTAGCAAAAATAAGTATTACTGTTGTACCACACAGGCAATAAGTGCAGAACTGGAGTGAATTAACTAGGGATCCTGAGCAGTACAAGAATCAAAGTAAAGAAGATCGTGTGATGTGTACCTGGTAAAAACCAACAGAATTGAAACCAAGGCTCAAGTTGAGGAGCCCGATGGAGATGCCATTAAGTACTCCAAATCCCATGACAGTTCTTGAATCAAAAGGTTTATGCTCGAAAAACTTCATCCATAATGCTACATGAAGGGAGCAGAATGTAACCAGGAGATGCCAGCTCGTCAAGGTAGTGGCTGCACAACACAATCCCATGTTCTGCGAATGTTAGAGATTCGAAATTGCCTACTCCTCTATATGTCAATCTAATGAAATTCACTAGTATCTCATTGCACTTGTAGATATGAAGTCTATCACAATTCATAAGCACAGTAAGGCAACACTCAGAAATATCAACACGAGTCAAACCTATGTTCTTGTTCGAGAGTCAAACCTATGTTCTGAATAGGAATGTTAAGTCAACGTTATGGCACATGACTGAGTAAATGCACTCCAAACACAATACAACAACAGCACTCGAACAAACAAGGATACTACTCCCATGTGTCAAGCAACCTAAGCAGTTGATGAGGGCATTCCTAGTACAATTACACCCGCAGCCTCTACACCTTCACAAGATACTACTCAAGTGCCGAAGATACAAGGACTAATAACTAGAGCTCATGCATGACAACTTAATTATCAGGTACTTTTGTTTCTCGATACTTCACATAATTTCCATATGAATATGATGCTGTCTAAATCAAATGCTCTTATGCTATTAAGGAACAAAAGACCAAGCATGGCTATGGAGGACAAGCATTGGAGCATGAAGCTAAGGAATGGTGATGATGACAACAAGCATACAAGTGACAACTCAAGTGAAGATTTTAAGACTTTGAAACCACCCTTAAAGGACTTAAATAAAATAACTTGGCCTTCACCTAAAGGGTTCGGCCAAGTCATATCCAAGGGTGTTGCGCCACCTCAAATGGGCCTACAGCCTTGTATCCAAATAGGTTAGGAGATGAGTAAAGGAGAAGGACTCCAAGAAGAGTTCGGGCACCCCCTTGGCCGAACCCCCTCCTCCTTCATCCTATATAATGTGGCCACCCCCCCCCTCCCCCGGGGCTTGGGTTTTGTTTAGTTAAAGGTTCGGTCACTTTGTATCTTCGAGTCCGTCACTTGTGTACAACAAGACCATTTTTTAAAACCCTACTATATTAAATTTTTGATCTATATTTGCAATTTAGATTACTTCTTGATAATTCTTGTTTATTCTTCAATTACTTGTAAAGATTAGAATGTCGTGTTCAGGTTAGCCGCGCTTCTAGCACCGTTAATAACCTACCGAACTTGATTTAGTGATTGCTAAGACGCATCATTGTCATACGGTGTAATCAGATCGTCAAAGTCGCCTCCACCAAATTGATCGTATCATTCTCGTCAAAAGATCGGGACACTCAAAGTGCTTTCAACAATAAGCAACTCTGGACATCATGTGTTACTACCAACAAGTGAATCTAATCCAACATATCCGCTGCTGTCAAGGCTTCATCAACTCCAAGAGACCGCACTCATATTCTAAAATTTTAAGTCATGTTCTCCTCATAGCGAGCAGTGATAGATCACAGTATCAAACGCTCTAGTCTACAATGAATTCGCACTCCTTCCACAAAGCTACCACAGAAGCTAACTTTCTACAAGAATCATTTGAACCCTGCACACGAACGCGCACCCATCTCGCACCAAACCAACAACCGGAATGGAGCCGCATAGATCTACCAAGATCACAGAGCAGCAAGCACGAGCGTGTACGTAACAAATCAAGAAACTGTGATGGAAGAAACGGTTAGATCTCACACCAAAAGTGAAGCTGAGGGAGCTCATGAGGGCCTTGTTGCAGATAACAATAGAGACGGAGGACACTACGGAGAGGCTCAGTGCCCCCACCGTCCCCAGCTGGAACTTCTCCCCTCCGACGCCCATCTCCGCTGCTCATAACACGAATAGTAAAAATCATTATTTAAGATTTATCATTAGGAAGCCTAGTTCTCACTTCGCGAAGCCATGATGTCCACGCCCTCGTCCACCCCCAGTAGAAGGGGCTGCCGACGTACTTGCGGTGGGATCACCTCCTGCTTGGTCCTTTAACTTGGGACAATGTTTCTTCTAATGGCCATAAACAGCACAATGCAAGCACTGCCTTGTAGGCCCCCCAACCTCTGACTCATCCATGTCATTGTGAATTCGACGAACTCCACGCCGCCCCTTGTTGTCACGAAGTAGGCTCCAGTGCAATATGAATTCCCTTTGAACCTCTTCTATGTTGGTGAATTTGTCGACAGCACGGAATCCAGTTATTTCACCGCTCCATGTTGCAAGGACGGCCTCCTTTAAATAATACAGTGACATGAAGGAGGTAAAGTCCATACCAATTAGGCCACACGCGGCTAGCACATATTAGCATGGCTTGTGTAGAAGAAAAGACTTGTTGCATGTGCACCTACAAGTTGGAATGTCTTCACACCCGAAAGCAACCTCGAACGTTCAATTGCGGTTCCAAAACCTATCTTATCCCGTAGTCGAACCTCGTACCTATATTGCAGGTTGTCAATTCAGTGTAGGTGCTTATGTGCAATGCAGCTGTCTGGTACCTCTCTTGGAAGTACCGAATTGATCCATAAAGTATGCCCTCCACGATGGCAACTAAGGGTAAACCGCGTTGTTAGCGAAGTACCTAATTGTATACCTCCGCTAGGTTGGTTATCATGATTCCCTACCTCGCGCCGTGAGTGTCAAAGAGTAAGGACCATCTCTCCTTCGGCTCATTCTCGATCCACTCGGAAAAGGTCATGATCCATCCACCCTTCTTCCTCTTAACACCGGGCAGGTCAATACCCGGTAGAGCGCACAGTTCTTTCGGCTCCTCCTCCGCTGCTACTGGCATTGCCACTGCTTTCTTCCTCTGCTGAGTTAACTCTGTTTTCATGAATTCATCAAGCTTAGCCCACAGTTTATTGAACTTTTTTTGTTGATTTTGTTTGGATAGCCTCTTGAAGAGATTCATAAGACGCTTGTTTCTGAACTGCCGGTAGAAATCAGCCCCCAGATGGCGAATGCACCAGCGGCTTTGCATATCAGGCTAGCGTTCAAGCTCATCCGCTTCGGGGTTTGTTAGAGTCTTCACGGCCTTCAATATACCGGGATGCCTATCATGGAGTATGCACACGTTGGGTCAATTTTTTACTACACCTTGCTTCAATCTTCTGAAGAATCACAGTCAGCTCGCGTAGTTCTCGCCTTTAACAAATGTGAAAGCTACTGAAAAAATTTGGTTGTTACCGTCCACTCCAATAGCAGTAAGGATTTGCCCCCCTATACTTGCCTGTCAAGAATGTACCATCAACACAAAGCACAGGTCGACGGTGGTTGAATGCTTCAATGCAAGCTCCGAAGGAGAAAAACGCCCGGTTCATCTCTTTAAATCCTGGTGACTCGGATGACAAAGTGTACTTGATGTCGACATACGCCCCCGGGTTCCTGGCTTGTAGTGTCCACAGCAGGTAAGGAAGGTTGTGATATGAATCTTTGAAACTCCCAAATCGCATCTCCATGGCTTTCTGTTTAGCCCGCCATGCCTTTCCGTAGCTGATTGAGAACTGATACTTGTTCTTTATTGCTATTTGAATATGCTTCGCTGTCATATCCTTCTTCTCCACTATCTCGGCGAACATCAGTCTTGCAATTAGACTTGAAGTCATGTTATGATGCTCTGCGAGGACGTTGGATCAAACACAGTTATGAGGCACTACTCTACTAACAATCCAATTCACTTCATACTTCGGGACGTGAGCATGCACAGAGCAAAGACAACCATTACTGCTGCACTTTACGGTGTACTAAGTCGGGGTTGACACTTGAACAAAAAATGTTTTTTGCGTGGACATACCCCAAAGAGTAACTGCATCTTTCAATTCGAGCTTGTTGCGATACATGGTGCCATGTTTTATCTCATTCCTTCTGAACTCCCACGATGACTCATGCCCATCTGTCACTCGCATTCCACCCAATAGTTCTTGGTTCCACCCGCTCGGAATTTGATGATCACAAGTCTCCTTATCCTCACCACTATCTTCATCATCAGCGTCCTTGTCGTCATTTTGCGCAATGCCCGCTAGATCTTCCTGCTCCATAGCCTCGACCAACTCGTCGAATTCCTCAGCTTCATCTGCCCGCCTAGTAGGACCATGGTTAGATCTCATTCCTCCCAGAATCACTGCTTCAGAATTATCATCCGTTCCGTATTGTGTTACCCCTTGTGCTGATGCACTTATGTGACCTTTTCATACTCTCTACAAAGGTACCCCGTTAGATCTTTCGCAACAGCCTGCACCAAAGCAACATGCTCATCCTTACGACCGCTGCAGACCTTAAGCCAAGAACTCCACTCCTTCGTTCTTTCAACAGACATCAAATCCCAGCGCAGGGAACTTAAGGACATTGTAAATACTATTTGAATGCTGACGCTATACTTGTCTGTATCAAGACCAAAGCTACAGGTGAACCAATCTTTAGCTTCTCTAATGTTTAGCGACTCGGGATTTTGCAGAGGCAGTACAGTATAACTGAAATGCACTAAGATCAACTCCATACGAGTTTGTCCTCACTTCTCCAGAACCATAGAAAATCTTGAATCTCACTATATCAGACATTCCTGTCATCCGTAACATCATTTCATAAAATTTATAATTAGACGCTACACCTATATTCAAGATGTACGAGACTCCTACATTTATTATTCAAGCAGTCCACTTCTCCTACGACTATTTCTTAACTACGTAGTCCACTTCTATTATTCCTGTAAGATTTTTTCTAACAACAGTATCAGCCTCTGTAGTTTTATATGACTATTTCTAAAATCGTCAACTGTATGATCAAATCGTGAACTATGTGATCATAGATGAAATTCAGCTTCTAGGACGCCGCCAGTAAATTATTCTAACAGCTTATATACCTAACATACTAATAAAATTTTCTAACATTAAGCTACCATGTTAATGTTAAGCTACACATGTTAAATTTTCTGAAATCATTATGTTCCAACTAACTACTAAGCTAAATGGATAAATTTTTTAAAATTAGGGTTTACCTAAATGACGAAAAAACCGCAACGCCGCTTCTCTTCTTCCTCTTTCTCTTCTCTTCCTCTCCTCTTCTTCCTCCTTTTCTTCTCTTCCTCTCTCCTTCCTCCTTTTCTTCCTCTCCTCTCTCTCTCCAGCCCGCGCCACCGCTCGCCGCCCCCCTGCCGGAGGCCTTGCCGCACCGCCGCTGCTGGTGGCCTCGTCTCGCCTAGCCGCGCCACCGCTCTCCTCCTGTGCGTGTGTGCCGGCGCATGTGTGGCCCGAGTCGGGCTTCAAAATGCCGACCAGGCCAAGGCGGCCACCCAATTGCTGACTAGAGAAGCAAGTCGGCCACTGCGAGGCCGACTAGGTTCAAATCGGCCACCCAATTGCCGACTAGGTTATGTGACAGGCCAACCCATACGGCAATTGGCATTTGAATTGCCGATATGGCTTATTCGGCAACTGGGCGGCCGACCAATACACATTTAAAAAAAAATCATTCCGTGCTCTACTGCTGTGATTGATTTACGAGAAAAAAAATAATATTTAAAAAAATGGGGATTCTGGAGTGATTGGCCTGTCGAATGCCTCATAGGCTGATGAAAATCAGAACATATGATCTGGAGGATTGAAGTCATATAATTAAGTAGGAATGCAGCAAAGCATGTTACAAGTAACACTCATGATAAAAATGCAACCGATACCAATGTTGTATTGAGTGTATAACAGCAGTATGATATCAATGTTATCATATTCATATCACACACCACAGACTATCTTGACAAACTTATCGAAGTTCTTCCTGCATCCGCCGTCGCGCTCGAACCCCCTGACCACCATGGCCTGCAGCTCCTGCGCCCTTGCCCTCAGCCGGCCCCCTTCCTCCCCACGCAGCAGCATCGCCACCGCGTTCGCCACGCTGCCGCGCGTCATCGGCCCTTGGAACGCCGTGCCGAAGCCCCACACGGTCGCCACCGACCGCGCGTTGATCCGCTGATCGCCGAAGAAGGGCCGGCACGCCATGGGCACGCCGCTGGACACGCCCTCCAGCACCGAGGCCCACCCGGCGTGTGTGACGAACGCGCCCACCGACGCGTGCCGCAGCACCGCCACCTGCGGCGCCCAGGGCACCACGAGCCCCGCGGCGCGCTCCAGGAACCCCGGCGGGAGGAGCGGCCACGACTCCTCCCGCAGCGACCACAGGAACGGCGCGCCGCTCGCCTCCAGCCCTGCCGCGAGCTCGCGGAGCTCGTCCGGCCGCGGCGAGGCGACCGTGCCGAAGCTGACGTACGCGACGGTGCGCGCGGTGTGTTGGTCGAGCCAGGCGAGGCAGCCGTGGGGGTCGGCCGGTGCTTTCTCGGTGTCTGGCGACTCGGCGGCGGGGAGGAGGTGGTAAGGGCCGAGGGGAAGGCAGTTCGGGAGCTCGTCGGCGAGGGCAGCGGTGAGGTCGGGAGGGTCGAGGCCTGGGAAGGTGTTGAGGGCCACAGCGGTGGCGGCGCGGGGAAGACGCTGCCCCACGCGGCGGAGGAGGAAGCTGATGACGTAGTTGAAGTCGCCGGAGACGACGCCGTCGGGGAGGTCCCGGACGCGGTAGCCGCCGAGGCCGGGGTGCGAGGTCAGCAGATCGTCTGCTCGGCTCGCGGCTGCAAGTGATGCATGCGACATGCAGCTTAGCAACTCAACGCAATCTCTTCACAAGATCCTCGATCCAAATTCGGTTCAGAATCCAACGGGGTAGTATGGCACGTACCTTGGTCGTCGATGTCTTCGCGGAGCACGTCGGTGCGGAGGTGCGCCAGGAGCGCGCACGACGCGGCCGTCCAGACCGCCACCCACGGCGCCCCGGCCGCGGCCGCGGCCTCCGCGGCCATCCACACGAACGCGTCCCCCACCACGCAGCTCACCCTGGCGCCCCCCGCCGCTTCACGGGCCGCCTCCAGCCCATCCCTAATTCCGCCGGCCTCGGCGGCCGCCAGGAAGAGCTCCATCCGGCGAGGCGGCGGCATCTCCCCGGCGCCTCCCGACGGCGCCCCGTCTGGGACCTCCACGAAGCGGAGGTTCCCCGGGAGCGAGCCAGCCTTCGAGAGCTGCGCGATGGAGCCCGCGGTGGAGAGGAACGAGAGGGTCGTGCCCGCCGGCGCAGCGGCGGCGAGGGCGCGCGCGAACGAGAGGAGGACTGCGGCGTGGGAGCTGAAGGGGAATGCGACCACGGCGACGTGCGGCGGCGGCGGCGACGACGTCATCGTGAGGTCGGTGTGGGTGCTCTAGTAACGCGATGGGGTGCGGTGCGGCGCGGCGTGTGCGGCTGGGTTGCGGCGTGCGTGGCGGGGTTTTATGGGACGGCGCGGCGCACGGGCGCGCGTGATGGGGCAGGCGGCAGCGACCAGTTTCGGCCTTGACGTTCAGGTGAGCGAGCGCGTGCGATTTGTTACGGTCGTGTATCGGCACGTTGCGTGCAGGTACATTTGGGCTGGGCTCGAATGGTCGTGGTCCGTGGATCAGATGCCCGTACTCGTCCAGCAGCAGCACGAGCCCAACAAGATCGGTTGGGGCAGACTTGATCACGCTCGATTGCACGAGTAATTTAGATTTATTTAATTTCTTCTTGCCGTTCTATTCGCTGTAATCATGGGGTAATCTGACATGTGTTTAGTATTAGACACATTGAATGTTAGAATTATAGATAACTTATGTAACTTGGTTCCCGCAGTTAGAGGTACTAGAATTCCCTTTACAAATGTTGCTCTTCTTCCATGATACAACTTGCAGACGCAAGTATCAACTAGGCAGCCATAATTATAGCTTGCTTTAGTCGAGCTGCGAGCAGCTTTCCTTATCTACCTTGTTGCAGGACGCTCACCTCAACGGCGAGCCCAATGTGCGCCTCATGATCGATGGACAGAAATTCACCAATTCCCGCGTTGCAGCCTATTCAATCCTCAAACGGACGATGCTCATGCCTCACTAATCTGGGGATCTAGATTTCCGAACAAAGTGAAGATGTTTGCGTGGCTATTATGCAAAGATCGTCTCACCACCAAGGCCAACTTGTTTCGCAAATCAATTGGCGACAATGACTGTTGCCCGCGTTGTGGTGCTAGTCCGGAGAACCGGCACCACCTCTTCATCTCCTACAGCGCTCGGATTTGGCGACGGCTGGGGCTACAGCCTCCATATGAATGATGCGCATGCCCCCTCCTCCCCCTCCCCCATTCACGACGCTATCTGGCTATCGGTTATCTCATGATCCTTTGGAAAATTTGGGACGCAATGAATGGCAAAGTTTTAGGAACACTGATGATTCCAATGTTTTCACCGTTAGAAATATTGTAAACGATTTCACTTTATTATCACACCTGTTTAGGGTAACCGGTGATAAGGTTCATGCCGACTCTTGGCGAGATTATCTCTCTTCATGCATAATTGCAATCTTGTAAACATTCTTTCGAGTAATATATTTAGGTGGGGGACTCTCTCCTCCCGGTGATTGCCTAAAAAAAAAGGGAAACTATAATAATAATAACAACGCTATTTTCATACTAACCAATACGCGTTCGTGGTATAGCCGATGTTAGTGGTTTAATTTTTATTTTGAGCTTTTAAATATGCATATACTTTGAATCGAGTGTCTGATATGTGATTCCTTTGAAGCAATGTGTTCCTTGTAACGAGATTTTGAAAAAAAATGACCAAGGAAAAAAAATTAACCGTAGTTCTTTTGGCCATGTGCTGATCTTCTTTGTTCGGCAATTCTACAAACAATTTTTGTGTTCTTTCCACATGACCATTAGGAAATTATTTGTTCCACATAATATATGTTAGTTTGAACTTTAGAGTAGATAAATGTAATTTAACTTTGAATGTCGAGAGTATCGAGAATAATATACAAGAATAACTCTAGCAAAACTGTAGCATGCGGAAAGAAAATGAAAATTCGTACATACAACTTATAAATTACCTAACGAGGCCTAAAACATATGGGGTTGGGGGGGGAGGGGGATTCAGTGGCCACCCGCTCAAATAGCCAACTTAGAATTAGAACACGTGGCTCAATTCAAACAACAGCCACCATCACCATAACCACACACACAAAAAAGACATTGCATAATTATAGATAGACATGTCAAGGAATGGGAGCAAATTAAAGAGAGGTCCTCCCTAGCCACCCTCCCGCTCGTTGCCTCTCTTCCCTGATGATGACAAAATAGTCAACCACGTACATACACGTAGCTAAGAGAGCTATGAAAACCAAACCAAGCCACATATATTTGAAGTGCGTGAGATCATCGATCGGGAGTAGGTAGAAGGGGGAGGAGAAGAGGAAGGGAAACAACCATCGATGGGGAGGTACCAGGACGGCGAGAATGCTGGGACGGACACGTCAAGCTACCCGCTGGTGGCGGTGTGCATCGACAAGGACAAGAACAGCCAGAACACGCTCAAGTGGGTCATCGACACGCTGGTGCACAAGGGCCAGACCATCGTCCTCCTCCACGTCAACACCAAGGGCACCTCCGGCGGCGTCGAGGATGCCGCCGGGTTCAAGCTGCCCACCGACCCGCACCTCAAGGACCTTTTCCTCCCCTTCCGCTGCTTCTGCACAAAAAATTCGTACGTGCATTATTTAATCCTGCCAGTGTCCGTGTGCGCCCTGCGTCACAGAGAGTGTGACTATTTTGTTGTTGTTGCGGTGGTGGCGGTGGTGGTGGTGGTGTAGATCCAGTGCAAGGACGTGGTGCTGGACGACCACGACGTGGCCAAGTCCATCATCGAGTTCGCGGCGCACGGCGCCATCGAGAAGCTCGTCGTCAGCGCCAGCACGAGAGGCGGCTTCGTCAGGTAGGTAGCGTGCGCACGCCTTTCTCGGTGGATCCATCATTCGGCTGGCACGCGCGCGCCGCGTCACCGGCGTTCTCGCCTAACCGCGGCAGCCTTGTTTCTGGTGAGAAGGTTCAAGGCGGACATCCCGACGACCATCTCCAAGGGCGCGCCGGACTTCTGCACCGTGTACGTGATCAACAAGGGCAAGGTGGCGTCGCAGCGCAACTCCATCCGCCAGGCGCCGCGCGTGTCCTCGCTCCGGTCGCAGCTCCAGAGCCTCAGCGCGGCAGCGAAGCCGCCCGAGCCGCTGCCGGCGCCGGCGGCACAGAAGTGGTCGACGTCGTCGAGGGGCAGCGACCACGGGGAGACGCCGAGGGTGGACAGCTACATCCGCTCGCCGTTCGCGCCGGGATCCCTGGGGCCGACGAGGAAGTCGCACGCGGACCTCAGCCACCTCTCCATGCCGTACTCGGCGGACATCTCCTTCGTCAGCACCGGCCGCCGGAGCATCGACCACTACCAGGCCCCGCCACGGATGTCCAACGGGTCCGTGGAGAGCTACGACCACAGCTTCGAGATGTACACGCCGAGCAAGTGGGGCGGCGACTCCTCCAGCGGCGGCAACGACCACTCCTTCTCGCAGAGTAGCACCTCCTCCTTCTCCTCCATCGGCATGGACGACGTCGAGGCCGAGATGAAGCGGCTACGGCTCGAGCTCAAGCAGACCATGGACATGTACAGCACGGCCTGCAAGGAGGCGCTCAATGCTAAACAGAAGGTAACTCACTCACTGATGCGCGCAAGAATGACTTTAGTGGTGCAAGAACAATCGTGATTTCGTTGCGGTGCAAGTGCAGGCAATGGAGCTGCAGCGGTGGAAAATGGAGGAGGAGCACAAGAAGCAGGACCAGCAGCTGACGGAGGAGTCGGCGCTGGCGATGATCGAGCGGGAGAAGGCGAAGGCGAAGGCAGCCATGGAGGCGGCGGAGGCGTCGCAGCGGATCGCAGAGCTGGAGGTGCAGAAGCGGATCAGCACGGAGAAGAAGCTGCTCAAGGAGACCGAGGAGCGCAAGAACCGCGGCAGCATGTCGCATGAGATCCGTACCGCCGGTACAGCATCGAGGAGATCGAGCACGCCACCGAGCGCTTCGCCGACGCGCGTAAGATCGGCGAGGGCGGCTACGGCCCCGTGTACAAAGGCTACCTCGACCACACGCAGGTCGCCATCAAGGTGCTCCGCCCCGACGCGGCGCAGGGCAGGGCACAGTTCCAGCAGGAGGTCGAGGTGCTCAGCTGCATCCGGCACCCAAACATGGTGCTCCTCCTCGGCGCCTGCCCCGAGTACGGCTGCCTCGTCTATGAGTACATGGCCAACGGCAGCCTCGACGACTGCCTCTTCCGGCGCAGCGGCGGGCCAGTCATCCCGTGGCAGCACCGGTTCCGCATTGCGGCCGAGATCGCCACCAGCCTGCTGTTCCTGCACCAGACCAAGCCCAAGCCGCTGGTGCACCGGGACCTCAAGCCCGGGAACATCCTGCTCGACCGCAACTACGTGAGCAAGATCAGCGACGTCGGGCTGGCGCGGCTCGTGCCGCCGTCCGTAGCCGACAACGTGACGCAGTACCGGATGACGTCGACGGCCGGTACCTTCTGCTACATCGACCCGGAGTACCAGCAGACGGGCATGCTCGGCGTCAAGTCCGACGTCTACTCGCTCGGCATCATGCTGATGCAGATCATAACGGCGAAGCCGCCCATGGGGCTGACGCACCATGTCGGCCGCGCCCTGGAGCGCGGCACGCTCGCCGACCTGCTCGACCCAGCCGTGCACGACTGGCCGGTCGAGGAGGCGCAGTGCTTCGCTGAGATGGCGCTGCGGTGTTGCGAGCTGCGGCGCAAGGACCGGCCGGACCTCGGTAACGTCGTGCTCCCGGAGCTCAACCGGCTGCGCGCGCTCGGCGAGGATAACATGCAATTCTGCGGCTCCATCAGGAACGGCGGCGCCGGCATGCACAGCTCGCCGTTCTACAGCAACGCGTTAGCGTCACGCGCCGTAAGCTTTCTTCCTCCTCCTCCAACCCTCCTCCATCACCAACTTCTCGACAGATTTGACAAGCACATTTGGTGCAAATTCGCAGGATATCATGAGCGATTCGCAGTATCCGAGGTCGGTGTTCAGCTCAAGAACGAGCGAATCAACCATGCCTCCAAGAAGATCAAACGTTTGACGCATCAACTGTCCATGGTGTCGTACGTAGTATTGGTACTTGCAGGGTGGGGGAACATATAACAAGTGGCATTCGTGCTGTGAACTATGATTTAATGGTTTGATTATAGCTGCCTAGCATGAGGATCTGGAGCATGTTTTACTCTTAGCCCAGGATTTGTGCAAAATCTCCTTGCAACAGCTGTTGATAAAACAGAACCATGTGGCTCTGCCATTATACCTGTGGTTGTAATTGTGAATGTGTAACACTGTAAAGGAAATTTTTTTTGCAGTTCTGGAACATAACTCTTCTTTGACTGGGAGAATGTTTCTACTAATTTTGGTGTGGTAATTAACATGACTTATATACAGAATTTCAAATATACAGAATCCTTAAAAGTTTTCCTTTTCACGTGAACAGCAGGAGAGAGCCTTACTTAGCATATTGCTATTTCTCAGGCGACTGAGAATTTGTTATTTCTCAGTCGCCTAAGTTGCACTTTTTTGTACCTCAGTTGCACAAAAAAAAGTGCAACTTAAGTATATCAAATGTGCAACTACTCAATTCTATTCAGTTGCACATCTTTAAACCGTAAGTTATACATGATTTCTAAAATGTGCAACTACCTCATTAACCATTGGATCAAGAATCAACGTGTAGGATCATTGACTTAGAAATACTTAGAAATAGACACTCCCATGACAGAAAGCCTTGTTCCTACACCTGCCTGCGTTTGCTCTCGAGACGCACGCATGTGGAGTCCTTGGATGGATTGGTGGCCACCAGATGACATCTGTAGCGGTGGGCCCGCTAAGCCTTATCTTTTTGCTGTTCTCAACTCTCCACCGTACGCTCCAACAAACAAAAAATCACCTTGCCCCGGCACTGCCCATCTCCGCCATGCTCTCGCAAACACCGCCCATCCACCTTGAGCGCTCGGAACCGCCACCGAAGAGACGGTGGACAATGGGTAGACGAAGATGATAAAGGCATTGGTGTAGAAAGTGAGAATAACGAGAGAGGCAACGCACACTGTATTGATTAACACAAGGAGTATAAATACAATTTATATACATGTGTGCAGCCTAACTGCCAACCTAATTAGACGCTAACAGCCGAGACAAGTCAAGGAGGTGGCGACTTGATCGGTGAGGCAGGTACAACGAGTATATGCATGCGGACTGGATTACGATCGCCAACAATTGGGGGAGGGACTAAGTGCTCAGAAAGGGCTTCAACCTTTGAGATGCCTGCTTGATGCAACGATGAGGACGTACTCCCGTTCTCACTAACATTGTCATAGCCGATGTGCCACAGAAGAAGCGCCCACCATCTAGCACCACTCACCATCGTCGTCAGTATGGCTGCAAGTCGGGCTGAGATGTTTGATCTGGATTTTCACTAGGATGGTCTTTTTGTTGGCTGAATTGTGCACTGCACTGGTCCACATCATTACATGCTTGCACCTAAGAACTACAAAAAATATATATGTTTGCTTTCTTGTTGATTGAATTACTAAATCTTTGAGTATATTGCTTTTCCGTGGGATGAATTGCTTAATTATTTTCATATATGGTGCTTTTCGAACGGACCAAATTGCTTAAAATTTTCTTGTATGTTGCTTTTCCATCTTACCAAATTGCTTATTTTTCAAGTAAATTTCTTATGGTGGGATGAATTACTTAACTATTTTCACATATGTTGCTTTTTCGTTAGGCTAAATTGCTTAACATTTTTCTTGTCTAGTGTTTTTTTCTTAATTGAGTTGCTATTTCGGCGGATTTCATATATATTAGTTTTTGGTCAGATCAATTTTCTTAATTTTTAGGTATATTTATTTTTTGGGGATTAAATTGCTTATTATTTAGGTATATTTTTGTTTCCATGGATTGAATTGCTTATTTTCTACGTATATTGCTATATCGGCGGATCAAATTGGTTTTATTGTTATATATCTATCTCCACGGATGTTGCCTTTTTGTCAGATCGAATTACTTATTTTTTTAAATGCTTGTTTATATTGCTTTTTCAATGGATTGAATTGCTTGTTAGGTATATTTCTCTTCACCATATAGAATTGTTATTTGATTTTAGTATATTGTTTTTATTTTTTTGAAATTAATCTTTTCCAAGCGTAGTTGAGCACTTAATGTTTGCTTTTATTTTCGTGCAATAATGCTATAAGTTTCCTTTTTGCTCTTCCTGTATTTTTTCAAATGTGTTCATGCTAAGCCGTTTTGCTATTCTTATTCGCGCAAATGAGTTGCTTTGTCGATTTTGTGCGAGTTGCTTATTCCATTTGCTTAACTTCTTTTTTATATCATACTGAATTGCTTTTCCGAAACATAGCTTACGTTGTCTCTCGGTTGTGTTGGGCATAAAAAGCAACGACAAATTTATATAGGAGAAAACATGCAATCATATCAAAAAAGAGAAAGTTCTCGACTATTTTTTTGTCTTGTAGCCAAAAATATGTGTGCATGCTATAAAACTAAAGCATGCACGTACAGTTTTTCGCAACATCTATCAAATAAGAGAAATAAAGGAGAAACGAACATGGTATAATGTAGAGCAAATAGTATAGGTGTGGAAAGATAGACTCTGTAAGAAAACCACCATAATAGAATAAGAAAAAGCATTCAGAAAAAGGACTCTTCCAAAAGTCAAGCCAAGAGCACAAAGGTTTGGGTGAAACACGTCAGAACGAGCATCTTTTTCTATCTAAGCTTGCTAGGATCGACTTGATCGAATACGCAATACCTAACTTAAATGACAGCCAGCAAAACAGGGCAACAAGATGTGGCACATTTTTCATACATAGAGCCTCGTCATAACATCCTATCACCTTCGACCATGACGGTGGTGGTGGCGCCCGCAATAAGGATCCTCGTGTTCCTTGTCGGACATGATGACTTCATTGTCCAACACCAGCGTCGAATCATGAGGTGTGTCTTTTTCTAGATTTAGTTTGGATGTTCCGACCTGGCGGATTGTTTTGGTTTTGGGCTTTTGCTCGCCCATGTTTTGGGCTTTGGTGTTCCAGGTTGCTGGTCTTGGTATTTTGGGATTGTGACGCTGGATGTTGGTTTCGACAACTTGGTGAAGGGGCCCTTGGTGCCAATCGTTCATCATTTTCTCAGTCCACCTTGTGGGTGGACTTTTATGGAGGTGGAGTGGCCGATGTGCCTCCAACGTTTTTATGGATTTGTGCTTGTAGATCCATTGATGCAACATCTTACTCTCATGGTGGCTTCTCTGCTCCATGCAATTGACGCATCGGTTGCCATGATTCTCGAAGAACCAAGGATGAAGAATGTTGGAAGAAGAAGATGCAGAAGTGTCCCAAGGAACATATAATTGTATTTTATGTTATCGTCCTTCCTGCATTGTATCTGTTTATATGCACTATATCATGTGTGTCGATATGGAAACAACGTAGAAAAGGAGGTATCAATAACTCGATGGTTAGGATGCAATAGTATTGGGTCGTGTACGATGGCCTTATTAGAAGGTCGTTGTACACTCGACAACGTGAGACATTTAGATATTTTTTTAATAGGTTCGGCTACCTCGTGGAGCACGGCCTAATCTTATGTCGAGAGATGAGCCTTGTACGTGATTTAGCTAGCGACTTGGGTCATCAACAAGTTCTTTGGACTATTGTAGAGCTCCCCGTCTGTGACTTGGAGCTCTAGACCTCCTTCCATGAGATTTCTTATTTATGAGATGAATTTTACATGTCTTCACAGGGGGTTTATATAGGCAAAACCCCTTGACAAATGATTAAGGATGCCTTTGAGGAATTGAAAAAAGAGAGGTAAAGTGAAAAGGTGATCCATGAGTCCATCGTAGACTAAAAAAGAGGAATAGTGCATGATCCATGGTATACTAATCTTATATACACACCCTCTAATGAGCTTCTCTTGACTTACTAACTATTTGTTAATTTTGTAAGTTTTTTAATACCACATAGGTACCACATAAAATGTCATGGGCCGGCAGATTATTATTACCTCAAACATCATGTATGGTTCTATTATAGATAAATCATTGTACGGTTCCTAAAAAACACCAACTAGAAAATTTAGTACTATACCGCTCCAAAATTGACATATGTTGTAGCATCGCAAGATGAACCAAGCCCATGTCCGGTGCAGCCAGGGTATTACACTAATTGTTTATAATAATATGAATATAAGGAGTTCCATAGACAGCCTTATTCACTCCGACCTTTCAAGAATCGGTTTCTAGCCTATCGCCTATCCCGAAACTTGGTAAAAATCAAAATAATGAAATATGATAGTTCTTTCGGAGAAACAACAGTACAAGATATTAGGGGTGTATATGTGACGTTCAAGTGTCCAGGGGCATACTTATGTACAGCCAGTAGGATGTATCAGACACCGTGAAAAATGTATGCATTGAAGTGAACCCTCTATGCGACACTTTGTTATAACGATGCATCTATTGCAAACATTGGATCATTCTCGTCCTAGGTCAGCCACTGCAAGTGCTTTTGTATTGCCTGATACTCACATTCACTACAAAGTCAGCAATTAAATGGCGTAAAATTGAAGTCTACGTGACGTTCAGGTGTAACATTCTGATCAAACACTACAACATCGGTCATTGAATGGTGCAAAAATGAACAAACAAATACTGCAACATGGATGGTCCATAAATAATGCAACACATGTCAACCCCACCGCAACATCAGTTAATCTGATGGGTGCAACACATGAAAATCTCTCTGCAACATCGACGATTGATTGGTGCAACACACTGGAACACACACTGCAATGAGTTGGAAGCGGAAATAAACACGCCAATACCAATTTGCAGTTCCCGAAGTTACGATCAAATATTATGGTTTTCAAAAAAATTTCAAGGCTTCCGGCCGAGCCTAGTCGGGCCACGGTACGTTCGGACTTGTCTACTTTTACCACCACATGAAAGTACATAAATCATATGAAATAGCTAACGTCCGGTCGACCGAGATTTTGTTATGTTTCAGCCGACTGAGCTTAGCTATCGAATTAATCTTGAAATTCACTTTGTATTTTTCCTAGACATAAAATTATTTTTCTCTTTTCTTTACCGTGCTGGTTCACTCGTCGACTGAGATTCCTAGCCGGATCATAAACCATATTCAGATTCTAGACTTCGTCGATGATCTCATGAAACCTCTGCAAAGACACTAAGGGTCTGTTTGGTGGGCTGTGGTTGTTGACCAAAACTGCTGTTGACTGACTGTCTGAAAAAACTGATGTGGCTGTGAGAAAGTGAATATATGACTTTTGGTTGACCTAAATAATCTACAGCATTTTGGAAAATGAGCACTGAAGCTTCAGCACATTGCAAAAAGCTAACAGAAGGCAGCTTTTCTAAACAGCTGAATTTGCACTGCAAAGTCCACAGTTACCGTTAGCAAAAGCTGCTGAAAAACTGGCCGTTTAGTTAGGCTACAGCTTTTTCTAATAAAAAGCTGCTGAAAAGCCCAACCAAACACCCTCTAACAGCCGCACCAGTTCGACGGCAAAAACAGCATCATGAAAATGATACCCTGCTAAACAGACAAACATGCCGCCTTGCACAAAGCGGCCGGTCGCACTCATCGGCGACAACCAGCTCGGTGCCTCCACGAGATCGCCGGCCACTCCCGAAGCCTACAAGCGCAAAACTCCAAGCGACCGATACAGATTACACACACACACATGGTGGCCATCGCATCTGCAGGGTTGGTTCTGGTTGCCCTCGCCGTGGTGCTGCTCACCTGGCTGTGGACGGCTGCCGTGCACCTGGTATGGAGGCCGTACGCCGTCGGCAGGGCGTTCGGACGGCAGGGGATCCGCGGGCCGGCGTACCGGTTCTTCGTGGGCAACAACGAGGAGGCGAAGGCGATGCGGGCGGCGACGAGCGAGGCCGTGCTCGACCTGCGCTCCCACGACATCGTCCCGCGCGTGCTGCCGCAGTACCAAGCGTGGATGGCCTCGCATGGCAAGGTGTTCCTGTCGTGGATGGGCTACACGCCGGCGCTCTGCGTCGGCGACTACGACATGGTGAAGCAGATCCTGTCCAACCGGACCGAGCTGTTCAGCAAGACGGACCCGGGCCCAAACATCCTCGCCCTGCTGGGCAATGGCCTCGTCTTCACCGAGGGCGACGACTGGGCACGGCACCGCCGCGTCGTGCACCCGGCCTTCACCATGGACAAGCTCAAGGTGAGGCCCCGGTTACCTCGCCGCGCGCGCCACTCTGCAGTCTGCACGCGCACTCCCTTCATTGACTGATCTTTTGTGTTCTTTTTTGTGGACGCGCGTGAAGATGATGACAAAGACGATGGCGGAGCGCGCGGGTGAGGTGATCCGGGCGTGGGAAGCGCGCGCGGCGGCGAGCGGGGAGCGGGGTGGCGCAGGTGGAGGTCGGGCAGCAGTTCGTGGAGCTGACCGCCGACGTGATCTCGCACACGGCTTTCGGGAGCAGCTACAGGGAGGGGAAGGAGGTGTTCCTGGCGCAGCGAGAGCTCCAGTACATCGCTTTTTCCGCCATGAGCAACGTCCGCGTCCCGGGCCTCGAGTACGTCCCGACCAAGAAGAACGTGCGGCGGTGGCAGCTGGGAGAAGAAGGTGCGCGACACGGTCATGGCGATCATCGACAAGCGGCAGGCCGCCGCGAAGGAGGCCAGGGGCTACGGCAACGACCTGCTCGGCCTGATGCTCGAGGCCAACGCGTCGGCCGGCGCCGGCGGCCAGAGGATCATGAGCATGGACGAGATCATCGACGAGTGCAAGACCTTCTTCTTCGCCGGCCACGACACCACCTCGCACCTCCTCACCTGGGCCGTCTTCCTCCTCGGCACGCACCCCGAGTGGCAGGAGAAGCTGAGGGAGGAGGTGCTCCGGGAGTGCGGCGGCACCGAGGCGCCCCCGCACGGCGACGAGCTCAACAAGCTCAAGCTCGTAAGCCCCTAGCTAGCTAGCTCTTGTAATTTTCTTGGTGACGGCGAGCCGGTGACGATGGTATCACTTGTGAATGATGCTGATGCATGGCAGATGACGATGGTGCTGTACGAGACGCTGAGGTTGTACGGCGCGGTGACCATGATCGCGAGGAAAGCGTCGGAGGACACGGAGCTCGGCGGCGTGAAGGTCCCCAAGGGCACCGTCACGATGATACCGATAGCGATCATGCACCGGGACGAGGAGGTGTGGAGCAAGGACGCCGGGGAGTTCAACCCGCTCCGATTCCGGGACGGCGTGGGCAGGGCGGCCAAGCACCCGAGCGCGCTGCTATCCTTCTCCATCGGCCCGCGGTCGTGCATCGGGCAGGACTTCGCGATGCTGGAGGCGAAGGCCACGCTCGCCATGATCCTGCGGCGGTTCGCGTTTGAGGTCGCGCCGGAGTACGTGCACGCGCCGGCCGAGTTCCTGACGCTGCAGCCCAAGTGCGGGCTCCCCGTCGTGCTCAAGCTCTTGGATCAGTAGAGCAAGTGCTTTTTGTGAACTGCTATTAGTACTACAAAATCCATGGGTGATTTGCTAATTCGTGGGCTTGTAATTTCGGTATGTCTACTTCCGTTCTTGCATTTCCGACTCAAGATTGTGAGATGTTTTAGAGGTCGGCTGTTTGTAAGACGTATCTACGGAATTGCTAGAAAACTGTCATATTTTGCTCAAATCAGTCAGCTTTTGGACCAGATTCAACGATCTTAGATCCTTGCCTGTGCACGGAAGCACCAGCGCCTCATCGCCTCCAGCTTCGTCTCCGGCCGTCGAATGGGCATTGTTCAAAATGTGCCCTAAACACAATAATAAAGATAATTATATTTCTTTGTATTCATGATTATTTAATAATATATTTAAATATTATCTTTAATACTGAGTAGCAAGTTTGTAAAACTCCATATTAATACGTGTGAAAATTATTCTAAAATGGTCCATAATCGATAAAACATATGTAGACAAATATGTATAGATTAGCATATGTATTGGCTGATGATCATATTTTATAGGTTACAGATATGGAGATATTAAACCAATAATATGAACACGTGTTAGAGAACACGGGATTGGATCGAGAATGTTATATTTTTATATGTCATCGATTGGTCTTATATACAATGTGTATGATGTATCCTTAGATTTGAGGTTGTTGCATGCACTCGAGATATGGAACCACTTACTTAGAGGTTGCCAAATGCTATTCCATATCTAGATAATTATAAAAGTGACTTTTGAGTTTGTCGTAAAGCATGCCGCGAGAACAACCGGAGATATATCTCTAGGCCTCTTGAGTGATCAGATCCAAAAATGTGTTGTCATGCTAGTTAACCACAAACGGGGATTCCGATGCACGTGATTGAGAAAGAGTAGTTAAGATACCCAAATAAGGATGATATATACTCGCCTTGGGTTTGACCAAAATCGTGAGGTAAAGAGAATGTATATAGTTGAACATGGTAAAGATTCATCTGATTTGATCTTTATGTACACTTCGAAGTTGGCACGTTGTGCTAGAAGTCACTACCAACTAATGATCAAGTAGGAGTACTCATGTCCTATCTAAGTACGCATGAACCTATAGGGTCGTACGCTTAAAGGATTCTGACGATGAATAGTATAGTATCCCGTATACGAGGAGGTACCCGTATACGATTCCCTGGACTATTGGAATAAGAATACATATCCGGTAAGGATCCCCAGGAGATAAGGTAACCCCCCCGTAAGGAGGAAGGACACCACCTTAAGCTATGAAGTCAATCCCGACGTTTAGAAAGCCAGAGTTCTACTCGGACATAAGTCCATGTTCGGTACGACTCGGGGAGCCTCCTATAAAAGGATCAGCAATCTCAAAGGGGAGATCAGGTCTTTCAAGTCCCAACAGGTCAAGTTAGATCCAAGAAGTCTGAAGTTTGAAGCCATCCAGAAGCCCCAGCGATTCCCACGAGAAGATCCACTGCCTCGAAGGAGTCGAGCCCCGCGGAACTAGTCGAAGTAGCATCCGATTAGATCTAGGATAGCCACTATTTGACCAAAGGCATATGAAATTGGAGATGCAACTTCTTAGTCTGCTATACACCTCTTTTGTAAGATATTTTCTGATCAATATATACGAACAGGACGTAGGGTTGTTATCCTGAGAGAGGCCCGAACGTGTATAAAAAGGGCGTTTACTTGTCGTCAAATCGCTTGGCCTTGTGCCCTAGGGTCCCTACCCAACAACAAGTATCTCTGTCTCACGACTACCGTAAGATCGGCGGTTCACCAATCGTCGACAGATGGCGCCAACCGTGGGGACCGCTCCGGCTCAAGCCGTCAAGGAAGTATCAGAGTCGGCAAGATGTGCAACTAGTCGCGATCAGCCCATGACGCCGACTGCACGGACCTCCTTGGTTCGACCCGAGAAGGAAGAAGCAGGTTCGGCGGGGGGACCCGATCGCTCTCACGCGACGTACGGGTACTCAGATCTGGGCTTCTACGATAACTTCGGCTAGATAGATCTGTACCCGGTAACTGACCGCGTAGATCTTGGAGAATACGCCACTGGCGAGTACTCGGATTGCGAAGCTGATCACTTTAGGACCGAGTGCACCAGGGCCTTCGGGGGAACGTTGGTGCTGACCGATGATTCCCAGGCAGGAGCGACCAGCCCGATGTCTGGACTGTCACCTGGAAATTCTGATCGACCAAACGATCAATATCTTAATCACAGCATCCCTCCCGATGAGGAAGACACGATGGAATGGAACTACACCTTATCTAATCCAGACCCTCGAGTGGTTCTCGCGATCCATGATGGTCGGGAAGATCTCGAGGACCCGGTTCAGCATGGGGGCTCACAACATCGAAGCCCGACGGCTACTCCCCACGGGAACGGGAATTTGCCTACGGCAGCAGACGGAAACCCCTCAAGGGACGGGGGTATATGTGTCCCGAACTGCTCGAAGACTCGCCGTGGTGCACAATCTACTGTCACCACCACCGGCGGCAGATTTGACGACACCCGATGGAGTACAGTGGCTACAACGGCTGGGGGCTGAACTACAGCAGGCCCAACCTCAGGCCAAGTCTTCTCGACTCCAGTCGGTGACACACAGCTCCAACCGAGGGAAGACCCCTCTTCGACAAGAGGAATCAGACGGAGGAGGACGACAGCCCAAGACCAGGTCTCGCCGGGGGGAACAGCACGTCGACCTCCGTGACACGCTCAACAAGCGCCGATCACAAAGGCGCCAGCGAGAGCAATCTCCTCCCCGGAGAGACCACAGGCACCGTGCTAATAGTCGAGGACGATCTCCGACCCTGAACAGCAGTGAGAACGCGCCTTATCGGAGAACCATCAATGGATGCCAAGCGCTGTCCCAAGAGTTCCGACATGTGCACTGGCCGTCTCGCTTCAAGCCTGGGGCCCTAGAGTCGTACGATGGCACCACGAACCCTACAGAGTTCCTGCAGATCTACACTATGACAAATCGAGGCCGCAGGCGGGAACGAGAAGGTCATGGCCAACTACCTCCCGACCGCTCTCAGAGGAGCAGCCAGGACCTGGTTGACGAACCTACCCCCAGGAACAATCCGCTCCTCGGGACAGCTTTGCGACATGCTTATCGGAAACTTCCAAGGTACCTTCACGCGTCCCGGTCGGGTCGCCGACTTATTCCTAGTCGTCCAACTCCCAGACGAGACCCTCTGAGAGTTCAACAAGTGGTTTAGTGCTGTTCGCAACACTATCCCTGAAATAACAGACTCGGACATCATCCGCGCCTTTGTTCGAGGCAGCAGGAACGAGATGTGCACGCACGACCTGATCATGCATCCTCCAAAGACAATGGCACAGCTGATGGACCTAGCCGAAAAGGCTGCCTGTGCTTAGGAAACCCTACATTATATCAAGCAGCAACAGAACAGGTTGCCCAGGTCTCCCCTCCGGACCAGAGACGACTCAACGAAGACAAAGCGCAAGAAGAAATCCTCTGGAGGGAACAGAGAGAAGAGATCTAAAGCCGATGAGGTGTTGGCTGATCTCCCTGAGAAGCGTACCTGGTGACCGCGCACCAAGGATAAGCAGACGACTTCCTCCGACAAGACAGGAAAACTCTGGTGCGATTTCCACCAGACCGATTCGCATGATCTCCGTTAGTGCCGCATCTTCAAGAAGTACCTCAAGAAAGAAATAGAGAAGTTCCGCGGGAAGAGCCCGCAGGTCGCAAACAACAGTCGGGACACGACTTCTGACGATGACTCCGCCCTTGAGCCATTCCAGAGGCATGTCAGAGCAATCGAGCATATATTCGGGGGCTCGGCTTCCTACGAGTCGAAGAGGCAATACAAGGCGATTGCCCGAGAAGTTCTCGCGAGTATACCGTGAGTCTCTCGGGTAGTCAAGTGGTCGGAGGGTCACGATCACTTTCGACCAAACCGATTGCCCCGAGAACTGTGTTCGACCAGAATGATACCCGATCGTTGTCAAACCAACGATCAACAACTGTCGAGTGGTCCGGGTGCTCATAGACGGAGGGAGCTCCCTCAACATCCTATTCGCAACAGCCCTCGATGCGATGCAAATACCGTGGTCATCGGTCCAAACGGTGACACAGGCATTCCACGGTATCGTCTCAGGCTTGTCGACTACACCGATCGGGCAAGTCATACTACCGGTTACCTTCGGAACACCGGAGAACTTCCGAACAGAGAAGATCCTGTTTGACGTAGTCGACTTCGAGACGGCATATAATGCCATCTTAGGGCGCCCAACTTGGCCAAGTTCATGGCAGCAACGCACTACGCCTACCAGTGCATGAAGATACCCGGCCCCCTCACAATAAAGAGCTCCCCTTAGGAAGCGCTACTCTGCGACAAGCGTAGCCTCGACCTCGCAGAAAAGTATCAACTCTCGAGTAGGGAAGCAGACTCCGACGCCGTTGCACACGCACCCGCGTCAGCAAGACCTCCACTGCAACTACGAGTGACAACTTCGGAAAAGACCCCCCTCCAAGTCGGAGAGCAGGTTCTACGACTAGTTCAGAACTGGGGCAAAAAGGGCTTTCTGCTCAGCAGGACAACGGCTCCACAGGAGAAGTCGCCCGATCTAAGTCGCTCGAGTTAGCAGTAAAGAGATAGTCGAGTCCACTTAGAGAGTTCCTCGTGCAAACACCTTCGGTAAGATCGCACAGTCATCACCTCTCCGAAAGCCAGTCCGTCTCAGGTTGCGCCAGCTCCAGTCTCAAGTCGTCACGCTACGAACAAGCCGATGGTAAGACACTCCGGGCGCCACTGCCCAGCACGCGCACTCGACAAGCTTTTTCAGCGGGTCATGACAAGAGCACGAGAGCCTCTGGAGCAACCAACGACAAACTCGAGAGGAGGGGATGATGTTTTATTTCTACTTTTTCCAAACAGTTTTTCTTACAGTAACTTGTAAATGATACTTCAGTCAGTTCACAGTTTTTTAAAAATCAAGTTCCTAGTTCAATATTTATTTTTTCAGACTGCCTATCCGAGAAACTTCTCGAATAAGACAGTCGGGGGCTGGATAAGTATGTGGCATCAGGTATTGGTGTACAGATGCGCGTACCTACGATTCAACCTGCACAAGGGGAAAGGTTTCCGCGCTGCAAACCGTCAGGGATGCGAGGAAGACCCCTTAACGTGTCTGCAGGTGACAGGGTAAGCCACTGAGTCCCCCCGCCTAACCAGACTTAAGACCTGGTCGACTAAGCTCCCGGTTCCGTAGTAATGTTCCCCGACTACGAGTAAAGGAAGAAGAGAATGTGCGAATATGACTAGGCCAACAGAACCCGCTTGCTTATCCGCATCCTCGACTACTTTGAACAGACGGCGTCATGGATAGAGTGCAATGTTATCAGCAACAGGGCAAACGTGGAACTTACTAACTAGCGTCCAATATCCCTGCGACAAGGGAATGCGAGTTGCTGCTATGGCCATGATAGACTGTACGAAGACCCCTTATCGTGTTTACTGATGACGAGGAGCCAATGAGACCTCCATTCGACTAAACCTAAGGCATGGTCGATCGCAGTCAGCGGCATGCGGCACAACTCGTAAGCCTAAGTCAAGGAAAGTGGACGCAAAGTTTGACTAAGTCTACGAGAACCCTCGCGTCCGACAAACATTCGCAGAGCAGTAGAGTTCAGGTTTTCAAAAAATAAAAACACACTGATTAAAGCACAGTTACTAATCACAGTGTATTACAAAGTTATTTAGACAGACTAGGTGCCTGGACACAGTCCGCAAAAGCATCAGCCACACCCTGCACAGCATCAAGGAGCTCATCTTCCTCGCCAGCCGGCAGCTCGGTTTCAAGGGCCTCCAGGGACAGCTCCGGGTACTGGCACTTCAGAAGAGCCAGTGCCATGGCCAGAACGTCTCGAACGCCTTGCTGCAGCTGATCGAAAAGGAGCTTCTCGACGACAGGCTTCAGGCAGGAGACTGACGCCGCCAGCTCCACCACCCGGATAGCACGCGGAGGGCTGGGGAAGACGGCGACTCCGACCTCTGCGAGCGCTAGCTCGAGCGTGCAAAGGGCATGCTCGAGGTCCTCCTCCAGCTTCCCCGCATAGGCTTGACTCCGGTTTAGAGAAGACTCAGCCTTGGAGAGGCGGGCCTTCATGACCTGGAGCTCGGCCTCGCTCTCCGCCCGCCTCTTCTCGGACTCCTCGAGGCGTTTTTTCAGCTCCTCGAGCTCGCCTCGCAACGGGATAACCTGAGAAATGGCGCGCTGTCAAAACACAAGGTTAGTACCGAGTACATTGACATTTGGTTACTGACTCTTTGGATTACCTGTAGCAGGGAGCAAGCGTCGTCGTTCTCAGGCACCGACGGCTCCGGCATTGGGGGGTTTGGCCTTCTCGATCGGGGACTGCGCCTGGCCCACCACGGAAGTTTCCTTACCCACAGCAGCGCTGGTAGTAGCTCCGATCGGATGGATGGACAACCTAGTCGGAGAAGGAGGTGTATCAACATCCTCAAGGAAAAGAGATCGGAACAGAAGACTGAAGGAAAGACTTACCATTGGCGTTTCGCCGGGGTTAAGGACCCTTTCGTCGGAACCTCTGAACTCCGCTTCTCGGTAGAGACCAGCGGTGGTTTCCCCTTTGTCGACGCATCCTCCTCCATGCGGATAGTCATGGAGGAAGGTGTTGGCTCCTGCGGGTGAAGGTCGCTCATGTCCTGCTTTCCGACAAGCTCATTCCCGTCATCCTAGAGCATGGAAAAAGCAAGGTAAGAGCTAGTCAAGCGCGAGTTCGTACCTGAGATTGGGGGTTCGGCGGAGGAGAAGGAGCCCGAGTAGGAGACTTCGCTCGGATAGCCCACGCTGCCGCCTCAGCCTCAGATGGACCTTCGACCCTTGTCTCAAGGGTTGGAGCGGTCGCACCGAGGACTTCGACGTCTTCGTCCTGAATAGGGGCACCAGCCCGTTCAGCCTCCGAGTTGGGAGCCCCCGCGGCCTACTCGCTGCAAAAGAAGACCCAGATAGCATTAGTAGCGTTATTCGGACGAACCATGACTAGACAATGCAGAAACAGTTAACTCACCGAAAGGATTTCCTTTTAGTTGTTGGAGTTAAGCTTCAGGATCGGTAAGGGCACGTCAGTCCGCCCACCCTGAGGAGGTTGCTCGAATAGGTTGTTCAACATATTCTAAAGCTCCTCGGGTGAAAGATCTACACAATTAAAAGAAATCTAACGAGTGAGAAGACTTGAGTTTTCTGACTAAAACGACACGAAAGGGTTCGGACATCCACCTGTGTCGAAATCCCTTGTCTAATCTTGGCTTCCGGGATCACCCAGGTAGGTTTGACCCTCGACTGAAGAGGGCTGATCCGGCGACGAAGGAGGTCCTCTGCGATGTCCCATGCTGACAAGTCCCTTCCGGCAAGGGCGGTGATGTCGCTGATGAGGGCGTTGAGCCATTTGGTCTCCTTCGGGGCCTCCGACCAGCTCTTATTCGGGAGGGGGGCTAGGCCACAGTAGTGGATCTCGGAGGAGAGTGGGGGCTGGCAGTAGAACCACCTCGAGTGCCAGCCCGACCATGACGACTTCCAGGAGGAGGAGATGTAGGCATCCTTCCTCCCTTCCCGGAGTCAAAATCCAGCGCCGCCGCCGACGCCTCCTGTGGCGTACCCGGTTTTACGGCCGGATAAGCCCATTGGGTTTTCCTGTACTGTTCCCATGATCAGTAGCCAGTACACACAAATAACTTGGTAGCATTGTCATACATCAACGATTTATTACACGAATAGGCCATTATGGTCCTTTTTACATAACATAGCCGGAAGACCGAATTTAAACAGCAGCGGAAGATAATAAAACGTAGATAGTCCTATCAATGTGCCAACCCGACAGGCAACTGACTGGGAGAACACCCTAACCTTCATAGTCACTGTCATCGTCATCGGAGAAGATCTCTTCTTCCTCTGGCCAAATCAACAAGCCAGGTGAGTACATGGAATGTACTCGCAAGCAATTATCCCGGGAAAAATGTATACGGAAGTAGCTCATGCAAAGTAGGGTTCAAGGGAATAGCTTGTAACGTCCCTGTTTTTAAATCTTTGTTTGTGTGCGTCATAGCATGAGCATCAAGTCAAGAAAATGAGCAAGTTTTTGAAATTTTTGAACATTCGGCAAACTCTCAAATCTCCTTAAAAAGGTTCAAGGTGAGTTTCCAATTTTCAATCTAATCAAACCTTGAACTAAAGATGTGAGAATTATTTTCAGGGATCTAAATAAAAATGTTGGAATCGAAAGCTTGTGCTTGAGTTTGATTAATTTTGTAGCTCAATATTTGAAAGAAATTCATGGAATAAAAACCAAAACCTAATCCTAAAACCCTAGCTTTTAACCCTAATCCCCTTCTAAAATTCCCTCCCTTTTCCCCCCCAACCGAATGGGCCGGTCCCGGCCCGTTTTCTTCTTCTCTCTTGGCCCAGCCCGCCACCGCCTTTTCCCTTCCTTCTTCCCTAAGGCACGGCGCCCCCCCATCTCTATCCCTTCCGCCGGCCACCCCCCCTACCTTATCCACCCATCTCGCCGCCACGCACCCCCCCCTTTCTCTGGTTGCCGCGTCGCCCTAGCGCCCTCCCGAGTCGCAGCTCCCCACTCCGCCGCTCGCCGAGTCCCCTTGCTCCGCCCGGGTCCCCAGCCCCGCCGCCACTTGCTCGCCTCCCGCCGCTCGCCCGGCTCCTCACCGAGCTCCTCCCACCCGCACCACCGGCCCGCCCTCGAGCTCGCTAAGCCCCGCCACCCCGCCATCTATCCCACCCGAGGCCACCCCGCCGTCCAAGCTCCTCGCCCGGCCCCGCCTCCCACCGCTCCGGTGCCACCGAGCTCACCGCCGCCGTCCGGGTCCTCGCCGCCCCACCACCGTACCCCACCACCCAGCCCCTCCCGAGCGCCACCCACCCGGCCTCCCCATCGCCGCCCCGGCTTAGCTCGCCTCCCCGGAGCTCCCGCGCCGTCGCCGCTTCACCAGATCGAGGCCGCTGCTCCTCCCCGTGTCGCCTCGCCGGAGCCTCTCCGCCCGAGCCTCCCAGCGCCGCCACCTTCCCTTGCCGGAGCCCGCCGCCCCCTTGGTAAGCCGTCGCCCGTCGCCGGCCTCTCCCGACCACCCGGACGAGCAGCATGCCGAGCTCCCGACCGGCTGCTAAGGGCATCGGTGCCCATTAATTGGTCCTTAAGACCAATTTATGAGGTCATTAGCTGCTAACTGCAATGATTGCAGTGGTTAAATGTTAGTAATTATGGTTAAGGCATGATTAATGCTATCTGTGGATAATTAATGATTAACCGATTCATTAAAGGCTGTAATTAACTGTTAACAGTTAATGAAGTGTGATTATATGCTTAATTAATGTTCTGACAACTTAATGACTCCATTAAATGCTAATCATCGCATTAACCACTAATCAGACATCTTAATGAGCATGTTTAATAACTTAACCGTGCATTCATGAGTTCATTTAATTTGTCTCTATGGCATGGGGACCCCACATGTAAGGAATAAAAGAAAAGAAAATAAATTAAAAAGGAAAAAGGTGACAGTGGGCCCCACCTGTCATTGACCTAAGTCAAAGTTTGACTAGAGTTGACCTATGGGCCCACCTGTCAGCCTCTGGTTGTATTTGAATAATTTGAATATTATTTTTACTGAGAAAAATAAAACAAAGGGTGAAAAATGGATTAAATCTTGTAAAATTCACAGAAAATCGTCTTTAATCAGAAAAATGCAAATAATATATCAAAATGTTCAGAAAAATGAGATCTATTCAAAAACATTATTTTCATACATGTTTGCATGCTAGGAATAATGCAATTTGCTAAAAACTCAAATTAAGGTTTCCAATTAGCCGGAGAATTTTCGGATCGCGACATTTTATGCGTCCGAACTCCGATTAAATTGATTCCACTTGCATTAGTCTTCTTTTTGCACCTCTATGTCATGGCATGCATTGCATCTCATGCTGATTTGTGCATTTTAATATTACGATTATGCCCTTGTTTCCGGTGTTTTCGTTTTTCCTCGATAGAGCCGGAGGATCCACAGGGCGATAGTCTCGATCAAGAGCAGGGTGTCGTTGCAGAGCAACCAGGCAAGCAGCCCCTTTGGTCACATTGCAAAGCTCCTATATTTGCAAAAGTATTAGTTGTTTTTAAATCATTATCATATGCGTTCAACTGCTATTTTTCCGCTAAGAAAAGCCTTAGTCCGATGAATACGACTCACCTTGTCGCTTAAACCGCTCCACCACTAACCTAACCCATCTAGCGTAGTCTAGTACCCTCTGTTCGAATGCTATTATGCTATTTATGCTTAGACATGCTTAGACTTGTAGAAGTCGTAATTCCTGGGATAGCAGATGAATCAACACTGGGAATGGGGTTACGTGGTAGGTGGGTGTTCACCGGGATAACTAATGAATTGGCTTAATCATCATCTGGGCTAGACGAGAGGCCATGGCTGGGAGCATGGTGGGTTGTCTCGTTTTCCCGCAAGGACCGGTTTCCGGTGTCCCTTCGAACCAAGATTCGCGTACTTCTACACGGGTGGATTATGGGGCCACCCACGACTGAATAATTTGCCTAGACTTAGACTATGAGCCGCATAGTTTGCCGTTTTCGTGTATTGGGTGCGTGGAAAAAGGAATGTGGTGTGGTGCTTCAATATAGGTGTAAGGGTTACACACGGTTCGAGTCCGGGGATGTATCACCTGCTACAACGTATGGGACCGTGTCGTAGTTACGGCCGGACTGATATACATGGACTAGCCCGTACGGGTGGCTCATACCTAGGTCGAAAGCATTGTAAAGGTCGTGTTCGATCACCCTCCGCCAGCACACCTCGTGAAAGTGTGTCAATCGCGATGGCACAGGAGACGATCGATACGTGTAGGTAAAGATGTACACCCCTGCAGGGTTAGAACTGTTTGAACAGCCGTGTCCGCGGTTATGGACAACTTGGTAAGATTTTGCATCGAATTAGACAACTACAACAAATTCTAAAACTTGCCAACTCTAAGGATGGTTGTAGCGACAGCTTCCTCCCAGGGTGGTTGAGGATGGGTCGAGGGTTTTACAGGTGTGGTGATCTGCAGTAAGGAATATTCGCGAAGTGTCGACTCGTCCCCTTTGAAAAGGTATTCTAGTAGTCGAATTTCAATCTACTTATGGTTATTGAAAAGGTAAACTTGACTTTCCGCAAATTAGTCCACAATTACCCTTTTGTTGATACCTGGCACAATCACTACTATTTCCGCACTGTAAGTCTTGCGGAGTACAATTTTATACTCACCCTGCTGTTGTTGTTGTTTTGTTGCAGAGGAACCCACCCCTTCGGAGGGTGGTTTCTATTTAGAGATCGATACCGACGACGCCTAGACGCTGGGAATCCCAGGCAGTGATCCTGCCCTGGGTTGGTATTTTGGTTTGTTTCCGTTGCCACTTTTGGCCCTACTGTTTGGCTTCGTAGCCTTATAAACTCTTCCGCTGTGTGTATATATGTTTGTTAAGTTTCAAACTTATAATATTGCAGTTTCTGTCGTAGAGTCACTGCTATGAGATCTGGTTGTTTTCGCCCACTCATGTGCCGTGCGTGTATGTGATGAAGCGCATGTTGTGGGTAGGACTTTAGGGTTTGTATCATAGAGTCATTAAGTTTAATCACCCCTGTGAAGCGACTCTACTACTGAGAGATTGGGAACTATATCACCCTACTCCAGCCGTGCATTAATTTGCCGGGACGAGTTCGGGGTTGATGTTCCGGCTCGGTAGGACAAGAGTGAGGAGACCATATCACCCTACTACTCTGTGCGCTTGCCAGAGTAAGCTTTGGGGTTGACGTCTCGGGCTATTCGGAGCCATATCACTTCACTCCTCTTGGAATTGACACCCAGGAGTGAGGTCGGGGTTGACGTTTCGACTTAGCGGGTGGTTTCTCTTAAGCCTCTCTGTTATGAATTCTGGGGTTCGACATAGCTCTATTCTAGGTTGGAGGTTGTGCGAGAAAGTAAGTTTTCCAATGTAAATATGAATATTAGATTTAAAAGTATCGTTGAAAACTTCACGGTATTGTAAAGATAGCAATTCATCTCAACGCATGGAGTAGTCACCGCTACTCAGCTATCTTCCTAATGCTGTTAGCTCCACCTATCGATGGGGCTCCATCTATCCTTGGATAGCTCCATCCGCCAATCGATAGCTCCATCTAACCGGCATCTAGGTTCTACAGTATCGGCTCGCATGGTCCTTCACCATTCGACCAATACGGCTGGAAACCTTTCACCTGCAATTTCTCGCCACCGCAGCGTGGCCTTAATTGCACACTGTGGACACTTCATGCCCACGTCCTTAATCACATCGCCCAACCTTCACAAACAAAACTTAGTATAACCAGGGTGTGGCCTTGCCAGTTCATGTCCATAACCGAGGACGCGGCTATTCGAATAGTTTTTAACACTCTGCAGATGTTGTACGGCTTTACCCACAAGATGTAAGTCACCCTTGTTGCCAGGGCCCGGTGAGCACATTTCACGAGATGTGCCGGCAGGGTTATTACAACAAGGTTTTCACCCGCTTCCATGTCAAAGTTGAACCCGCTAGATAAGATCTACCCAACTCCGTTTGTGCCCAGGCAGCCTAACCCACAACCCGGAGCGGACTCATCTCTGTGTCGGAGCTCTACCAACATTCCGTGTAGAGACCCTCTAGAGATATCAATCTAACTAGCACGACTCCATACTTCCCACGGGTCCAAACTCTAACATTTGCCGGGCTAATACACCAGGACCTTCCCATAAAGGTCATGTGGACGTACGGTATGGAACCGGTTTAGCGGCACTTAGGTTCGGTCCTTAAGCGATTCAAGCAAGACTCCGTTCCATCACACAGCACCCATGTAGCTCCCGGCTACTTCAACATCACCCATACACCCTTACATTTCTTGCCTGAATCAAAAAACCATCTCCGTTCTTTCCACTTAGGGTTTCGAAAACAACAATTTCCAAATCATCGCCCCGGACGGCACTGCCGGGCCGAGGGTTTTATTCCCAAATCCCGAAGGGGGTGTATAGTAGCTTGATTCAAAACGGTTTTAATTTCTAAGCAGGGCTAACGCCTATATCCCTAACTACTCTGCCGATAACTTAATGGTCGACAGTTAATACTAGGGCTTACAAGGATAGGGTTTACGAACCTAGGCTACTGCAGCTACAGGGTGTAACTATTCTACATAAAATATCGGTGTTAACACATAGCATGCACTTTCGCAAACAATATAAAAGTACTTTGCAAATATAGGATTCGACATGGTCAAAGGGAAATTGCTTGCCTGGCAGTTCTTGCTCCTGTTCCTGCTGTGTGGGTGACTTCGGTTCTTCCTCGCGCACGTACCTCGCTCCTTCAACTATACGTCGGAGAGAAACGTCGAATAAGAAGCAAATAAAACAACTCCAACAAATCGATGCGTGCTCAAAAGAAATGATTAGGGTTAAGTGATAAAGGGATTTGGCCGAGTTTGGGTTTAGGGTTTTTAAAGGATGGACGAGTATATTGGGGCTTAACCTAATGGTGGGGTCACGAGATTTTAGAACTTAAGTCTACAAGCCCAAAGATTGCCTTAGGCATCGGGTATATGCGTTGGGGTCACATGAAATGGCGGTGTCTTAGCTCAAGGTAAAGCATGCCATTAGGGTTGTGAGATCAGAATCATTCGTCCTACCAATCATAGAGTACTACAGTCATTTTGGGTTGTACTGGACCGTGCGACCAATTCATGTTTGAGGCTATCTAAAAAAAAAGACACATACACAATATACATTGGTTTAAAGGAAATACAAACCCTACTGTAACTTCTACTGTTTGTGCGAGAAATAGTCTAAATTTTGAAAATGTGTTTGAATAGAAAGCTTGGAAATTTCCTAAGGACTCCAGAACCGGTTTAATCACGTCCAGAACCAGTCTGGTTCGAGCCGAACCGGTCGGATCAGGACTGAACCAGCATCTGGACCGGTTCCTGGGGACTCTACGCTTTCTTCAAGAATTGGAACTACGCCTTTCAGCAGCAAAGACGGAAAATGGCGGGGCGCTACCACTTACGCTACATGGGCCGGGTTACTGGGCCAAGGCGTCGGGTTCTTACCTAGCTGCAGCACGCGGCCGATTCACCTGGAGGCAGTTGTTCCGACAACGGGTGTTCTGGCGGCAGGGCAGTTAGGGCTGCTGGTGGCCGGTGGAATGTGGAGCTCCGGCGAGATTCGATGAGAGGTATTGGATAAGGAGGGGAAGGGAGGTTCGGTGGGACAGCTTGATTTGCTTCTGGAGCTCGGTAGAGCTCGGGCGGCTCGGGTCAGTGGAGCTCGGAGTTGACCTGGTCGATGTGGGTGGTGGTCGAGCTCAGGCGCGGGAAGGGCTCGTGGCTGCGGCTTGGAAACGGCTTGAGCTAAAGGGAGGTGAGTGAAGGCTTGGGTGGAAGATGGAGGTGCTCCGAGTGCTATTTATAGCTGGGCGGCGAGTTGAGCTGGCCGGTCGTCCGCTGTGCATCCACATGCTCGCCGACGGGACACGGCAGGGTTGCTTCCGAGGTTCAACAGGATGGCTCGAAGCTCGAAGGAGGTCGGGGAAGGGGTCGTGGCAGCCCACGGTTAGCTGGACGGTGCTGAACCAGCGAGCGGCGCGGAGTGGCATCGATGGGCGGCGCGGCATGCACTGTGGCGAGCTCAAGCCCGTGGATGGGATGGCTCGGGGTGAAGATTAATGATGTTGCTGAGCTGTGGAGCGCGAGGACGCGCGCATGCTTCAAGGTGGCGAGCTGGACGACGGGCTTCCCGGCGAGCGGTGCGGCCATGCCTCTGTTGGCATGCCGATGCCAGTGCTGGGCGCGAGCTGGAGCGGCATTGCGCGTCCTTGGGCAACCTATCAGCATTCTCCACGCAGCACCATGTCCTGGAGCTCCTGGGGGACGTGTTCGGGAACCTTGCCAAGTTTGGCACCGAATGATCCTGTGAGTTGTGTTTGCCAAGACTGTCAGGATGTGACGGGACCTCGTTTCCAACTGTAGGTGAATGGACATGTGCTGCCAGGGGTCATCAAGGATGTGGGTAGGTTGAGGAAACCGAGGGAGGTCTGCACAAGGTCTTCAGTGGCTATTGGCTGTGATTCGCTCTTCGCTTTATGCGGGAGAAGATTTTTTTTTGGCAAAGGTGTTCGACGATGGGCGCACCGGATTTTTGAATGTAACCTACCCACATTTTTACATATTTGGGCTTCTGGAAGGCTGAGGATCCTCGTGTAATTTTGTTGGAATTTTTGCAGTTATATTGTTAGGGGTTGCAGTACAACACTCCTTTCAATCATAAGGTTTATTAATTTTGTTTGTAAATATTTTTATACTGGACATTGTTATTTTATGTTATAATCGAGTTAATAATATTGTCAGGGTGTCCCATAAATTATCTCAAAATTTTTGGAAAGGTCAGAGAGTGTTTTGCTTTACGATTAGGGTTTTGGGGGAACTCAGTATTTAAATATCAGGAAGTGGTCGGGAGCTAGGGTTAGGGTTCCTGAGCGCGGCAGGGTGACGTGAGGGCATGGAAACTCTCGGAGGTCCTTTTCCTCGAGTTAAGGTTGGTCGGTTCCAGGGTGCCGTAGATGCACTAACGTATACGACATATTTGCGGCGTTAGGGTTTGGATCGGGGTAGTGCGTGTGTGACAGGGTCGCGCGTATTGACTCCTTGTTTGGCTAATGAGGTCATGCCACATGCGATGGTATGCTGGAAATATAGGTTTTGAAAACTGGGATGTGACACCTCCACCACTGGCCTTCATCTGGTGGAGGTTGTAGTAGTACCTCCAGAGCTCCAGGCTCGGCCTGATGCCGAGGTACGCTTCGCATAGGTGTACGAAGACCGCCAGCATCAGGACCGAGTTCGGGTTGAGATGTATCAATTCGATCCCGTAGAACTGGAGCACTAGGAGGAAGAAGTGAGAAGGTAGGAATTGGAATCCACATCTGAAGAAATCCGCAAAAACGACGATCCAATTCATGTCTGGACTCGGGACCGTCTCCTTCGCAGCCCCCCGGTAAGGTACGAATACCTCTGGGAGGATGACCTCCTCCGCCACGAGCTTCTTGAGGGCGTCGGAGTCCATCACCGAGGGCTCAAACTCGGGGAGGACGACGATCGGTTCTCCCGAAGGATCCTCCGCCGATTTCTTGGTCTCGGGGGACTTCTTCACTGCGCTTTTCTTTCCCATTGTCGCTGACGGTGGTCGGCGATGGCGAAGCAAGGATTGGAGACAGGGGCGCAAGGAAGAAGATGGGGATTCTAGGGAACAGAGAGCAATGTGGGCAAAACCCCAACCAACTCTCGGTCTCCTAAAAGATTCAATTTTTTGCCTAATCGGAGCACGGTTAAAGGCACGATCTGTTCCATCGCATTAAACGCGGATAGTTGCTTTCCCCGCATGCGAGACAGCGTGCGCGGGAAAACGACGGTCTGGCAAACCCATGACCCCGACGAGCGCGTTATGTTTTGGTTAACGTCAGTCGAACAGTAGCGTAGAAAAATGAAAGATTCTTTATCACCACGCGAAAATTCCGCCATGATGGTTCGGTTTCCCAGAAATCTACCAAGTGAACGCGTGTCCGTGATCGACGGATCAGATTAAATCAAAGATGCTTATCGGGCAAGCTAGCCCAGAAAATGCCTTGGACTACTCGGAGGTTTATCCCGACAAGGATATCACGACTACCCGGTAGAGATAGTGCCTACTCGGGGATGTTGTCAACAAAGTACTCGATTTCGCCTACTCGGAATTGCTTCCCAAAAAGGGCAGATTTCCTACAGAACAGTCATGACCTCACTTCACGTACTGATGGGGGGCTTGACGATGAATAGTATAGTATCCCGTATACGAGGAGGTACCCGTATACGATTCTCTGGACTATTGGAATAAGAATACGTATCTGGTAAGGATCCCCAGGAGATAAGGTAACCCCCCGTAAGGAGGAAGGACACCTCTTAAACTAGGAAGTCAATCCCGACGTTTAAGGAAGCCAGAGTTCTACTCGGGCATAAGTCCATGTCCGGTACGACTCAGGGAGCCCCCTATAAAAGGATCAGCAATCCCATAGCGGAGATCAGGCCTTTCAAGTCCCAATAGGTCAAGTTAGATCCAAGAAGCCTGAAGCTTGAAGCCATCCAGAAGCCCCAACGATTCCCACGAGAAGATCCACCGCCTCGAAGGAGTCGAGCCCCGCGAAACTAGTCGAAGTAGCCTCCGATTAGGTCTAGGATAGCCACTAACATACACATCTTTTGTAAGATATTTTCTGATCAATATATACGAACAGGACATAGGGTTGTTATCCTGAGAGAGGCCCGAACGTGTATAAAAACATTGTCGTCAGATCGCTTGGCCTTGTGCCCTAGGGGTCCCTACCCAACAACAAGTATCTCTGTCTCACGACTACCGTAAGATCGGCGGTTCACCAATTGTCGACAGATTCGAACACAATTCAAATTAGGATATGAATTCTAATGTACAAACTCATTATGGAGGCGTCTATATAAATAGAGGGAGCGTCAGCATTAGAGCCAACTAATTCAAAACTTCTAAAACCCTAGCTGTCACCTCTCCTACGTCCAAGCTGCGAGCATTAGAGCCAACTAATTCAAAACTTCTAAAACCCTAGCTGTCACCTCTCCTACGTCCAAGCTGCGCCGCCCAGAGCTAGCACTCAGCGCACGGTGTTCTTTCCTTGCACGTGTGATACCTTGGAGGCGTTTTTGCCGTTGTGACGCTGGGATGATTCGCAACTTCATAGGAGCTCGCGAGGAGATAGTACGACTACATCTGTACGATGTGCTACATCGACTTTACTTCCGCTACGGGTCGACGCGTGCAGTGGTAATCTTATGTTCTAAAATAATAGTGATTTTTTTTAGCATAGTAAAAAAAATTTAATTTACGTTAATATAATCTACCAGTTTTCTGAAAGGTATCACCAAGGACATCAAATACGGTGGAAAAGAACGTTGACGGCCAAAGTGACACCATGGTGGAGGAGAACATCGGCGGTCATAGCACAAAGGAGGAAGAGGGGAGCATTGGCCGTCACAGTGTCAGGATGCCGAGGGCAAAGAGGCACTCGCTGGCGTGGATGGAAATGGAACTGTGGCGCTTGATCCCGGCTTATCCAAATTCAAAGCTTCGATAGCAATCAACAAGCGAAGAATTCAAAACGGACGTCACATTTTTTGGCTTAACCAGCAGCGACGTCGTCCCATGCATGCATGATAGATGAGATGTCACGATGAGAGGACTGTATCAAGCTTCACTGGATCAGAAGATAAGACTGCTCACGTCACCCGTATTAATTATAAAATTTAATACTTCAATATGTTTTATAGGAGTAGTTTAAACCATTTAGTCGGTTTAAATATTTTTATTGTCAGATTCATTACAGTAAGCACAATTAAACTAGATTAAATATGTGTATACGTAAATAATTTTTTTGCGACCTTATCATATGCTAATGTATTAATTATCACATTATTAGGTGACCAGTTATCGAATCATTGAATCTTGCTCATATGTCTAGTGTATTTGATAGGTTTTTTCAGACAAGTTCAACGCCCCTCACACTATGCTTAGAATAGATTACAGGGAGGTATTAAGATTCACAATTTCTCACCGGCATAGAAATATGGCAGAATTGTGTGAGTTTACGTCTTCTCCTGTACAAGCTTAAAAATATGAGAGGGGTGTTATTATCATGTGCTGATAACTATAGACTAATAGTCTAATAAATAAAGTGAACCGACTAGATAACTATACACCGTCATAATTTTGCCAATGATAGGTTTAGAAATATGTGCATAAAGACATTATTATGTGCTAATAACTGTAGATAAATAATTTGATAATTAGAACGAACAGATCCGATGAGTATACACGGATACCACCTTTTCCCGAGGACGGGTTCAGAAAAATGTATGGGAAAGATATTGTTATGTGTTGATAAAAACAGGAAAATAATTTGATAAATATATTAAAAATTGATAGATAATTTAGGTACCATTTTTTCTAAGACAGTTTTATATGGTAGTGCACAAAACGGTATAATAAGTCTTATATTACCATCACATAACTCCACACACTTTTTATGATAATCCTTATATTAATAGCTGATAACTCTTAAGACTAAAAAAAGATCATTGAAACATATTTAAGTAGGGATTTAGTTTTGAAGCCAACGTCAAGATGAGTCTAACAATAAAAACAGACTACAAAATTGGGTTTATGGTTTAAGAGAAAAAATATTTATATTTTTAGAATAAAGAAAATCTTTTGACTCCATATTAACTTTGTGCATGCATGCATAGAAAGAACGCATTGCCTGGCTGGAACACAACTTCGGACACAATTTTACATTCGGCCCGTTGCTGTTGCGTAGCAGCATCCATCAACAAATGGGGACAACAATCGGCTTATTTTCAATTTCCAAGTTAAAACTTCTTTGCAACTAGACACGAAGATTGGAATAGGAGACCAATTCTTCTTTGAGTACAAACTATACTGGGACTTCAATTCAGCTTTCTTCGAAAAAGGGGCAATTCAATTGCATGAACTAAACAGACCCTATATGTAGAGAAATTTGATCCTCTTACAGATAGACAACCCCTTGTTTAATCTTCTGTGTAGGCTACATATATACTGTTTGCTAAGTGCTAACCATGCAAAAGGAAGCAATGACAAGCCTCGGGCGGAGCGACATAGGTGGAAACGTCCGGCCGGGGGCATGCTGAAACTGGACGTGGATGCAGGCTTTAACGAAAGCAATGGTTCGGGCTCGACGGATGCGGCTGCTAAGTGATTTAGGCCTGGTACGGCCGATTTACAGTTTTAACGGACGATCCTACGACCAAATCACTCTCATTATACTAATCATGACGGTTTATCCGCACTACAACTATACTAACCATAAAGGTTTAGCCAGCTTCGCCGACTAACGTTACCTCGCAACACTGCCCCCACATCTCACATCGAAGGACCCCTCCCCATCTGTTTCTATGTAGTACAAAGCCATCCATCACAAAGACAAAGCCAAGGGCCCCCCTCTGCTACCATGATCCGTTTCATTATTTTAACCCCAACTTCACCAAGTAAAAATATATATGAAATAACCCAAAATAACATGAATCTGTGCATGTCAACTCAGCGTCATCTTTACCAGGGCAAAAGTACAGGCAGATAAGAATTGCGAACAGAAAGGGGAGAGGTTTATGCACAGCACAACTGTCATTTTTGCAGCAGAATAAAGAGAGCAACAACATCGAAAGAAACAAACAATGATTCTTATTTCAAGATTCCCTCTATCCAATCAGCATAGAATCCAAATAACACATCGAGCTACTGCAACTTGCAAGGAGCAGCACGCTATCACCATCACCATTTGCTCCATCAAACACTAAAAATATAACCAAGAAAGCCTTGGCATGATGCCATATATCATATAGCTCTGCTACATGTACAGCTGAAATTTCTAACGGAGTTGTTTCCATAAACAATGGCCATTGACTAACAAGTGGATCCTGTCTATACTTGACGAATCTTGTACAAAATCGTTTGTACACACAGCTTTTCCGGTTACGAGTGCGATCATACATCATTGAAAATAAGGAACAAGAAAGAACAGGAGAGGAAAAGAAAACCTTAATTCGACCAGAAGGAGCAGCAATAACAATGGATGAGAATGATGATGATGGACAGAATACCCAAAATGGTTAGGGAGAGCCTTCCAAGATTCCCACACCTCAGCTCCATTCATCAACCTGATGCTGGATCGGGATTGGCCCTGCAACCAGAAATCCAGAACTGGATCGAGATCGATCCTAAACCGTCGTCATGACGGCGGGGCGGCGAGGGGCAGCGGCTGCCGCCCGGCCACAAACGGGTGCTGCAGCAGCTGCGCGGCTGACAGCCGCTTGGCTGGGTCCTTCTGCAGGCAGCAGCTTATGAAGCCCCGTAACTCCGGCGAGGCGGTGGGCGGCGGCTCCGGCGGATCGGCGTAGCAGATCGCACACATGAGCGCAGCCCAGTCCCCCAGCTTGCCGAGATTCTCCCCGAAGGGGAACCTGCCGAGGTAGAACTCGAGGATGCTGAGGCCGAAGCTCCATATGTCGCCGGCGTACCCGTCGTAGGCGCCGTCGTTGATGTCGGTGTTGATGCGCTCGGGGCTCATGTAGGCGATGGTGCCGACGGAGGAGTTGCAGGGGTCCATGGTCTGGTTGAGGATGCGCCCGACGCCGAAGTCGGCGATCTTGACGCGGCGCGCGGAGTCGATGAGGAGGTTGGAAGGCTTTATGTCCCGGTGCACGATGCGGCGGCGGTGGAGGTAGGCGATCCCGGAGAGCACCTGGCGGGCGACGTCGGCGAGGAAGGGCTCGGCGGCGATGCGGTGGCCGTCGAGCGACCCGCCGTCCATGTACTCGAGCAGGATCTGGAGCTCCCCGCCGCGCTCGTACATGCCGTGGCAGCGGACCACGGCCGGGTGCTCGGCGGTGCGGAGGATGGCGATCTCCCGCGCGATCTGCCGTCGCACCGCGTCGTCGTGGTTCCCGTACAGCACCTTGAGCGCGAAAGGCCTCCCCGTGGCCCGGTGCCAGACCATCCAGACCGTTCCCCCGGCGCCGCTCCCCACGCGGCGGACCCGCTCCAGCTCAGCGAGAGGCGGGGGCGGGGCGGCGGACGCGGCCCCGGACGCAGGAACCACAGCGGTGGGCGGCGCGGGCGCGGGACCGGGGAGGGAGGACGGGAGCGGGAGTGGGAGTGGGAGCGGCACGGCGAGGGAGGAGGAGACGTCGCGCTGCGGCATGGGGAGGGTGAGATCCGGGCGCCGGCGGGGGCGGCCCGGGGTGCCAGGCTGGGTGGGGAGGCTGCTGCCCGGGCGCATGGCGCGGCGCTCCAGGACCGTCTGCGTGGGGGGAGGGGTGTGATCCGTGGCGCTGCTGCTGCCGCTGCCGCCTCTCAGGTGCCGGGGCTTGTCCGGTCTGCTATGCGCGCTGTCTATTATTTATCGGGGGCCCGGGTGGGGTTGGTTGGTTAGAGGCGACGACCTCACGAGAGAGAGCTGCATCTCCCCAAGGGTCCCAGATTACAGGGTAAAAGTGAATACAAGTATACAACATTCATTCATTTACCAAGAGGCGCATGCCCAAATGAAACAATTACACTCAAGTCATGCCGTATTGCATAAAAGATCCTTGCAAAGGAAATGAAAACGCTATCGGTCTTTTACTTGTTTCTCTTAATCTGAGTATCTTTGTTGTAGTACATTAGGCGGCAGGTGAGGCGACATGTAAACCAAGATCCTTCTCTCGTTTCATTGACGCATGGCTTCGTAGGTGTCGGATCTTGTTCCCCCTGTTTTCCTTCTATAATATCCCCCACGTCAGAATGTCAACGAACCTCCTCACATCACGGTATAAAATATTGTTTCAGACTTAACAATTTGGTCTCATTGGTTTTTGAGAACCAAGGGTGAGGTGGCTGCTATGTTTTGGCGGGATTACCTCTCTTCGTGGTTTTCGCGTATTTATGAATCCTCTATTTTGAGTAATATATTCAGCTAGGGATTCTCTCCCTCCTCTCTTTCGGTTGATTGCGTAAACATAACCTCTATCAAAGGATTTTGAGAAGAAAAAGAATCTATGATGCAAATATTGTATGGTAATAACATATATCTATATCCTCGACAAATATAGAATAATCAAGAATGAAACACATTCTAGACCTTTTAACTTATCCCAGGTGATTTAATGGCATTAGTGGGCATTATTCCTACAACGTGTTTATTCATACCTATAAACGTATAATGTGATGGTGTCTAACTTCTCGGCATATCCCGTAAAGTACATACATAACTGGTAACTGTATATAAAAAGCTGCGCTCCTGAGCGAGCTCGACACAAAAGACGATCATGATATTATATATATTCACATGAAGTGTTGTATTCTTTCGTAGAGCGGGGGGGCATTTTTAAGTGGAAATAGTAGATGTTTTATCTCATGGTGTTGCATCTATACTTGCATTTTTCTCGTGAAGGTGTTAATTTTCCATGTCTTTATGTTGAATCCTCATCCAAATTTGTTATAAAAAAAATCCCCTAATTAATTGAATGGCGTTGCGTTCTTTTTAGGTTGGTTGCATTTTTCTCACACGTGAATTGCAATCGTAGATCGTCTAATAACTTACTTCAGTTATGGACGTTTACCATAGTCGCTCTTTTTTAAGGGGAAAAATTGGTTCTACACCATTAAAGGAACCCCTGTTTTGCAAAAGATATTAAAAGATCTCTCTTCTCTTCTATACCATCAAAAGAACCCACAGCTAGTCAAAATACCATCTCCGTTAAGTTCTCCATCTCCACAGTTAGACATGACTATTTACCTTGCTTGATTAAAAGAAAACTGAGCCTTAGTTGCTGCCATTTTCTCCACCCTTCATCCCCAGCCCGAGACAGCAAAGCAGCAAACGGAGCTACTATGTTCTCCACACAAGCAGCAGCGACAACACAAATGCACAAAAATGGCAACCAATCTCTTCCTTTTTTCTCAGCCCATACACAAATGCACTAATCACACATCTATGTACCTAGATCACATGAACATGCCATTTGCTCCACCACAACCATTTTTCACCATAAGTCCAAGGATCCATCTTCCCCCTCCTCTTAATTCCTGCTCACATTCTCAGAGCTACATCCGCAAGAAAAAAGTGTGTTTAGGTCTACAATTTCTAAGGTTTCCAGCTTGAATAGGGAAAGAATTGAGAAAAAAATGGGAACACTAACAGGGGACGCGATGGAAGAGAAGTAGCCGCCGGGCGCCGGCGGGGGAAGGGCGATGGCGCGATGCCGAGGACGGGCGCCGGCGGGGAGGGGCGACGCGGCGGAGGAGAAACAGCCACCAGGCGCCGCTGAGGCGAGCGCCGGAGGGAAGGGGCGACGCGGCGGTGGAGAAGCAGCTGCCGGGCGCCGCCGAGGGCGGGCGCCGGCGGGGAGGGGCGACGCGGTGCTGCTTCTCCCTCTGTTTCTTCGCTGCGTGCGTCGCTCGGTCAAGCCTTCTGGTGTTCCCTGTGTCTGTTTGTGAGGCCTGAGCGTACTCGATTGGTCAGGGAGGTGGAAAAGGGTAGCAGCTTGACGGAACGTAACGGAGATGGTATTTTGAACAGCTGTTGGTTCTTTCGGTGGTAGAGAAAAGAGAAATCTTTTGATGGTATTTTGCAAACGAGTTATTTTAGTGTTATAGAACCAAATTTCCCCTTTTTTAAATACCATCATTAGTCAAAGGCTAAAAACTTATAACAGTGTTTTTCCAGTGAGGAGAGTTTGCAGCCAACGTGACAAAGCGAGTACTGAGAACCTAGACAGCATAAATATGAGTATGATTTATAAGATGCACCTGGCCATTGATGCCCGGTAGGAGCAAAGCTCGCTTTCATAGCAGGTGCTCCAATGATTATTACCTGGCGCCGAACGAAGAAAGGATATGGAAAACGCACGAGGTGTGGATGAATGAAGACCTCCGGTGACTATCTCTCCATGTGATAAAAGAAGCACGCAAGTCTACCACAAATCTGAATCACCAATGAGTCCTTTCCCAACACGTGATAAAGAATTTTGTGTCACGTCCTCAGTTCCTCGGCCACACTTTATAGTTCCTACCACGGGGATAATGGGGAAACAAACTCACAAGTATCAATTAACTGAACCTGCTGGCCTCATTTTCCAGTTCCTACCACCAGGATAATAATGAGGAAAAGAACTTTACACTAGTTCATTGACCTTCACCAAGCAATGGAAAGCCATTGGTCAAGAGCGACCTTGCGATTACCCTAACTGCAGAACAAAAACGAGGGCGAATTCAAATTCAACGCACCTATTAAGTTCGCTAATGAGGTACACTTGAGTAAAGATAAGATCAGTTGAAAACACTGCATTGAAGATAGCGGTACTCTTGCACAAAAGCGACCTAGTTCTTATATCCCGCAGCAAGGAGTAGAAGATATCAAAACAGAGCGCGTGACCAACTGGCCATACCGCGTTCTAGGCGCAACCGTCCAAGTTGTCAGCTAACCTGGGCCATGGTGCTGGCGTGGTGCATGCCCACGATTCAGTGCTCCCAGAAAGGAATTGGGCGCTACACTGATAGGCATGCAGAATACTCTAGATAACAAGTTACTCCAGAATTTTCTTTCCCTGCAACTCCATAAACCTGACATATAGTGGTAACAGAGGCAACAGCTGCTGGTAAGGCAATTTATAGACATTGCAGCAGGTGCCTGCCCAAAAGTGTAATCCTGTAAAAACCACATGAAATCGCTGTCAGAGTTTAACTACTGAGATAGATCACACATAGTAAAATACAAAACATAGTAAAATACAACATAACTATTAACACAGATCTATCAGGCAAAGTTCAGAAGTTATGTAACACACAAAGGCCAAAACTCGCTCAAAGACCAACCCCATGTGGGATGGCCTCACGGGCATGCACGCCTAACAACATGCTTGCGCCCTTAGTATCACCTAGACAATTTGCACTTGAGTTGAATTCTGCCACACTTCCGGGTTAACTCATTTGAGCAAAACAAGGACAAAATCTCAAACGAGGTGCTATGCATGTGTGCCTGTCCCACATGGGTATTAAGCTTTGGAGCGAATTTTGGGCCTAGAGTGTTACAAGTTTACATTTATTGTGTTCTAGAGATGATCATATTGCAGCAAAATGAATGCAGGAAAACAAATGGCATTCAAAAGGTCAGAAACCATATGGTGAACCTGCATGCAATACTATACTTCCTTCGTCCCAAAATGTAAAGCATATTTTGGTTTGTTAAGACAAGACTTTGACCAATAATTACTCCATTAATGTATGATTTATGTGATACAAAATCACAATCATAAGTAAGTACTTTTGAAGATGAATCTAATGATATCAATTTTATGTCACCTAAATTATATATTAACAAAGTAATTGTTGGTCAAAGTCTTGTCTTAACGAATCAAAATACGCCTTACATTTTGGGACGGAGGGAGTATTAAAATGGCCTACACAGCATATATATGCAATTCCAATCATCTAGTTGCATAGAAGTATTTACCTAACAAGTTAAACAGCTTGTACTTCACCACAAATGCACAGTATAGAGGTTTAGAGAACTCTATCAAGAAATCAGTCTGCACAGCTCTCATATATTTTACTGCTAGAATATTGCTGTTTGGCATAGTACACCTCATAGTAATGCATTTATCAGGTAATAGTGACGCAACCTCTAGAAAGAAATCACTTTTGTGTGGAAAAAAAATGCAATTCACTTATGAGAGAAATGAAAAAATGTTAACACCAGATACAGTATATACTTTACCGTATTATTGTAGCCTTCAATAATATGTCAATCATAGCTTGGACCATATGTGGCTACAGGTGGTCCATATGAATATCTCCATCGATCACATGCCGAACATTTCTCGATCTCTTTGCTGTTCTCTAGAGTACAAAATTTACAGGACCAAGTTGCATACTTGGCTTTTGCAATTTTAGGTTTCGCCGTCCCACAAACCTCACAAATTGGTGCCAAAGGCTACAAAAGTCAGATTTCAAAATGTATTAGAGAATGAGAAACATAAGTAATTAGAATGAGACATACATAAACACAAGCCAATGAAAAAATAAAAATAAAAATAGCAACGTGAAACAAATGTCTCTGCAAAAGAAACAAGTGAAGATAATATATGATATTAAGGGCATACAGAAATGTGCATGCACAAGAGAAGGAGAGCTCCATCATAAGGTGATGTGTGCAAGAAAAGAAGTTATGTAACTTCGCATGGACAAATATCATGAAAGGGAAAATTATGGTTTTGGCCTTTTGCTGCTAAGAAAAGTCATGTTTCAACTTTCCCGCCAATTTTCGCCATCAATCCGTAAGGGACATGTTTGTTTTTGCCATCCCCCACCATTTCCGTCAATTTTCTCAGTTAGGGGGGCAGCGCAAAAGGACAAAATGCCCTCTCTTCGTTCTTCTCCCTCTCACTGATGCCCCTAGCCTGCATGACATGCACCCCCATCGTGCCCTACTTTCTTCTTCATCCTCTCCTTTTACTCCTCCTTCCTGGCTTCCACTGCGAGCAAGAACCAGGGGCACAATCATCTCTTTTAAAAAAAATCTGACATGTTGGGTCTGGTCAATATCCAACATGTGAGATTTGCATTAACTGACAAATGGCAAAAAAGAGAGCCTGCAAACATTAGTGGAAAAATTGAAACAGGACTTTACTTAGTGGCAAATACTATTTTCATATATAAAATTATTAAAATTATATTTGATTTTTTATCACAAAAGTGAAAGAATTTAATTTAAACTTTGAATAAAGTAAAATTACGTCTAGGCAATGACTAATGCACTAACTTAAGTCATAAACCTGCACGTTACCAATGCGGCTTCAGATTTTTTAAGGGGCTGATTTGTCAAAGGGCCCACAGTAAACGGTCACCTAGGCATGAATTCTTCGCATGATATGAGTTATGAAAAGTGGAAGAAACAAATAAACGTCACAGCACAAGCGAGGAAATCAGTAATTCAATTTATCCTAGGTGTTTATTAACTATAAGTCTATAACTCTATAAGTGCCTGCCAAGTTAAAACAATTCTCAAAAAATAGATATTTATCTTTAATTTGGATAACCTAATCTGCTCCAAAAGCAACCCTTAAATATGTGCTCACTATTAGTTTTAATCGGTTACAGACCCACTGTGATGAGCGGGCACCAAAGAAATGCTAAAAGATCGCAATGGAATCTATCGAATGAGAAACACCCACTACAATGCTGAAGAGAGTTTATGTTATGAAGCCTCGGTTGCTAGCAAAAAGAGCTTGCCACCATTCACATATAGACATTAAGTTTTGTATATGAAATGGTATGCATGCTTTCCATAACTAGCAACTTCAGAGCACTGTTACAAAACAAAGTGAGCTAATCAATTTACCTGATTTAGAAGAGTGCACGCATCACATGCCCATAGAGAAGTAATGCCGGCATCAGTCGTTGTCCTACATGAAGGGGAATCACCTCGTGGTGCCATTTGAGATCCAGAAGAATTGCTGGACTCCGCAGAACCACTGGAAAAAACTATGTTTTGTGTTTTCTCCATCCTTTGTTGTCAACTTAGGTGGTTGTTCAAGAATAATAACATCTTCTGAATCATCAATACCAGACTGATCATGTGACCCACACCACAAATCATCGTGCATTCTCCTTTCAGCAGCCATGGCAGCAGCTTGTATTGGACTAAGCGCACTCATGATATCATTATTTCCACCCAACTTTCTTGGCCAGATGGCAATAGAGCCCCATTCCTTGCCCGTTTCTGTGCTGCAGCTAATGTAGCTTGCCGAAGAGATGGTGGTGGTGGATGTATTGTAAATCCACCCAATCGCCTGCCTGTACCATCAAACCCTTGTCCTGTTCCAGTGATACCCTTTGAAACAAGTTCTTCACATTCCTGAATATTCATAGCCAACAATAGGCATGTCAGTGTAAAGAAAAAATAGGTAAAGTGCAAAACAGAAATTGCATCTCACACCTCAGAACCTAATAAAAATTACAATAATTGTATTTGAATATACAGAACTGTATAGAAGAAAGTTGTGTTATTTGCATTGGCAGCTACTCCAGGGAATGATTCTGTTATAGCATACATCAGTTTCACAGTGAGAAGCTCTCTATTCTTCTTTATAACCAATCATGTAGGAATGTTCTAAATGTTGATTATAGTGAGTTCAGCAGATAGCTATAAATTGTGATATTTCTAATCAATAAACAGAGGGAATACTAAATTAGGTACTTTCGTCGTGAATAATTTGGTTCAGTATAAGCCCATTTGGAAATAAAAGGCAATACAATATTATCATCTGAAGCTTAATACAATTCATAACAGCTTGAAGGGGAAACTAACATTAATGTCATAATTAACATCATATTTGCACAATGACATGTGTTACAACTACATATGCATGTTTACTACTTATTAGACATGAAATTATTTCCATCTCTGATATTTCTTTTCCAAAAGTACTATGTAATCATTTAAAAATATATTCACAGAATATGACAGGAAAAGGTGTTTGTGGGAGATGAAATATAAGTATATGTCAGAACAACATTACCAGTTCACTACCTCAAAATCCTACACATCCCACTAAAGACGAGCTTGAGTTATAATCAATTCAACACATGGAAGATACAGCCTAAGTTAAATAACGCAATATATTGGGATGAACGCTTGTACAGGCAAACCACCTCTCCGAAGTGATCCTGCCACAACTTTCTTTTAAATCTTTACACCTATAAAGATATTAATCAGTGGCGGCAGTCCATTCACTTTCAGGTTGCACCACATGTTGGATTTGGCACCAATGGTTGGGATGAGAGCGGGTATGAATGTTTGATCTGGCACAAACAATAGTGTAATCTTCTTAAACATGTTGTATATATATTTTTTTAATCTGTAGCAACGCATGGGAATTGTGCTAGTAATGTCAAGACTGCATCTGTCTTATTTGAATATACTGCCTCCTTGGACTCTTTTTCTCCACTCCAAATCGATCCTCTCGGTTGAGTATATCAATTGGCATATAATCAAATAAGTGAGTCCTACCTCTATTATGCCCATAAATTCATGACCTCACACATTTACAAATACCAAATTGGTGTATGTCTGAATATATGTACTAAACAAGACCATTTCCATCTATATCAATTGCTGGTTATCACAGAACATCATACAAAGAAATACGAATCCTGGGTTAAATGCTGAAACTCCAAGCCAATTGAACAAAGCTTTCTGGGAAACGTGACAACTTACAAAGGATTTCTATGTACAACTTCACCATTTCTATAGTCTCGTGCACAAGTTTGTCTACAAAAGTAGTCTCGTGCACACAAACAAGACACTCTAAGCCAATGCATATCTACAAGCGAACCACAATCCCGGTGGAGTGATCGAATTTTCTAGCACCAACACGAGAGCACAAACATCAGGGTACGGACCTTGCGGAGCTCGTCCCAGAGCTTGTAAAACTGCGCATCATGGGGCCCTCGCACGATGTGGCAGAGCTCGTGAAGCATGGTGTCAAGCACCTCCTCGTAGGGGATGAAGTCGTAGTCGCGGCCGGCGCGCCGCAGCCGCAGCTTCACCTCGACGCCCGCGTTGACGTTGAGCCCCAGCAGCCTCGGGTTCTTCGGCCTGATCACACAACAAAATCACACCGTCGCCACACGGGAATACGGTATAGAGATTGATGGGGAAGGAGGATAAGGCTAGGGTTAGGGTTGTTAGCGCGCTTACGAGAACTCGGAGAGGACCTTGACGCACCACTTGCGGCGGCGCATGATGGGCTGGACCTGCCGGGCGATGCGGTCGAGGAGCGCGCGGGCGGAGGGCTCGTCGGGCTTTCTCTTGAGCGCGCGGATCTCCCACACCTTGTGCAGGTCGCCCACCTCCATCGCCGTCGCCGCCGCTGATCCGACGCCGCGCGATTTGAAATTGGGGCGGCGAGGCGGGCGGGAGACAAGGGGGTTTATAGGACGCGTGCGCCTGTGGAGGATTCCATTTGTGGGTGAAGACTCAGGGGATTTGGGGGAGGATTTTGAATGTGAGGAAGCGTAACTGCCTGCACTCGGTTTTTCTGTCGTTGGGGAAGGACGTCCTCCAATAGTTTGAAGCTTTGGGCCGGAATTCACTCTGTAGACGGGGAATAGTGAGAGAGAGCTGCTACGAATCCATACGTTGATATTGGTCTAAAATCGGCATATTGGTTCAATGAATTTGAATTGATTAGATCGGACGTGCATAAAAGTATTATTATTGTGATACAGTAACATAAGTTCAAACATATACAATAAATTTATTAAATCGATGCAACAACAACATATATACAACACACGATATAGATTCGATTTTTAAGGAAACCAGTCCCGAAATTTTAAGAAACAAATTCTAGATTAGTTGGTTAAATGGAGGGTTAGATTGACCATATCGGACATTCTTGAAAACATTGTTATCGTAGTACGAAAACATATAGTTAAAACATAGATAAAAAACATGTTGAACTAATACAGTAACAACAGCACACGATATAGATCCAATTTTTAATGAAACTAATCCCGGAATTTCAGGAAGCAAACTCCGGATTTAGTTTGTTCAATGTACGGTTGGATTGGCCAGATTAGACGTCAATGAAAATATTATTACCGTGATACGAAAACATATAGTTAAAATATGTGCAACAAACTTGTTGAACCAATGCAACAACAACTACGTTATACAATAGAAACATCTAATTTTACGAATAGTTTATTTTATCATCTACACAACAATAATTGATTTCCCACACGATAATAATTTGTTTCCCCGGGCGCGACGTGCGCCACGAATACGGCACCCGGAAGAAGATCCGCCAAGGCGATGTAGCCGCCCGCAACGCTTCCTCTTCGCCGGCATCGACTTCCGCGGCGCCAAAGGGCACATCGTGACCGGCCGCAGCGCGCTCACGCCCGACATCGGAGTGGTGCAGCCGGTGTCGGAGGGGGCACCATCTTGATCGCTGTCTGGCTGTGCCATTGGCGTGACGACGTAGCCGGCGTCGACGCCACCATCCTGCCATGGCGCCACGGAGCCGCTTGCCGCCGTCCGCGTGATGCTGCAGCTGGTATCGGAGGCATAGTCTTTGTCTGGCGCAAAGGACAGCGATGGGCCGCAGCGCCGACGCTCGATTCTCGAGGCGGTGGTGGCGAGGTCAACTTGGTTAAGGCCTGCACTGACGGCGACGACGCAGTGCGAGGATGTGACGACGTCGAGGAGCCCGGCATCGATGCGACGATGTCTGGCGGTGACGGTGGCAATTAAGCTCAGATTGGCGGCGACGGCGGCAATCCGGAGAGAGATACCACTGTATTTGATATCGTGCGATGGATAGTTTCAGTGAAGACCGAAGCGATTGAACAGATCGGTAAGCTGATGCATAGAGTTTTTATTTTAAAATTCGTTGTCAGGAATCCACATTTCCCGATCATGATATCATTGGTGTGGTGTCAGATGACTCTAACTTTGATATATATAAATTTGTATGGTGTGAAGAGGAAGACGGAGACACATATGCTGTCTCTTATGCAAAATATAACCATGAACAATATTGTAGTTGGAAAAGATAACTTGAAAAAATTGATTTATCACGACTGTTTTGCATTAACGAAATATGATAAAAGGTACACAAAAGATAGAGACGATGCATTGAAAAGACCATTTTTTATGTTATATATAACAGACGTGGATATTTAAGAGACAACTTAATAATGAAATGCCAAACTATTTGGATGGTTATACCCATGCCCATTGGAGATCAAACCACATATTTCTAACGCTAGGGCCATAAGCTTGAACTTAGGCGACGCTTCGTACTCGAGTTAGCCCCACTACCCATCCACCGCCGCCATTCTCTAGAGCTAGCAAAGTTGTTTGACTTTTTATTTATTTTTCTTCGAAACTATGTCTACAAGGATTAGTTTGCGGTTTTGTACTAAACGATGTTTATGAGGATCAGTTTGTGGTCCTGCGATACACCGTAGAATCTTGTTTGCGAGGAAAATCTTTATTAACTGTAAGAGATATTGCATTAAAATAATTTCAACTATCCCATGCACAAAAGTGGTAATTATTAAGTATTTTAGAAAGAAATCCGCCACGGTACCCATAGGACAATGAGCATAAAATTATAAGGACCTTTCTGTATCCAAGGATACCAAAAGAATTATGTAGATCTATAGAAAATTTTCTCATAGGGGCCTTTTAGGTCAAAGGAGTGAGGCCACCAAAATTTCTATTTTTATTCTCTACACCCGACTTCTAAGGATTTCTACCTAGCAAGAGGCTAGACTTCTTGGAAAAATTCTTCTTTGTCTTGTATGTATGTTTTCTCTATTCAAATTTCTGCAAAGTTTATATGGAGTATCCAAAGAGCAAATTTTGTAAAATCATGTGTTCTAATTTCTTGTAGGATTCAGCAAAGCCATAAAATCTTAGTCTTCCTCCCTCCATTGTAAAATACATGTCCTTTTAGAGTTTGTCACGTGGATTAAGACCGTGAATAAAATGTCAATATTTCTCTTTAGTCATTTCCTTTCTATCTCTTTTCCCTCTCTAAGACAATAAATATTAGTATCACTAGTATACTACCATGAGTAAATAACATTTTTTCTAATGATTTGATAAAGAGAAAAATAAAAATAAAATGACTAAACTACGTTTAAATATGGAAGAATAAATATTTTGAAAAAAGTTGAACAGGTTAAAAGATTATCTATTTTGAAGCGGGGGGACTCCATACATTCCAAATAGTTTATAATTATGAAGTCCGTAGCATTCAGCTTGCCGTCCTAGCTCAGTTGGTAGAGCGCACGGCTTTTAACCGTGTGGTCGTGGGTTCGAATCCCACGGACGGCGATGTTTTCGTTCAGTTTTTGGTGGGGTGTCAGTGCCGCTTGTGTCTCTTTTTAAGCTAAACTACGACCCGTGCTAAAACTCCAAATTCATGATACTAATGTTAGAGAATGAATTGTAAAGCACGGATTGAGACAATAATTGAACACAGTGAATGATTCTCTTGTATTGATCTCAATGTTGATACATATATATATACAATTATAGGGACGGCAGTTGTTGTTGTAGCATCATTAGTAACTGCTAATGACGGTTGCTAATTGATCACATGCGACTATTCTCAACACTCTCCTTGATCAATTACATCAATATATATAGAGATCATCTGAAAAACTCCTCTAAAAACCCTGTGGAAAAAATATAAGGAGTGATATTTGATATGCTGTGAAAAACTCATTTAAACTCAGTGGGAAAATAAGGAGAAAATGATACAACATATAATTGTAATTGTCTCTTTGTTAACTCACATGAGAAAACCTGTTAAGGTAAAACCCATAAGTGAGTTTAGAGAACAATCAATATGTCTTGTATACCTTCTCAAAAACCCCGATAGGGAAAATAGAAGATACGACATATATTTTGTGTTGATATTGCCTCATTAAAAACCTTTCACGAGAAAACTTGAGAGAAAACTCATAAAGGGAAAAGAGTGCAATATGATGTATGAATAGGTTAATAATCAGAGAGTAACTCCCCCTGATCCTTGCAAACCTTGAAGTCCTCGCATACCAATTATATTAACATTCCATAGAAATGTTTGAAGTTGGTATAAACTTTGAGAATAAATCAGCGAAGTTATCGCATGATCTTATTTGCAAGATGGACAATATAGTGATATTGCTTATTATATAACCCATTTGCATCTGAGCAACACAAGCAACATTATCTTAGATATAATGGTTGGTGATTCAATAGAATCAATTCCACATAATTGTTGTATGTGGTTCATCATTCTGCGGAGCCACACGTATACACGTGATGTCGCATATTTCAGAATGATTGGTGGATGTAGCCAATAGAGTCTGTTTAGAAGACTTCCATGGGATGGCTATTATACCAAATAGGAACACAAAGCTTGTCTGTGATCTGACATAGTGAGGATCTGGTCAATGTATCCGATGATATTGGAGTTCAGATCTCTCTGAATTTGAAAGAATATGACAAGGTATTTAATGCCTTGGAAATATCGAAAGATATTTTGACACCCAACCAATTGTGTTTGGTCTGGCACTAGGATATGGAACATTGGGTCCCAATATCTCATTTCCATCGTCTCATGGTTTAAAAGGATCGTTCTCTACGTCTAGAGATCGAACAACCAGGAGAGTTTGGATGGATAAATCTTGTCCATATTGAATTTCTCCAATAAATTTTGGATATAGACAGCTTGATGTATCACAACATATGAGTGAAGGTGCTTGAGTTGTAATCCCAAGCAAAATTTGGCATTACCCAAATCCTTCATCTCAAATTCCGTCTTTAGATGATCACGTGCATCATCAATATCTTGTGCGTTGCCGATGATGCATAGCACATCAACATACACTGAGATAATATAAAATCCTGTAGATGATTTCTTGATGAACACGCGTGGACAATCATCATTGTAAGAGTAACCCTTTGTATAAGGAACTCATTAAGTCAGTTGTACCAAATATGTTCTGACTAATTTAAGCCATGTAGTGACTTATTGATTTTACATAATATATGTTGCGTTTTGTGGTTAGATTCAACATTGTGATTCCATGGGGAACCTATATGACTGAATCAAGTGACACATAAAGAGATACGGTCACTACATCTATCAACTGCAAAGATAGATGATTTGTACTGCCATTAAGATAAAGTATCGGAAAGAGATTCCACCTCTAGAGAATATGTTTCGGGTATCTGCGTGAACCCTTGTGCTATAATACTTGCTCTATGTCTCACCACCTTGTTGTTCTCGTTCCGTGTCAGGAAGAAAACTGGTGTAGGTATTGCTTTTGTGAATACCTTCCTTTTATTGAGCAAGATTATTTCTGCTTGGATTGCACCCTTTGCTTGAGTTCAGTCCGAGTGTTGTTCACACTTTGCCATGGCCATGGTCTTTGGATCTGAATCATATGAAAGGTTGTTTGCAATCTAGTCGAGAAATGTATGTCGACAATTGTAGACTACCGGTTATATATTTCTCCAGAATATATATAGTTGATGGAAATATCGTTACCTTTGGTGACTGTTCGCGATTTCCCAATGCGGTTGAGTCTGGGTATTCCGATGTGCCAGTCATTGTGTGCACTATGAGCTGGGTTGGTGGAGGTTGCCCATCCACTGGGTGTATACTACCCATTAGGTGTCTTGTCAACGTGGAGTTGACTTGCATTTACTGATTCAGAGGCCTCGATATCCTTTGTTGCATGCATGAAGCAAAATCCTGATGTATGGCCGTACTTCTCCCCCTGTTACATTGGACGGGGAGTTGAGTGGTTTTTGTTGGTACCTCCACTCTTTCCGGCACATTTCTGCAGGATTATAGGATTTTGTGACACCTGTATAGTCAGTAAATGAATTTGGCAGGTTATTTGCGATGAGTTGCAAATATACTGAACGTGGGTTCAGTTCTTTGAGTACGTGGAGGCGAGGCAGAAATGTCGTGGACATTCCTACTAATTTCCTGGCATTCTTCATGGTACTTGAAATCTCCCCCCTAATGCCTGGAAATATCCCTCGTTGTATCAGCATACTGGCCTTGAAATAACTCCCCCTGAAAGGGGCTTGAGGTATTGACGAAAATACAGTTATTCCTCACATTGATCCCAAATATATGGTGAGGGGCCAATGATGTATGCCGAGGTGGTGATATCGGTGTGTAATCGAATTATCGCAGATTGGAAATACTTGGTAGATTTCCACGTATCAAAGGTAGAGGGGAATAATACTATGCAGTTTGGTCATGAGCGTGTAAATCTGCATGACTCCAACGTGAAGTTGGTAAGTTGCAATTTTGAAATAAAGACCATGCAAATGAGCTTAATTCTTTGGATAAGGGATTCTACCAAACCATTTTGAATATGGACATATGGGACGTAGTGCTAAATTTCAATCCTAAGGCCATATTGAAGGCACATAAGGAGAATTCTGCATGTTGTCCATTCAAATTTGATTGAAATCGATGTTCAGGATAATAAGCCAATGTATGGTTTCGTGTGAATAAAGGCACACGCGAGACCATCGTGTAGATGTGTCTTTTAGAACCATGGGATACCTGAATAGTCCAGTCAATGGTTGGGAAGAGCCACTTGCCTCGACTTGATGCGTTCAAGGAATCTGAGTGGTTCAGCGTAGATTTTAAGGTGCGCGAGCCTTAAAATTAACTTCCCTATGTCACATATAGTGCACATAGAATCCAAATTTAGAATCATTGTAGGCATGATCAATAGAATTGCTGATAATTTTCCACTTCATTCCTATGCCGGGATGGCCTAGGCGAGTAAGCCAAGCTTGGAATGTGATGACATTCTGGAAAATTATTTTGTATGCAACATGTTCTACGGGTTTGATGTATGTGTAGTACAATCTTGACGATAAGGAGAGAATGTGCTTGCCATATCCGTTGAATATAGTAAAGAGAAAGATATTCCTCTTTGTTGTCATCACAAGTTTCGATATTGAAACCATTCTGACGGATATCTCTATAGTTTAATAAGGTACAATTTGAACCGAGATACAATAAAGCATATCGATTATTACTTGAGTACCCATAGGGATAGTAATTGTGGCCCGAGCAGAGTCAACAATTACATCATCGCGTTTAGCGATTGTTAAAATTTTTTTCTTTCTCTCTTAGTAAGAGTGGAAATATTTTAATTCCCCAAGTATAGGGTTTGTGGTGCAGTTGTCCACAATGCACATCCTCTTTCATCGAACTGATTCCCGTAGAATTCTATATATAGAATTGATGATTTCCAGTATGAAAATCTTTGTCATATATATAGAACACATACCAATATATATGTACCAATGTGCTAATACATAATTGTGATATGCAATATATGATGACAATATGGCAATTAACTTATTACAACATAATAATATTGTTTTGGATGTTGTGATAACATTAGTGGAGATGGGGGGACTTATTCGAAGTCACCAAAACATGTCATTCGAAGCAAATTCAATGATCATGTTCTCCGTGTCCAGCGGATCATCGGATTGTTGGAGATACTGGTTGTCCTTGGGTTCTAGGAGAACTGCAGTGGAACAACCGATTTCCTTTAACTTGTCCGTTTGAAGGTTGAAGTGTGCTTCAACTTTGATCCTTGACCTTGTTTCTTGTGTCCCACAGATTGTAGGTAGAGATCAACAAGGTGTCGAGGGGTGCGACATTACTTGGTGGAATGCGTGTGTAGCATCCACACTTTTGACATACTTGAGATTTGTCAAATTGTGGCTTTTCAATGCCTTTCCCCTTGTCCATGGCACGTGGCTTATTCCTCCAGTTCCGCTTGCGCTTTCCTTTGAAGTTCCGCTGTTGGCGCTTGGAAGAGCCAGCGAACTTATTATTATTCTGGATGTTATAATGTACCTCTAGGAGCGGGGCTGCGCCGACATTGCGCTGGTAATGATTCCTCAGAGTGAGTTTATCATGTTTTACCGCTTGTAGGAGTACATGTATAAGTTCAGAGTAAATTTGAAATTCTTTGGCGCGGTACTGGTGCTGCAAGATCCGATCCGATAGAAGCATTGTTGATAAGGTTTTTTCAATCTTATCTGCCTTGGAGGGTTCTTTTTCGCAGAAGCGCAACTTAAAATAGATCTTGTGAACAGCATGGTTATAGTCTTCAATGGACTTGAAGTCCTGAAGATGAAGTTGCGCCCAATCATGAGTGGCTTCGGGGAGAATAACCGATTTTTGCTGTTCCTATCTTGTTCTAAGTGCTTGCCATAGTGTGCGTGGATTTTCTTCCATCAAGTATTCGGATTTGAGGTCCGGATGGATATGGTGACTTATGTATAGGGCAGAATATTGTTGATGCTCTAGTAATGCTGGTATTCCCTCAACGGGAGGGTTGATTGTTGCCGCAATACCACGGGATGCAAGGCCGATTTTAACATCCATTGCCCATGTAGGATAGTTGTGACCATCGAGCGCAAGCTCTTCAAATTCTTTGGCCATCTTGGTCCACATGGAATTTAAGACCAGAGATTCGATTAATTTACTTATGAGTAAATTAAAGTATCGTCATGGTTATGTTGTAATAATATATGCAAAACTGTAATATTCAAATTGAAGAATTTGAATAAAGTGATGGAGACCTCCTGAATTTAAAGTTGACACGTTGAAGATAATCACCCGTAGGTGTAGATCTCATGGTCAATAGGGACATAATCTGACATGGTCAGTAGATGTCGTATACTATTTGACCTCGTGTTGTGCTTTAAACATGGATAACTTGAAAATCATGTTGAGGGTAATCATTATGTCAATATGGGCATAATGTAGGCCTCACAGTAAATGGGGAATAATCTGCAATAATGCAGTAGATTCCGCGCCCATTTACCGTATGATTTCGCAATTATCATATGGAGGTAAGCAAGTGATATAGTTTTGCATAGGTAATTTCGTGGATTAAGTCAAATTGACTTAATTTTTGGTGAATTACGTGATATTTTGCAAAATTTTAAAAAATTCAAGTGAAGACTTGAAATATAAAGTGTGGACCTCAAGTGATATAGCATAATCTTTCGAAGATAATCACCAATTATGGTGTAGATCTTGTAGTAATAGATGGCATAATCTGACGAGAGTCAGTAGATGCTCAACATTCTATTACTCTATGTTATGCTTTTGATTTGAATATTTGGAAGAGCACATGAACGGTAATGGTGGATAATCTGCAATTGAGCAGTAGATCCATTATCCATTACTTCGTGATTCACAAATAGAAATATGAGGTAGTCACTTGTTAATTTTGCGTCGTAATTCGGCTTGAATTAAGCCAATTGTGCTAGGAAGCATTTTGGGCTCAATTAAGGTGAATTACCGTATAGTTTTGCAAGAAATTCGATCTCAATTGCAAAATTATACTAATTATAAATAAAGTGCATGTTATAGGGATTGCAAATAACGCAAACCCGTTTGAACATGGACTTGTATTACATTCACATATTTTCTGAAAATTGAAACTTAACAGAAAATAACACTGAAATGTAAATATATGTAAAGGCAGGGGCCTAAACATCTAAGGTACTCAATAAACATTACTGGAATTGGACTAAAATGCGAAATCCCTAAAATAGTGGGTGTTTTCGGCAAATAGCCTGCACAGCCGGGTGGGCCAGACAATTTGGGCCGTGGCCCAAGTGGCCTTAGGGCCGTGCGGCCATGCTGGAGGGCTGCCAAGCCACCCCAACCTGGGCCTGGGCCTTTAAGGCCTTTCGGCCGGCCCAGGTGGGGTGAGAACCGGTGGGGGGGGCGGCGACATATGAGGGGGGCGGCGACGGCTCTTGACTAAGGGGCCCGGCGGCGGGGCATGGGGAACCGGCGGCGGCGATGGGGGAACCGGCAGCGGCCCGAGGCCATGGCGGCGGCGGGGGGCACTTGCCGGCCGGCCCTTGGCTCGGTCCCGATGGCGGCGACGGGCGGGCCCGGCGACCCGGCGGCGGATCATGGGGAGCCGGTGGCGGCCATGGAGAAACGGCGGCGGCCCTTGGCTCGGCGGTGGCGCTACTGCGCCTGGACCCGGTGGCGCTTGGCCATGGCGGAGCCCTGGCGGCGCGCGGGGAGCCGGTGGCTGGGCCGGGGCGGAGTCACCCGGCGAGGCCGGTGACTCGCGGCGACGGCGTCCGGAGGAGCCGGTGGCGCGAGGCGACGCTGAGGCATCGGCGGGGACCGGTTCGGCTGGCTGCTGCTAGCTCCATTATAGGCGGCGTGCTTGAGATGGAACAGAGAATTGGTTTACTCTTTGCAGGATTCGAGATGGCGACGACGGGTCCAGAGAGGAAGAAGGCGATGATTGCGCCGGCGTGTATTGGCCGGAGAGCGTGTGTCGCCGAAGATTGCCGAGTTCTCCGAATTCTCTAGGGTTGGCCGAGGTGTTCTTCTTCTCCTCTGATCTTCTTGTTGAAGATGATGGCCGGAAAGCTCTTTGGTTGAGCGAGTACTGATAACGTGTTAGAGAATGAATTGTAAAGCAAGGATTGAGACAACAATTGAACACAGTGAATGATTCTCTTGTATTGATCTCAATGTTGATACATATATATATACAATCATAGGGACGGCAGTTGTTGTTGTAGCGTAATTAGCAACTGTCATTAGCAACTGCTAATGACGGTTGCTAATTGATCACATGCGACTATTCTCAACAACTAATTTGTAGCACTACATGCTTAGTGAGGTTTGTTGATGTCATTCTCACTCGGATTCATACGGCTATTGGGAAAAGATTGTGACTTTCCGAAAAAAGAAAAACAGTAACGTATGTGATTCTTAGATAAGATCAAGCACCCAACTAAAGTAGTTAGACAAAAGTGAGACTAGCAGTCCAGTTGAATTGTTTAGCTGGATACGAACTGGAACAAGAGTTAAGGAGTAATTTCCATCTTTTACTGCCACTGAATGTTCCGAACTTGTATATATTTCCTTAAAGGCTTAAAAAAAACTGGTTTGTGTCCTCTCACCCGGGTTTCTTTATAACTTGAAGGCGACCGCTATAAATCGGCATGTCTATTTGTGCATGCCGATCGGCACAGTACACAGCCGTCGGATTAGACGGTAAGATTAGCAATAAACATGATTAGCTAAATTTACGGGAAACATTTTTAGTGACTATAGGAAACAATTGTAGTGATAATATGAAACATCGTGGGCTCCTTCTGTTAATGCAATATGAAAACATTTATACAGCGAGAGGGAAACACTTTACTAAACCTTGCGCAATAAAATTTTCAAACCAATAAAACAATGGAAACACATGTTGTAGATCCTATTTTTAAGGAAACTGATCCTGAAATTTTAGGGAACAAACTGCGAATTTAATTAGTTTAATTGACGATTGAATTGGCCAGAGTAGATATGCGTGGAAACATTGTTGTTGTGATACAGAAACATATCGTTAAGACGAAGGCAACAAACTTGTTGAACCAATGCAACACACGTCGTAGATCTAATTTTACAGAAATAAATTGGTTTAATTGGTTTCTTTCATCTACGTTTTTTGTCTCCTGTACAACAAAGAAATGCTTCCTATACAACAAAAAAATGTTTCATCTACGTGTTTTCGGTGATATCTACGTTTTTTGTCTCTTGTACAACAAAAAATGCTTCCTATACAAAAAAAAAGTTTCATCTGCGAGCGAGGCGTGCGAGGCGGACTTGGGCACGGAGCTTGACGACGGCGAGCCCTGCAGCTGCCTCGACGACGAGGACGGGGTGGTGGTGCCGACCCCAAAATCCTCTGTTTTTGCCCCCGCCGCCCCTGTTGGTTTGGCCCGCCGCCGTCCGGCTTGAGCTCGGCCGCTGCCGCCTCGCCGCCGGGCAGCCCCACTGCTCCTCCTACCCCCTTGCGCTCCTCTGCCGCCGCCAGCCAGCCAAGCTATGTGAGGCCTCCGTCTGACCCGCCTTTGCTGTCGCCTCGGGTCACCTCCTCTTCCCCGCTCTCGGTGCGCCGCCTCTCGCCTATGGGAATCCACCTCCGCCTCCATCACCGGGTAGTAGCCCGCCGCGGCCGTTGGTCCTACTTCCCTGACGGCCTACCCGACACGCCGGGAGAGCGTGGCGTTCACGGCGCGCTCCGCCTCCATCACCGGGTAGTAGCCCGCGGCGGCCGTTGGTCCTGCTCCCCTGATGGCATTACCTGTGGCCGTGACAAGGAGCAGGCCGCCGGCGGACACGAGGAGCTGCCTCCTTGTTTGGGATGGTGATGAGGAGGACGAGGAGATGGTACTGGGTGGCCGTGGAAGCGGGGTCGCGGTGGAGACGGAGCTCACCGGCGTCACGGGCGGCTGCATGGGAGGCAGTGAGAACAGGAGATGGGGAGAGGCAAAACCTAATTGAGGATTATATAAGAAGGAGTGAACGGTTGGATGAATAATACAAAAATGAATGGTTGGATTGTAGGCTGATGGAAAGCTCTAATCGGGATACCGGCGTGTAGCATTTTCCTAACTCGAATTTCTAGCAGTTCAGTGACATGGACAAGGAAGATGGACAACCGAATTACCTTCAAGTCTGTAGACCTGAAGATTGAACAAGTAGCTAGCCGTACGATAGCAGACCCCGGATTCTGGAACAAAAAGGAATTGTCAGCACCACATCAAGCTTCTGCGCAATTGCGCACATGCCACGGTATCTCCGACAAGACTATGTGTGCATGCACTGTTTAAGACCAAGGAAATTAACCTGCGGAAGAGAACTCTGAACCGTTCTGTCAATCTCTGAAGTCAAATGATTGGGAGCATGCATGCAACCATAGCCTCGACTGGCTTGACAACGAACTAGTCAAGGTGATACATGGTTTGCCGTTTCTCTGCAGTTTTCTTGGAAAGGGACGGTCCTTGGCAGCGTGCGATCTAGTTCGCTAGGTCGGTTTCGCGCCTCGCGAAACTATGAAGAAATTGGCATTCTGAGTTTCTGACCCGTTCGCGCTGCCACTAGGTATCCGGCAACGCCGGAGTGTGAACTGCATGCATCAGGCACATGTACACATGCCTTATGCATAGCTCGCGTGATAGCTAAGCCTAGGCCCATATAAATACATGCGCATCTGGTAGTATTTTATTCTGCTCAGACATGCGTATATACACAATCTATTTATGGCTTTGAACTCAGGCCGAAAGTGGAGTGATCGATCGGGACGCTGCCGCCAGTTCAGCACTGTGGCTTTGCTCACGTTGCTGATCACGTTGTGGAGCGCATCGGCGGGGGCGGCGCCGCCGCAAGTCGGCGTCGGCGCCCTGGACCAGCAGGTGAGCAGCGCGGGCATGGAGAGCCGCAAGAGCATTTCCATGGCGCCGGAGGATTACCACCTGGAACCACTTGGCAGTGCCTCGCGTGGAGATGCTATCACGGCTGCACATGCTGGTAAACTCTTTTTAAAATAGAACATGTTCTGGTAAACTGAAAAAATAAAACTTTTACGGGGACGTATCACGATGAAAATATTTTCATCGGTAGTCGCCCAATCATTGGTTTCCCATGCGTGGTAACTGCTGAAGTGCCCAGCTCTCTTAAGCATTGTTTGGGTATGTGGGGGGTTAGATTCAACCCGTCTAGACAGTCAGGTATTTTAGTTCTTGTTTGTTGTCGCGAGGTCGTTCAATTCTCTATCTATCTGGAAGGGATTGTGCCTCGTTCCCATCTCCTAAACGTGCAGAGGATTTGGTTATAAAATCCCTTATTTGGAAAATACCATCCAATGCATCAGTGACATCATCCTAACACTGGATGGTATTATTTTCCAATTTATACCTCTTTGTGATGATATTGATCTGATTTTCTTTTTCCGGTTTGTACTAGTAAGAGGCGGGTGCATTACATGTCTCGTAGACGAATAGCAACAGGAGCAAAGTATGTACGATCTATATATCCAAATACGATGACCAATCATGAATTCCTTTTTCCCCATTTCCCCTAGAAATACCCACGTATAGTACAGGGAATTATGAATAAAAGCCTCTTGCTTGCAACTTGCAAATTAGAAGCAGCAGTCCTGAATCGTGAGGCTACATGTTATGTTATGAATCATGAGCCACAATTTAGCAGAACTTTCAAACACCATTAGCATAAGGGGTAAAATGAAGTGTACTCAAATTCATACTGTGGTAGCCTGGTAGGTGACATTTAAGATTGTACTATTCTTAACTCATTAATAACAGCCCCTTGTTTAACCAGTGGTGGATCTAGACATTATTTCTTGTGGCATATTGTTCTAGTTTAGCAATCCCGAAGGTCCTTTTTGGAAAATAATGTAGGCACATATGCACAAAATTTCTAATTTTGCCGAGGGCCTTTGCCCCCACTGAATGAGTAATGACTATACATCCGCTGCTTGCACTAAGTAACAAGTTAGAAAATGTCGTAATTTTTCATTTGTCTGCAGTGAATACTCTCTTAAGCAATAAAATGCAACGGAGCATTTCTGAGTTTGACTTCTCCCATGTCGGGCGAGAAGGCAGGAGCAATAAAATAAAATAAACCCAGTGTTCTAAAAATGGCAGACGCTGGGCGGGCAGTAGCAAGGTACCTAGTGTCTAGGTGGCCGTCAAGCAGACAGTGCAAATTGCATATTTCAGCATCTGTAAAATTCCAGAAGTTTGACAAATAGAGTTAACATACCTTATCTTCCAAGAGAGCAAACAGCCATAATGTTCCTCTTATCTCCAATTTTTAATAACGAGCAACTTAAATTATGTAGCCGCACCCACGTAAGTACATGATTTTGTAGTCGCCACCTATGTGGCTGCGGTGCCTAGCCTGCACATTATGGCAAAAGCGCAGCGGCATGTGGCTACCTAGGCCAGTTTTTAGAACATGAATAAACATGATACATTATATAATAGTATAGATTAAAAAGATGTAGTACAAAGGGGAGTGTTTTCATTTGCTATGTGTACTTCTCCTAACGAATGAACTTGTAACAATATCGGTAAAAACATGTGACCTGTCCTCTATTGTGTGAAGAACTGAAATGCCACATTGTGGTTATCTTAGAAAATTCTCATGTTTAAGTCATTGTGGAGGAATTGTTTTTATTGCGATGCTATGAAGCTCTTTTCCCCCGTAGTGTTGGCTCGGCAGTCGGACATGATGCTAAAACTTCTTCTTATCTAGAAATCAAGAGAAAGAATGCCAGAATATTAGAGAGAAGAAACCCAGGAGCTTTAAATAGAGGCTATGAGAAGAAACTCAAGATTGCTGTGCCACAGAAACAGGGTTTTAAAGCTTTCGTGAATGTTAATAAAAAGATCACTGGCTACTGCATTGATGTCTTTGAGGCTGCCATGAAGAAGCTACCACATGATTTTCATTATGAGTTTGATGTCTTTACTGGTTCTTATGACCAGCTAATACACAATGTGTCTTCAGGGGTGAGCATTGTTCCTTGTAATTGCATGCCATTTTTTTGAGACGCACATACTTACATTGTATTTGTTGATTCTCACGACCAGATCTTCGATGCAGCAGTGGGTGATGTAACTATAACAGCAGAGCGAGCTAGTTACGTGGACTTCACGATGCCATACGCTCAGTCTGGCGTGTCACTTCTTGTGCTCACGGAGAATGACTCCAAGCCAACAATCGAATGGGTATTCTTAAAGCCACTAACAAAGGAACTTTGGTTAGCGACTGTGGGTGGCTTCTTCTTCACTGGCTTAGTTGTGTGGATGATTGAGCAACCCAGAAACCTAGAGTACCAAGGAACGAGTTTGAGACAGTTCAGCACTGCTCTCTACTTCTCTTTCTCGACTTTGACATTTTCTCATGGTTAGCATTTAGGGCTCAAACTTGCTGACAATATTGGATGAAATTATATGTGGTAACTATAGTTCTGAAATACTATAATTTCCTCATTATACTATGCACAGGTCAAATTATTAAAAGCCCTCTGTCAAAAGTTGTTGTGGTAGTATGGTGCTTTGTGGTGCTGGTTCTAGCGCAGAGCTACACAGCTAGCTTATCATCCATTCTAACCGCAAAGAGGCTCCGTCCCTCAGTGACAGATCTCGACCAGCTCCTGTCAAATGGTGACTATATTGGATACCAATCTGGATCATTTGTGCATTCTGTCTTGACAAATCAAGGTTTCCCTGGAAAAAGATTAAGGCCTTATAGAAAGGAAGAGGAATATGCTAAAGCTTTGAGGGAGGGGTCCAAGAATGGAGGTGTGTCGGCCATCGTTGATGAGATCCCCCATATAACCTCTTTTCTCTCCGACCCTCGTTACCAAAATGAATTCCAGATGGTTAACCGCATATATAAGACACCTGGACTTGGTTTTGTAAGCTTCTCTCTCTAGTGCTTCAGTAGATTCACTCTGCATCCTTCAAGAGCTATGCTACATTCTGGACGAAATAATCTGGTCTAATCAGCATCATGTTTATGCTCTCAGGTATTTCCACAAGGTTCTCCACTGGTGCATAATCTTTCCATTGCCATCTTGGAACTAACAGGTGGGGATGAGGGCTCACTTATTGAAGCGAAGTGGTTAGGCACAGCGACACCATTGCCGAGTTATGGCATCCCAAAAACAGATTCAGCACCTCTCACTTTGCCAAGTTTCTCTGGTCTCTTCATCATCACTGGATGTATCTCAGCTCTCATGCTATTGATAAGCATTGCGAGGTCGGTTCATGCTAAATACACCAAGAAAGATTCTGATATGCGGAGTGCCCATGGGGATGGTGGAAGTGAAGGCTTCAGAGAATCTAGTCCAGTGCTGAACAGCATGGACAATGGGTCTGTGACTGATCGACCCCATCATGAAGCCAGAAATGATGATCCCCACGGTGTCCACAGGAGCGGCGAAAGTGCTTGTGACGAAGAGCCTAATGGCTCTGTGCCTGCACACTACATCCAGATCGAGATGAACACTGGCTGATATGCCGGCACTGTTCTGCATAGCGCGCATTGAAGAAACAAACACACTTTCATCTCCTGCGGATATTCACCGATCTGCTATGAGAATGAGTGTAATTAAGAAGCTCATGGGTGATGGGTGCCTCTCTTGCCAGTTGCCACTGCAGCGATACTGCTGTCGGAACCATGGCTTAGTTAGAAATAGCTGTTTTAGTGACTGATGCCAAGATTTATAGCCTGAATTTGTTGTCGTTTGGTCTGATTTTTTGAAATTGATGAAGTTACTCGATGGAGTGTATAGATGACGAGTCTACTAGGCGAGTGCCAGGTTAGAATCCTACTAGCTGCCTGATTGTTCTAGGAATTACCCACATTTATCTGATCTACACCTTGGGACAGTGACCACACATTGTAACTCAGAATCCAAGTTGCTCGGGTTATTTCCTCATTTCTTAATGTACATATTGAAAGAAAGTTGAGCCTCGCAAAGCTTGATGACTATGTCCACTGTTTTTATTACTCTTGCAGATTGCAAGATAATTTGTCGTTTATGTTGCTGGAATTCAAACATTTCTCTATCAAGAGAAACTGTACAGTAGCAGATTGACTGATAACTGATTGATTGCTCAATGCTATCTTTCCACAGTTTGAATGCTTGTCCAGCTACTGAGAAAAAAATAAGGAAATAGACAAAAGAAGTAGACTTGTAGTAATCTTTTTACTGCATCTATCTACTTCACCCTTATGGCCGGCTAAAAGAAAAGCTCCTCAGGCCTCAAGGCCCAACCTAACCAGTTTTAGCAAAGGTGGCTACTACAAATCGGCATGCCGATATAAGTCATTCCATCGGCATAGGTCACAGCCGCCGGATGTGACGATAGGATTAGCAATAAACATGATTAGTTAAATTTATGGGAAACAATTTTAGTGACTATAGGAAACAACTGCAGTGACCATATGAAACATGGACAACTGGCTGTATGCAATAGGAAACATGAAAAATAGATAGTCAAATTGTTTCCTTAAACAAAACGCTAAATTTCCGGCAACAAATTCGCATGCCCATATTATGACGTATCATTTGCTCCTTCTGTTATGGAAACGTGGAAACATTTGTGTAGTGTGAGGGAAACATTTTACTAAACCTTACGCAACAAAATTTTTGAACCAATACAGCAGTGGAATGTATACAACACAATCCTGAATTTTTGAAAAATTTATGATTCAAATCGCTAGATTTTTGGCACCGTGGGCTCTTTCTGTTATGGCGACGTTGAAACATTTACATAGTGAGAGAGGAACATTTTACTATAACTTGCACAACAAATTTGTCAAACCAATACAACAACTAATGTTTCATTCATTCGGACTAATTTATTTGTGTTTCATTCATTCAAATATTTTGTTTCCTATACAACACAACTTTGTTTCATATATAATAATCATTTGTTTCCACCGACTTGCAGCATGGGTGACAGCGGCAGAAGACGCATCGTGGGTGGCGATAGAGGAAGGCGTCAAAATTGGTGGCGTTGAGGTCCATGGCGGCCCCGTGTCCAACTCCGGCGCGACGTTGAGCGAGGCCTGCACCACCGGCGCCGCGATGCCGCCGAGCACGGAGCCCTGCCCGACGATGTACTCCACCACAAGCTTGCCACGGCACAGCATGACATATCAGTACTGATTTGCATTTCGCGTGTGAACTAGCCACAGATTACGGGGTCCTGCATGTGCGTTACGTACGTACCTGGCACCCTTGATCACCGAGAACGTACCCACTCCATGCCGTCGGCGCCGGCGAACCGCGGCACCACGAGCAGGCTGCCCGCGGGGACCTCCTCCAGCGCAGCACGGAGGGCGGCGGGGTGGCACTTTCGGGTCTCCAAGGTGACGGCGGCCATGGCATGCGGTGAGAATAGGATGTGGGGAGAGATGGAACCCTAATTGGGGTTGGGGAATTTTATAGGAGGAGATGAATGGTTGGATGAATAGTGAGAGAATGAATGGTTAGATGTTAGGAGGATGAATTGCTCAAATCAGCATACCAGCATGTAGAGTTTACCTTTAGCAAATCCAGTTTTCTACATATGTTTGTACTGTACTCAGCTGGTCCCAACGGCCTCCCTGCAAGTGTTGCCCCACGCCTCTCCACTGTTTTTCTTCCATTCTCCTGTCTTCCCCTCAAGCCTCAACACCACACCTTGCCGTACTCCCTGCTCCACAGAGTCATATCTGGTGGCAACTTCCTTATATACTGTGATCTTGGATCCGTGGCTATTGCTCACTTTGAAAGCAAGTTCTTGCTCACGTTTTTTTCCACTTGGATTGCACTTATGCATGTGTGTATGTGAAACAGAACTAAGATTAGTGCAGAGATGGCTTATATATTTTGCTTCGACAATATGTTCAGTCTATCTGGTGGATGGATTATTACTTTTATTTTCTCTCTGTATATACGCAACTTTAGCTGGATAGGGATGGCCTCAAGGTGGATGCAGCAAAGAGGATAGGGATGGCCTCAAAGTGGATGCAGCGAAGGGCAACAGGCGTTCTGTATTTCTTCTTTTGGGTAGTTCGCATGTCCTTCACGTGGGAGCTCAAATATACCGTCTCTTCGGTCTAATTGTTGATTTATCGATAATCAAATTTATCACCATGTTCTTTTCCAGTAGAATCCGAGAACTTTAGAATGATCTAGTTGGTCTGTAGTGTTCCAGTAGAATCTGAGGACTTGAGAATGGATCGGTGTTGGTCTATAGTATCCAAAATCGCCATGTTATATGTACAATGGAATATGAGCTATGTAGTGAGATATGTTATTTCTCTTTAAAAATCTTCAATTATATGAAAGATCAAATAAACAAACCTAGCACTCAATCGAGGATGCTACCACGAAAGGCTAATCAATGAGACTGTTTGAGTGCATATGTTGTGGCGTTTGACACTATATAGCTGCTAAATAAGATAATACAATATGAGATCTTTTACTGTACTGTTTGGAGGAGCAGTATAGAAGCACGTAATCGTTGGTTTAACAGGATAATCTAGGTATTTATTATTTAAGTTTTTTTTTCTTAAGAGCTATTTGGTCCGTCTCCAATAATCTTCCAAGTTTAGTTACATCTAGTTCAGTTGCCGCTGTCTCCCTTGATTTTTCTCGCTGATCGAGTCGCCACATCCCTGTCCGGCCACCCCGCCGCCGCGCCACCGTACGCCACCCCGGCCGCCCCGCCGCGCCCAATCGCCTATTGCATCGACGAGTTCATACACAGAGAGACACGCTCGTTTGTGCCGGGCGCAAAGATGCGACTTTTCTGTTTTCTTTCCTATTATTCTCTTGTGAAAGTAACTCCTGATTACATGCATCTGATCCATACTACTCGGACCAGCTCTAACGCCATGATCCGCACGGTACGTGCCATCCCACGATCTGGGAAACATGGCCTAGACTTGGCGAATCAAAAGGAATGCCTCAGCGTGAACAAGCACACTTCTCGTACGTGCATTATGTCATGCTGATGTCACATTTGCTAACAGGCCAGCTGGCCATGCTGATCATGCAGTGCTAAAGTAAATATGCAACTGATGCGAGATAGAACAAGAGCAACAAGATTAATGCTGACAGCCACGGGGGAATGGATCCGGATCAGGTCCGAGTCCGGTATGAGATTATAAATTTTGTCTCTATTATTTGTGGGATTTATGTTCATTGTTTCTAGTTTTATTCCTCAATTTCATATATTATTTTTATACTGCTCAAATTGAATCATATATATTATTTATAAAATTTAACAATATAGATTAATCTTTTCATCGGATCTTTCTAGACAGACGGTCTATATTATGAATATCATAGAAAAACTCTTATAAGATATATTTTGACTGAACTAGCGTAACAAAGACTACAACTTCCTCCGAGCCAGTCTACTGCCTCTGAGCTAGTTTCTTTGGGCGTGGCATAGGGCGTGCCTATCTTTGATAATGCTAAGCAGCGCAGCGAAGCGCACATGTCGCTTTAGTACGTGTGATCATAACTATTTACATGTACACAAATTCTAACAATTTTTCTAGACGATAACCTTTTGCTTTTTGGCGTGTAGTGTAACTTTTTTGAAGTGCACAGGTACTCAAACCAGCGACAAGTGCATACGAACCTACTTCCATAAAATCCATGTCCCAGAATATATTCCTTGTGATAAGTACTACAGAATGTTTCTGAAGGCAAGTATAGAACTGAAGTTAGCTAGCTCGAAAGACCGGAGTAAGGCTATCTGTATATTAGGTTGTCAAAGTCACTGCAACTTCTGCTTTATTAATAAAATGGACAAAGCTTTTACCTCCGTTTCAAAAGTCAAAGTCACGGCAAGTCTACATCAAAGCTGTAAAGGGAAGACTTGTCCAAGTCCTCACATGGAGATCCAGAAGATAAAATGTACTAACTGGCTATCTCTCTCTCGCAGCCATCAATTAGTTCTGTCAATTATTTAAGGAAGAAAACTAGTTTCTAATTAGCCGTTTATGTGCACCGTGAATGACTCAGAACATACATGAGGTAGCCTCGACGCTACTCGCCCTCTCTGTCTCACGCACTCACCCGTATACATGGACGTGTATGTTCCAATATTATCTGGACAAGTACTACCTGTGACGTGACCGCGATAGGTTTAGGTTTAATTGCCACTAATGAAACTACGCAGAAACTGCAGTCACATTTGCGTAGTACACATAGGTAACTTAGGTATATGCAAAACGAGTGTACGACTACATATACGATGTTAAACAGTACAACTTGTTAACTTAGCAGCTTTAACATTGATTAATCAGCTCAAGGTGAATTAAAATGGAGTGGTCAATAAGGCGCAACTGCCGGTTCGCTCACTCCTTTGAAGGTGAAGGTGGCATGGTGCGAGTGCGGGTCAGCGACGAGACACTGGGAGCCTGACAAACATTTTCAATTAGTTGACCCAAAAATTTAATCTGGTAGTTAAATATGAGCGATATATTCGTACTCCAACAGTTACGGACTCCGTCAGTTATTTAGATAAGCATTAAGCTACGCTTGCGCTGCCTTAGTTAGCCAGGGCTAAAGATGAATTAGAGCTACCATTAGAGATTAGAGCTATGTGTATATATATATATATACTTCTTTGCAGAAGACAATAATTTATTTTGGAGGGCAAGGGTCTCGACGTCACGCCTCCTTGCTGCAGTTCTGTTTGCATAACTATCCCCAAGTTTAACAGTTAGCTGCCCAAGTACTTTTCAGTCTCCCCCGCTGTTGCCGGTTTATTCCCCGGTTCCCCGGTCCAGAGATAAGGAAGCAACTATTACGCAATCTAGCCTCTAGACGGCTACATGCAATCAATGGAGGAAGATCTAAAAAATCACGAAAAGATACAAAAAATAATTTAACATTGTCATAATATATATCTACTATGACAGAAAATTTCACATCTAAATTCGATCTCCAGATTAAGATATAGAAAAGATAAAATCTTCTATGAATAGTAGCTGATTATACTATTCACTATAATGGCAGATTTTGTCTTTTTTATTTCTCCAAGTGTTGATCGAATTTAGATTTAAATTTTTTTAGTAATATACGCATCTTGTATCAATATCGTGAATTATTTTCGTATTTTTTAAAATTTTTAGATCTTCATCTAGTGACCGGTTGCATGTAACCACCTAAAAGGTAGATTGCATACAAGTTGTTCATTGCTCCGGCAATCAACGAGTCAATGGTTCCTTTCAGAAGCTTGAGAGAGCACGTAACATAGGTTGGCACAGTAAAAATGACACAGTTGACTATCTAGAAGGGTTGGTTGGTACCTTACTACACGTATGCCATTGATTGACTTAAGCATGTACAAGAAAAGGTCCGGCTAGGCATCAAACTTTAATCTTAATCGACAAGTTAGCCGTGGGATCTCTACCATTCAATTTAAAATAAAAAATAAAAAAATTATATCAATAAAATAAAGAAGTGAATCCTGAGACTAATCTAATAATTAAGTTCGATCAACTGAAAATCTCACTTGACTATAAAATAGCAATTACGTAGAAGTCAGGATGGAAATGAGCCAAGCCGAATCGGCTCATTGCTCGACTCCGAAAAGCTCACGAAACTCCGAGCCGAGCCAGCTCACCATCTACTGCGAGCTAGAAATTGGCTCGGCTTAGGCTCGCTTGAGACTGGAGCTAGCTCATCGTGGCTCGCGAGCCGGGCCTCAAGAGCCGCCCTACCACCACTGGCTCATATCCGTGACACCCTGATGGCCTGATCCAACTCCCTCAGACCCTCACTCGCATCTCGCAGGCCATAGTTGCACACTGGCACTTCCTCATGCACAACTAGGGTTAAGGCAGGGAGCCGCCGCTGCTCCTCTGTCGGGACAGCCGCTGGTGCTGTCATTGCTCCTCCGTTAGACCACCGTTGGTGCCACCACTGCTCCTCCTCCACGCCCTTGACCTCACGCTAGCCGCGCTACCCTCGGGCCTCGGCCCTTACCTCACGCTCGCCTTCTGTGGTTGCTCCTCCGCCTTCGGCGCTGCCACGCCTTGCGGCTCTTGGTCCTCGACCTCGCCTTGCCTCGGACCAGCTGCGCTGCCCTTCGGTCTCGACCTCGCCTCGTGCTGGCCCTCCGCTGCTGGTGCCGCAAAGCTATGAGCGGCCCGTGAGCTTTTTTGGCTCGGCTTGAAGAGCTTCACGAGCTGAGAAAGAGATTCAGACTCGGCTCATTAGACCTACGAGCTGAGCCTAGCCTCCTCAAGCCCGAGTCTCGAGCTAAAATTCTATCCTTACATATAAGAAAAGGTAACTCCATATGAGTGTTCGAAATGACCGTTTCCGTGGTTGCACCATGCATTATCATGGTCTAAAGAACTCAAGCGGATAAATGTTGCATTCAACGGGACTCGATCAAACAAATTTACAAAATCTAGTGCCTCCTCCAACAGAAGCATCCCTTTATCATAACAAGAATGAAACGTCATTGCATTCGCTAGATGTTGTGCATGCATCATCGCCGGCCGGCCGGCGAGGATACTCCGCGAAATTTACCCATCCATGTGAGTATGTGACCTGTACGCTGGTTCACGTACGCCGCTCGATCGCTAGCTGTGTATATATGTTATGCATCCCTACACCAACTTAATTAGCAAGTAAATACACCCAAGTGAAAATAGTTCAGTCGTACATATGGAGTGGTCAACGAGGCGCTGGCTCTCCATTGCTGCTCCTGCGGGTCTCCTCTCTTTGCCCATGCTAGTTTGGAGCACCGTTATTGCATCGTCAGCCGCGGCAACGGCGGCGCTGGCGCCGGCGCACGTGCTGGTGGGGGTGGGCGTGGTGCTGGACCTGACGAGCGAGATGGGAAGGAAAAGCCTCACCTCCATTTCCATGGCCCTGGACGACTTCTACGTGAAGCATCCGAACTACACCACACGGGTGGAGCTGCGCCTGAGGGATTCGCGCGGAGAGCTCGCCACGGCGGCATACGCCGGTAAACATAAGCATAGTGACTATATTGATTATACGAGTGTGGATTGATCACTCTCTCGTGGGTATCGAACCGTTCCTCCACAGACCGTTAGATTGCTTTAAGATTCACATATTTTATATTTTTACACTATATATCACTGTATTTTTTATGATGAACTAATTTATATTAATTTATTTCTATACAGGTTAGACATTAAAAATAAATTAATAATTAAGTGATAGTCGCATCTAAACTTTATTGGCCATGTTCTAGACGTGGCATCACCGTAAAATTGAATTTCCTAAGGTGTGAAATGAGAGTGTGCTACAAAAAAGATGATAACAATATATGAATTTTCAAACACGAACCGACACTGAACCTAAGGGTGGTATAGCCCATGGGAGGCAAGAACATATTTACTATGTCTATATATCCGCTACAAGATATATTATTGTGACGCTTAGATGAGAAATGTAGAATTCCTTAATTTTGGATTCAAAATTTCTTACCTCCTTAAGGTCAGTTTAAACATGACATACAACTTAAAACATTGCAAGCTATGCCCCTTGTCATGAGTTATGGCTGAGCCAAAGCAAAAACCCTCTTACGTTTATATATTAGAACTAGCTGGTCAGTGTAATTTGTGTGATTAAATTTGTTACTTTTGAGCGGGGTTTTTAGGTCAACTTCTACTATATATCGTTATAATCTGGTTCCAACAAAATAAGCTATGTAGAAATTTTCTTTTTTATAGAACTAATTTGAAAGCTGGTTTCCACCAAAATAAGTGAGGTCCTTTTTCTCTAAAACTAATCTATACTATTATGATCTGGCTCCACAAAAATAATCAGTGTGGATTTTTTCTTCTCTCAATTAGTGTAAGAATTTCTAAACTTTAGATTAATGCAGTAACTTTTACTCGTCGAAACAATTTTGGTACCTTGGATTTTACTTGTTGTCTACAGAAGTATATCAATTTCACGGGTCATGTACAAACATCAACAAAGGTAAATGTGTTTAGGAAAAGCTAATAGTTAGTTCCGTCACTGGTCATGAAACTGCTATCTAACCCTTTCTGTCTTGAAAGATAACACTCCTCATAGTAGGCATGGAACTTGCAGCTACGGGTTTGTATCCTAATCTACAAGACATTTATTCTACAATGAATATCCTAATCTACGAGATTGCATCAGCAACTCAGGTCGCGAATAAAGCGACCATGTTCTAGGCACCCTCGCTCCACCAGGTGGTGGGGCCCAGCTTCCTTTTCCCATCCGTTCTTCCTTACCTGGCTCTAAAGCTGGGACTTTGGGCAGGGGTTATCTGGGCCGGCCCGAGCACGGCACGAAAAAATGAGGGCCGAGTTGGCACGGCCCGAAGTCCGGGCCGGGCCGGGCCAGGCTAGAAAAAAAGGCATGATGGGTGGCCCGGCCCGGCACAATGGGCAGACCAGACATGATCTACAGCACATATAGTTCAGGCCCGACCCGACCTGGCACGGCCCCATGACGGCCCGACGTGCTGCGGGCCGGGCTTCGGCGTAGTCAATAGGCATCCGGGCCGGGCCGTCTGGCCTCGGCACGGCCCGACCCAAGTCCCAGCTTTACTCGGCTCATCACTTCGTTTTCTCAACTGAGCAAGCAAAGCGGCACACTGTCTCTTCTCCTGTTCACTACTTGTCTGTGCTAGCGGTCTTAGGTGTATTTGTACATTAGACCTCTAATTCACCATTTAAAGTGTTATATATTTTTAAAAATTAACAACATTTACATAGCATCATAAAATTTCGGATAAAGGTTTGATTCACACAGAAAAATAATAAAAAGATAAATCCATCTATGAATAATACTAATATGAAATTAACAATATTTTGATTATATACAATATTATTTATAGTTGAATTATCTTTTTTATTTTACATAATCTATACCATATTAGATATAGAATATGTGAATATTGTCAAATAGTGAACTATAGACCTAGAATACGAGTGCACCTAAACTCTTGAGTGCGTACCGGTCACTGCCGTAGTAGGCTAAAACTTGCCATATCGGTTCTATCTATTGGACAATTTATCTTTGCTTTTAGCTAGTGAGGGAACGACCTTTGGTCTTTGGAGTTCCAATTTCCATTTTCCACTCCCGTCACGTGTTGCCTCTGGCCGCACCATCCACCATCCCTTTATGGAGAGAATTAATGAAATATCCCGTTTTTCAGAGACAGTTGTTCTTTTTTTAATCTACTCTTGATCATATGTCTATCTCCATGTTATTTTTTATCGTATAATTGATATTATTGATTTAATTCTTGGTCAAAGTGATTGGATGGTGATTTGACATTTGAATGGGACTAACTGGAACGTGAACTTTCCTTTTTGCCCCTGTGTTCACCTGATCGAGGTCTCATCTGACCAGATGAGATAGGCCCGTTTGAAGAGAGCGAGCGGCGAGGACACGTGAGTCCAGTCGCGGAGCTCCAACGCGGGCGGTGGCGGTGTCGCAGCGATCTCGTCGAAGCACTGCGGCGATTTCATGGTGAAGGCGGCGTAGATCGACTTGGTTGGAGACCACGAAACACCGGGCAGTTGGTTTCGATCAAAATTATGCGCATCATATGGAGATGCTGTTGGGCACGCCGCGGCAGCAGGTGACCGCCGGTAGAAGGAGCTCGCCTCGGTGCCGCCGACGCATCAGCAGCGCACGAGAGTGCGCACCCCGGCCCCGGCAGCGTCCGCGCCGTAGCCAAGCCCGCCTGCGCGCCGCGCGATCCCGCCTCCACTGGCCCGAATCCCGAACTAGAAACGCCCCAAGTTGCAGAGCGAGATGACAATGCTGGAGAGGAGCCTGGAGCCCGGGGAGAACGTGTGGGGGGTGATCCTGGTTTGGCTGGAGAAGAATAGAGACAGGGCGTAGGAGGGGCAAAAGGTTCACATGTGCCGGCATAACCCCTCCTAGGTAACAGAGTGGCGAGTAGATGAACGGAAATTTTTTTAATGGTATTAAAATTAACCGGAACATTTCAGTGGTATTATTGCAAAGTAGTAATATTTCGATGCTACATAGGACACAGTCAAATTTTCCTTTCTTTGTGTGAAATTTAGGAAATCAGACAAGCATGATGTATTGCGCACCTCTAGTCCTTCACTTCGATGCTTTGATGTGAAACTTCGATGAATAATGCAACAATTTGATCTATTTGCTGTGCTAAATTTGTGATGTTTATGAGCTGTGCAGCCACGGACTTGATCAAGAATGCCCAAGTGCAAGCCATCATCTGGGGCCCTCAGACACCGACCGAAGCAGATTTCATCTCCCACCTAAGCCGCCGCAACCACATTCCGATTCTCTCCTTCGCTGGCATTTCTCCAACATCGTGTGTCTTCTGGCTAGAAGACCCTGTAGCAGCTTCCAGAGGCCATGACAAGATTGGCTTTACGTTTGGAAATAACACTATATTGTTTCTTGATCCGGAAACTGGTAGAAGAAATGACAGAAAATTAGAGACAGGAAAATCCAGGAAGAACTGCAGAGGCCATAAGGAGACAACGCTCAAGATTGCCGTGCCGCAGAAACAAGGTTTTCAAGATTTTGTGAATGTTGCTCATCCTAATACCAGGAACCAAAAGGTCACCGGATACAGCATTGATATCTTCGAAGCCGCTATGAAGCAGCTACAGCATCCTCCATACTATGAGTTTTGTGTCTTCAACGGTTCCTATGATGATCTAGTAGACAGTGTGTCTTCAGGGGTGAGTGAGCCTTACTGCTACGTACTTGCATCTCATCCTTTTATGAGGCTTGTGACATTTTATTTTTGTCACCAAATACATTTTGTGACATTTTATTTTTGTCAGCAAATACATTTTGAACTCCTCTGATTTTTCTGGTGGATAAACAGGTATACGATGCAGCAGTGGGTGATGTGACCATAACTGCTGAACGAGCCACTGACACAGACTTCACAATGCCATACACACACTCTGGTGTGTTTATGCTTGTGCTCGCTGAGAATGAACCAGAAACAGTTCAGTGGACATTTATAAAGCCACTAACTCCGGAACTTTGGTTTGCAACTGTGGGCTTCTTCTTCTATACTGGCTTTGTTGTGTGGATGATTGAACGATCCAGAAATCAGGAGTACCAAGGATCAGGTCTGAGACAGTTCAGCACTGCTTCATACTTCGCTTTCTCCACTATGACGTTTTCTCATGGTCAGCACTTCAAGCTTAAACTCCTTACAATGTTTGATGTCTTATAACTGGTTTGATTAGTTTCTTACAGTAGTTCTGTAATAATATAGTCTCTTGGTAATTCCATGCACAGGTCAAACTATTAGAAGCCCCATGTCAAAAATTGTTGTGGTGATATGGTGCTTTGTAGTTCTGATTATAGTACAGAGCTACACAGCAAGCTTGTCATCTATGCTAACCGCAAAGAGGCTCCGGCCATCGGAGACAGATCTACACCAGCTCCAGCTCAGTGGTGACTTTATTGGATACCAGGATAGATCATTTGTGCGGTCCATCTTGATCAATAATAATGGTATCAATGAAAGCAGGTTACGGAAATATACAAAGAAAGAGGAATATGCTGATGCTTTGAGGAAGGGGTCAAAAAATGGAGGGGTGTCAGCTATCGTTGATGAGATCCCCTTTATAACTTCTTTCCTCTCTGATCCTCAATATGAGAATGACTTTATGATGGTTAGTCGCATATACAAGACTCCCGGCTTTGGTTTTGTAAGCTTCTCAATCTAATGCTTTGGAATTTTCTCTATCCATCCTTCAAGAGCTCAGCTGCATTCTGGGGACAATATTTAGTTACTACCATCATGTTTTTATCTTCAAGCATGGGTTTTCTAAGCATGGGTGTACGTACACCATTAACAGTTTGGATATTTAAAGTTCACCAAAAATTCTAAAAACATCCTACATATTGCAGTACTAAATATGATCACCCATAAAATTTCGTGGCCATATGTTGTGCCGTTTGGGAATAATCCCTTTTACCCCTTTACTAGTAGTATAGAAAACATACAATCATATATATTGACATGTATTTGGTACCACTTGTTCTTGTGTTTATCACATACTATTGACTTTGATTTAATACTTTGTGTACCATTGTATCATTATGTACTAGAACCATGAATTTTTTAAGGTATGTTGGTCATGTCCAAAGTTAATGGGTGTACCTACACCCATGCTTAGCTGAAACTTTACCTTTTATCTTCAGGTATTTTGTCTAGGCTCACCGCTGGTGCATGATCTTTCTACTGCCATCTTGAACATAACTGGAGGGGATGAAGGCTTAAATATTGAAAGGAAATGGTTTGGCACAGATCCATTATCGACAGGTGATGGCAGCTCTGACACTAATTCCACACCTCTCACTTTGCGAAGTGTCTCTGGTGTCTTCGTCATCACAGGAGTTATTTCAACTCTCATGCTGCTGATAAGCATTGTGAGGTTGGTTTATGCCAGATGTACCCAGGTGAGAACAGCCGATGTGCAAAGTGTCAACAACAGTTGTGGCAATGAGGGTTCTCATCCGTTGCAGAACGGCATGGGCGACAACCCTGGCCCTGATCAACCCCTCCATGGAGCCGTAAATAACAATTCCCAGCAGAGCGGTGAAAATGCTGGCGACGAAGAGCCTGGCCCAATGCAGCAGAATGGCATGCATAGTGGCTCTGTGCCGGCAGAATCCAACCAGGTTGAGATGAGCACTGTCTGAGATGAATCTGCTAGTAAGCGCAAGATGCTCATGGGTGCTCCTTTTTTTTGAAAGGCATGGATGCTCCTTTTGCCGTTAGTCTACAGCGATGCTGCACTCCACGCCTTGGATTAGATGAAATAGCTGATCGTTTCTCTTTCTTTTGCAAAGTAGAAAGGATATTATGCGAGTTATTGTGTATTTATCACATGAAATTGATAGTACTTATGTTATCCCACCCAGGTTTGCGTCCTCAGCTCGAATTTGGAGGTCTTTTCCTGCTTCATTAATAGTAGAACATGTAGTTTCACTGTATGTTCCTTCATTTTTTTTATTACTTATGTTATCTTTTTGAAGCAACGATGAACTAGAAGGTGTTAGCACGGGGTATATGTGGTAAGTCAGAGTTGATCCCAGGCCCATGAGCGCTCGGTGGGAAAAAAAATTTGACATTGCAAAAAATTTCAAAAGAAAACACCATGTCTACTTGTGATAATACTGAACAAACTTGGTGCACAGATGTTTGCTACTTTTTTTAAGGAAACTGACAGGAGCAAAAGACCATATACAACAGGTACTTGTTTTCTAGGGAAGCAAGACGGAAGAAACCCGCAAAAGCCTGCATGCGGACTATTCCGAAAAAACTAAAACACTAGAGTCACGTTGCTGGATGTCTTGCAGCCTTGCGGGGCCAAAAAGGCCATCTCCCGATAAGTCATTCTCGCGGCATTGTAAATTCGTCTATGTGCTCCTTCCGCACATTTCAAAGGATGTAGAGGATGTGGCTACTCCTTCTGTGTTGCCTTTCCTTTAAGGTCATAACTAGGTTTTTCTTTCACCAATTATCCACCGAATAGGATGTCTGCATTGCCGCTACACCGGTCTCGCCAAGCCAGTTGTTCACCAAAATCCAAACTTGGTTGGTGAAGGGACACTCGTTGCACATGTGCTTGGCTATTTTTGGGGCCCCCAAGCACAGTTGGCATGTGGGGTTTCCAGACCATCCTCTAAATACTGGCCATCCGTTGTTAGGATCCTATTATGTAACACTAGCTAGGCGAAAAGCCTGCACTTTGGCTTGGCACTGGCTGTCAATATCTTTGTCGGCTTGAACTTAGGGTAGCATCCCTAGAATTGGATCTTATAGGCTGAGCATGATAAGTAGATTCCTGAGCCCTCCCATCTCCAGCTGATCGTGTCACTTCTGTTTGGGTTGACGTTCACCGAGCTGAGCAGTTGCCAGCTCCAAGAACTCAAATAGGTGAGTTGGCGAGTTCATCCTGGTGATTAAACAAATCTAGCTTAATTTCATCCTCCAATTCTTTCTTTACCGTCCTCTTCTTTCGGGCAACAATCTTGTACAACTCTAGGGCTCGGTCACATATAGGTGTCCCTCTAATCCACGTGTCCTTCTAGAAGGAGGTCTTCTCCCTGTTGCCAACGGTGATCACGGTGGAGGCCCTTAAGAGGGCCATATCCTTGTCGTCTCATGGAAGCTGTGAGCCGACCTAGGGGCGAGCCCGGTCGGTCCATTGGAACTAGGGCCAACGAAGATGGAGTGCCCAACCAAACCGCTAGAGGTTCGTGATACCCAACCCCGCCAATGCTTTCGGGCCGCGGACCATTTTCTAGTTGAGTAGAGCATGTACCTCGCAAGCCGTGTCCCTATCATCTCGTTTCCAGATGAATCCCCTGGAGATCCTGTCTAACTTGTCCTGCACCCATTTGGGCAACTGGAGCACCAAGAGGTGCTAGGTTGCTGTGGTGGTGAGGACCTACTTAGCAAAAATCACCCTGCCATCCCGTGATAGGTTTTTGCTTTCCCATCTCGGCAGCCTATAGGAGACCTTTTCGACGAGCGGTTGGTAGTCTATTTTTTGCAATCTTTTGAAGTGAAGCGTTAGGCCCATATACTTTCCGGGAAAGAAAGCAATCTTGTCCGGGAAGATGGCCAACAACTCCTGGAGGTCCACACCATTACATCTCCATCTTGTGAAGGTTTCTCTCAGGACACTTGGCTTCCTGAAACAAGAAATGATTTGCAGGAGCGTCTGCATCTCGTCCTTGTCGGGGTTTGCAAAATTTTTGGTGTTGTCCACATAGACTGAGATCCAAAACCTCGCCGTCCTGGCCCTGATCAGTTTGAGCATGTCAAGCTGGAAGCTAATCTAAGAATCCGCGCCAGAGGATCAATCGCAAGGATGAACAACATGGGAGATAGTGTGTTGCCTTGCCTGAATCCCCTTCCATGTCAGAAGGCCGGCTCCAGGGAAACCTTTAGAAGAACCTTGGAGTATGAGGAGACGAAGATTAGCGATACCTGGCCCCTCCAACGTGGGCCGAATCCAAGGTGCACCATGACCTCCAACATGTAGGCCCAACAGACGGAGTCAAAGGCCTTGGAGATGTCCAAGTTGAGGAAGAAGCTAGGTGTCTTGGTCTTATGCATGTCCTTAATAAAGTTCTACACATGAAGGAAATTGTCGTGTATACACTTTCGCTTAATGAAAGTGCTTTAGCTCTTGAAGATCAGGAGGTCCAGCTTTGGCGCCAAACTGTTGGCTAGCAGTCCCTCTGTCTTTGTGTATTTTCTTCCTTTTCTTTTTTGGCAGATCATACTTGAACATGTTTCCTTAGAGATTTCACAAAAAAGAAAAGGAAGAACATGTATTCCCACATTTACATGCTAAGATGATTTAAACACATATTTTAAATATCTCTATATCTATAAACAATAGATGAGATCGAAGGCACCATAATAATCCTTAAATGAGAAAAAAGATAAAATTTATAAATTCCGACGTCAATTGAAGAAAAAGAAAGATATTATGTGTCTATGATATGGCTCACATGTATTATAATGGTGAGGATGTCATAAAGAACTAGGAAGAGTCCTTGCTATTATAACTCCTCTGTTTTACTCCCTCTAGTTCCCAAAAAGCTGTTGTTTTAAACATTGACATAGGCTTAAAAATGAAAATTTGATCACTAATATCTATTTTAACATGTTTACGCAAGCAAACAAAATTGTATATTGTGAAAATATTTTTTGAGACAAATTTACACATACAATTTTCAAGTATCTAATATAAATAGTTTAAAGATATTAGGAGTCAAAGTTTAAAATGCTTGATTTCCCCTTTGTCCAAAAGAGTAATTTTTAAGAAACTGGACGGAGTATTAGTTTTGCCACTTGCACGATACAGCTAGCTAGAGTGCTTGAGAGACAAGTCCTAGCTGACCGAAGCGAACCATCTGTAAGTGAGATTGTCGTGCACTGCCGATCCGTCTAGGACGACAACGGCTCTGTCTCTCACAAAATGACTTTTCATCCTCTTCGCGTTTAGCTATCAGGAGCAAATTCTCTCTCGTCCTTGTTACCACAGGGGATTTCACGAGAACGGGGTCCAGTAGAGCTAAATCTGAATTCTATTTACTTTCTCCCGTTCACAAAAAGCAGATGTTTTGAATAAAAACATAATCTCTAAAACACATCTTTAACAACTAATTTCTATTATAATATATCTATAAAAATCAATAAAATTTATATATAAATGTACTTTTCAAGGCAGATCTACACATATGATTTACAAGTATCCAATATTAATATTTAAAAAGATATAAGTAGTTAGGGATTTAAAACTTTGACTAGAGTCATGTCTGAAACACCACGTTTTTGTGAACCGGAGGGAGTAGTATACTTCATAAGTTTATCATGTGACAAATGTGACACACAAGATTGTAGAATACCACTACATGAGTTATTTAGATCTATTTCAAAAATAAATTCCCAATGCCGACAGGGGGTGCTTCATCCTCTCAAGCGGTTCGTGAGTCGGTAGGTACAGATAGCGACCTTTTGTGCACTAGATGCAAGGCAACAAACCATTTGGTCGCAGATTGTTCCATTGTTACCTGCAATATCATGTGGCTTATAAATGTCCATTGCTAAACCTGTTGCGAACTTGTGTGGTTATGGAGCCAATGGGCTAGCTTTCCTTTAGATTCCATTTGCCGGACAACATAAGCTGAAGGATCATTTTTACGGTAGGATGGGACTTGTTCGAGTTGTGAGGGGAGATTTATCATCTGAGAATATTATTTGCTGAGATGAAGTGTTTGTTACCGATTGAGTATAAGTGGGAAGCCAAAAAGATCAGGGGACTATGTCTTTTTTGGTGAAATTCCCATCTAAGATTGAGTTATCTCGGCTAGCATGTATTTAGAGATCTAGGGCACTACACCGGGGACTGCCATTCACATTGTGGAATGGAATCCGTAATCTTCTGTGAAATTTTAACTTTACAAGGTTTGGGTACAAGTGTATGGGGGTGCCATACGAAATCCAGGATTATCTTAGCTTATGTGTCGCAGGCTCCATTTTGGGCGCTACACAGAATGTGGATATGATTCACATGCGCGAGACGAATATTGTTTGTATGCAAGTGTTGGTGAGTTGGTGATGAATGCCTGCCTCATACCACGTAGAGTGGAAATTCTTCTAGGGGACAATGCATATGATATATTTTTTCAAAGTGGAATATGAAACTGTTGAGGAGAATTTCCCCATGGAACATGACAGCGGCAGCCCAAGTGAGTACTACCACGACAGCTACAACCACCACTTCTCTTGCCGCGGCAGCCCAGGAGGTGGCGTGATGATTTCGATGAGGGCCTCCGTTCGCGCCCTAGTTGAGGTGCCTCCGTTGTGTAGTCTTGTGGTTGGCAGCACGGTGACATGGGTGTTAGACCTGTCATCATCTCACCGCTCAGGGAGGAGTGGGATTGTTTGTATCGGTCTCGAGACACCTACGTCGAAGATACATTGTAGTAGGCGTATCAGCAGACGTCTAGATGATGACGACGATGCTACGGAGAAGGCGACTTGCCGTGCTCAGATATGCAATCTCGAGGATCCTGCAAGTACATCCCTTCTTTCTATGCCTAATGACAAAATTATTTCCAATGTCAGTCGTTTGGGTATTTGCTTGGGGTCCAATGAAATAGAGGTAATTCGCTTAGTTAATGTGCTTAAGAATGTTGAGTTAGATCGGCTTTCTCTTTCTTTACTATTAGCAAAAAGCTAGTTTCTAGAAGCAAGCATGTTGGGTGATGAGGAGGTAAACGAGGATGAGGAGGGGTGATCCTTTGCTTTTTCATTCGGTCCCTAGAAAAAGCAAGGTCCACTTTGCGGAAAAAAGGGTAAGATGGTCTTATCACTTAGCCTACCAAGACTTAATCAACCGAAGAAGAAAAAAATGAAAGGTACTTTTTGAATATTAGAGGTCTTGCGGACTAGGCTAAACATATACACATTTTGGAGATGGTTAAAGAACAATAACTATATTTTGTGGCTTTATTTGAGACACGAAAGTATGATTTTTTGGTAGCTTGCTTGAAAAACCTCGCTGGTGGTCTTGACTTCATGTGGCATTGCAAGCCTCCACATGGCCAGTTAGGAGGGATCCTGTTAGGGATTAACCTTTCTATTTTTGGCATTGTTTCAATTGTTGAAGAGGATTATTTGGTTAAATTCATGCTTTGGAATAAGGAAGATGGGTTCATATGGTGGCTAGTGGCAGTATATGGGGTAGCCCAACCAGAACACAAAGAATGTTTTCTGCCCGAGCTGGTTCAGTTTTGTAGTAGAGAATCACTTCCTCTATTAGTTGGGAAGGGGGGATTTTAATATTATATGCCACCAAGATGATAAGAATAACAAAAATTTGAGACTCGGTGGCCCTTCTCTTGTTCATTTTTTATCTGATCATACACCCCTCTTGTTACATACGAGAGCATCCTCTCATCGAAATAACCAACCTATGTTCAAATTTGAGTTGGGATGGTTGAAGAGAGATGGTTTTATTGATATGGTTGCTAAAGTGTGACGTGAGGAACAAGGGGCCATACGGTTATGCAGAGGTGGCAAAATGAAATTCATGCTTTACGACAGTATTTGAGAGGGCGGGCCAAAAAAAGAAAAAAAAGACTCCTCCAAGTCACTGGGGGTCTTTCCAACAAGGACAAATGATAGTCTAATGAAAGCTTTGTGTAGATGTTGCACGAAGAAGAGATTAAATGGTTGTAGTAGAGAATCACTTCCTCTATTAGTTGGGAAGGGGGGATTTTAATATTATATGCCACCAAGATGATAAGAATAACAAAAATTTGAGACTCGGTGGCCCTTCTCTTGTTCAATGTTGTAACTGATAGCTTGGATCTCAAGGAGATTGTTCTCTCAGGGTGAAAATTTAATTAGACCAATTCCTTAGAGAACCCCACCTTTGAAGCCCATGATCAGGTTCTTATGAGTTCCGACTGGGAACAAAAGTTTCCTCTTGTCACAGTCAAAGCCAAGGAGCATTTTTTATCTGATCATACACCCCTCTTGTTACATACGAGAGCATCCTCTCATCGAAATAACCAACCTATGTTCAAATTTGAGTTGGGATGGTTGAAGAGAGATGGTTTTATTGATATGGTTGCTAAAGTGTGACGTGAGGAACAAGGGGCCATACGGTTATGCAGAGGTGGCAAAATGAAATTCATGCTTTACGACAGTATTTGAGAGGGCGGGCCAAAAAAAGAAAAAAAAGACTCCTCCAAGTCACTGGGGGTCTTTCCAACAAGGACAAATGATAGTCTAATGAAAGCTTTGTGTAGATGTTGCACGAAGAAGAGATTAAATGGTACTGGTGATGCGGGCGCATCAGTGACCATTTGTATTTATTAACATGGCTCTTTATGTTGGAAAGAAGTGATAAGCCTCATTGATAAATATTATCAGGTAGATTCAATTAATACTTGTATTATACACTTCATATATCGAGATGCAGAGCTACTATACTTTTATGATATGTGCAGGACACTTGTTGAGCTATACAAGTCCAAAGTGAAGATGAGATGTGCTGACGTCCAGCGAGAGGAGAGGGAAGAAGGACTGCGGCACAAGTCAAAATACACAAGTGTCAACACACATATTTGGGACGTATATCGAGTCTACTTTCGAACGAATCAAACGGTGCACGATTTGGAGCTTCCTAGAGAAAGTTATGGCCATGGAAGTAAAGGTAGCACGAGTTGTCTCAGACTGCACGCAAGAATTGACATACTTAAAGAATGTGGAGCTTATATGTCAAGAATTGGTGGAACTCTATGCTACTATAACCATCCAAAGGTTACTAATGCCATCCTTATCTGGTTCCACATGGATTTGGGGTGAAAAAGGCAACGAAATAGAAGATGGAAATGATTTGGCTTGGTTCGGATTCGGTTCGGATCAGCCAGGAGGTCCGAAGTTAAAGCAGCCGTGGTTTCCTCATATGAACTCCAAATTAGGCAAATAAGTACTTGTTGGAAAGCTAACTCCGAGTACTTTCCAACAGGTATATGTGCATCCACAGATTCCTTTCAGTCCATCCGCAATCATCAAAACAAGAGGAGAAGCCTGCTCCGCAACGCGCACGAACGAGTGATGATCATCCCGTTTATCGAGCGGGGCCTCTCGCTGCCCCCGCACGACTTCGTGCATGGCCTTCTCTTCTTCTACGGCCTCCAGCTTCATCATCTGAGCCCCAATGGCATTCTGTACATTGCGTGTTTCATCACGCTGTGCGAATGCTATCTGGGGACTCGGCCTCACTGGGGGTTGTGGAAGAAGATCTTCGTGGTGAAGGCGCAGCCCATCAAAGCCGGCGGCCGACTATCTGTCTGCGGGGGAGCCGGCATTCAAGTCAAGGCCGGCGCTAAGTACTTCAAGCTGCAACTCCCGGACACCGTGCGGAAGTGGCAAGACGGGTGGTTCTACTGCCCAGATGAGCACACGCTGACTGGCCATGAAGGGCTCCCCCCCACACACCGAAGGTCCTCCCGAGTGGCGGAAGCGTTGGAGCGCCAAGCCCTCCAGCACGGAGATGCCCGAGGTCGACCGACTCCTGAGGAGAATTCAGAGACTCCAGGAGAAAGGGCTCACGGGAACCGACCTCATCGCCACCTGGTTGAGTCGGCGAATCCAACCGCTTCAAGCCCGGGCGCACCCGATGTGGGAGTACTCGGGCGCGTCCGACTCGATCAGGGTGTCGGTCGATGGGCTTCCGGATGATCTGTTCATGGATCTCCTGAAGAACTTGACCAAGGAGCGAACCGGGCTCACCAGGGCGCCACACGTGACTCCCTTTTCTACCGCCAACCCCCCGCCGACTGTAAGTGTCTTGCATTCCGAGTTGGATTCTTGTATGTTGTTGTTTATTCGTTCCTCCTAACTCCGAGTCTTTTAATGCTGCAGACTTTCCTTAACTTGAACTCCACGCCGCCACTCCCCGAGCAAAGTTCAGCTCCGGAGGCGTTGGACGACGTGGAGGTCGACGAAGAAGCCCCCGAGGGCGGCGTTCAGGTCGACTCGGACACCGAGTCGGAAGGGGTTTCCCTGACCACCAAACGGAGGCGTGAAGACAATGCCTCCGGGTCTAAGACCCCGCAAGTGGAGGCGGAGCCGGCTCAGGCGGAGTCAGCCGCCAAGCGGGCACTAGCCGTACCCGCCGGCCCTGCGGCTCAAGCTACGGCTCCCGTTGCCAAGCCGACTGTGCCTCAGCCGGCACCCACCAGTTCCGCCGGGGGTCCGCCCGCCCCGGGGAAACCGAAGAAGAAGACAATCCCCACAACCACCAGGTACGAGTCTTTTTGCCTTGCCTCATACTCCGGTCGAAGATGAAGATGCTGAAGCCGGCTTGGTTTTTAATGTTGCAGAATCCAAAAGAAGTTCTCCGACAAAGGAGACTCCGCAACTGGCACACCCACGGCCCCGACTCCGGTCCCGCCACCGGAGTCAGCTTCTCCGGCTCCGTCTGCAGCCGAGCCCAGCACGCAGACGCCAACCGCCCCCGCTGTGGCAACGGAGTCGGCCACGGGTGCCGAGTCAGCCGTACCTCTGGCTGCAGCCATGCCCAGCGTGCCACAACCTGCTGCGCCTGTGGAGAAGGCGCCGGAATCCGGCGTGGGCGCCGGGTCAATCGGGGCTCCGGCTGACGACCCGCAGCCTCCGTCAGCTCCCTCCAGCGAGGCGACGACGGAGCCGGCAGCTGCGATCGGTGCCGACTCCTCAGATCCGGCAGGCGGAGCCGGAGGCCAACTCGTCACCGAGTCTTTTCCGGTGGCCGAGCGGAGCCTGGCCTTGGTTGCTACACCCGCCACCGAAGATTTGGCACCGGGTTCGTCCGGAGGCCTCGTGCCCGCGTTGCTGTTGCCGAGTTGCATCACGGGGAACTTGTCGGCAGCGGAAGCAGCCACCGACCGCGTTGCTGCCCTTAGCTCCAAGCTTAGGGAATTTGCTGACGCGGCCAAATCCTTGGCGGACTCGACCGAGGTTCTAGAGTCTTCCGTCGGGGTAAGTTTTGCATCTGAACTTTGTTTAGTTCTTAGCACTGGGAGCATGATCAGTGCACCCAGTGGGTGTAGCCCCCGAGTCTCTAGCCGACTGGTTGAGTCGGCTGGAGACTTATTATTTCGGGTTATGCCGACGAAACTTTTCCTTGTCCAGGCTGCGATCCAGCTCGGTGGAAACGGCCCGGCCCTCATGAAGAGGAACGCCTCCCTTGAGAAGGCGTTGGCCGAGAAAAGGGCCAAGAGTCGGCGGCTCGAAGAGAAGCTCGCTGCCATCGGGAGTAAGTATCCGGGTCTTCAGCTCCTTTGCCTTAAAGTTTTGCTGGTTTTGACTTTCTTGAGTCGGTAGATGTCGAAGCCGAAAACGCCCGACTTCGGAAGGAAATGAAGGCGATGATCCCGATGGCCAAAGCAACAGAGATGCTCGATGCCAAAGTGGCCGACCTTGACAGCGAGCTGCGAGGAGCTCACGCACAAATGAAGACCGCCGCCATGCTGCAGTCGGAGCATGAGCGGTTGGTGGCGCAGTATGAACTGTCGCAGGCTGCAAATCGCAAACTGCAGGCGGCCGTCGACGACTTCGCCAGGCAGATGACCGAGTCACAGCAGCGACACGCCGCGGCCATCGTCGACTGGGAGAAGCGTGAGGGAGAACTCATAAGCCAACTCAAGAAGGCTAATGAGACTCTACTCGGTAAGCCCCCGAGTCCTTTATTTCCCTCTTTTTGCACGCTTCTTTGTTCATTTCCTTGCAATAATTCACACCCAGACGCTTGCCCAGAACTGGAGGAGCAGGCAAGGCGGGCGACGCTCTGACTTCGTGCACTTTCTGACCTGGCGAGGTCAGCTCTTGACGCCTTCTGGACACCTGAGCAGATGTCCAGCTGCGTCGTGACTGTGGAGGACCGACTCCTCCAAGTCAAGAGCTTGGTGCAGAACATGAAGTCGGCCGCCCAAAGCCTTTGCGCCAAGCTATGGCCTGAAGAAGAGCCGGGCTCCAGCATCTTCGCCCTCGCCGACAAGCTGTCGCAAGGCTCGGCGGAGGTGGAGAAGTGGAAGGAGTCGGCAGCCCGCTCGGGAGCCGGCATGGCGCTGACAATGGTGTTGGCGCACCATCCCGATGCAGACGTCGACAATATTTCTGCTGGAGCCCCACTCGACGCGGAGGGACAGTCGGTCAACCCTCTGGAGCTCCTTCCCCGGGTCCGCGCCGCCGCCAGCCGAATCATCGAGTTCACCGACCTGGAGGAGCGCGTAGAAGCAACTCCAGAAGAATAAAAAATTATCATGTAATATCTCTCGGTATGCCGAGTAGAAAAAATATAAAAACTATGTTTCGTTTTGAATGGAAATGCTTTCAATTTATTTTGATTTTGCACAAGTTATTTGGTTCGTCCGAATTTGCTTTTTCCACCGAGTCGGATCCTTTCGCGTGCAGGCCGACCTTTAACTTTTGCTCTTGCCAACCGGACAGCCGGGTTGCGACTGTAGTTGGGGACGAAGAGTGGGCCTTAGGTACCGTACATGTTTACTTAGACGCTCGTGTAGAAACAAAGTTAGGAGATCCGAAATAACTTGTACCGAGTGATAAATCACCCAGTGGGTTGAGGTAGCTTCCGGGGGTTGCCTGAAGTTAAGCCACTCGGTTTGTTAAACGTAGCCCCCGGGGATGCCCAAGGGAACGTAGTTGAGTAGTGAAAATGGACAAAAAGGAGTCCAACATAAAATTTGAAGAAACAAAGTGCTTCCCGAGTGCCGCTCGAGGGAAACAAATGTTTATTTATAATGAAACAATGAACTGTTGGAAGTACAAAGTTTAAGTGAAGGGACGCATCTGAGCAATATTCCAAGTCCTTTCAGTGACTGCGCCGGTTGCCGGGTCCTCCAGTCGGTATGCACCGTTGTGCAGCACCTGGTTGATGATGAACGGGCCTTCCCAAGGTGGAGACAACTTGTGCATGCCCGCCTTGTCTTGGATTAGTCGGAGGACCAAATCACCTTTGTTGAAGACTCGGCCCCGAACTTGCCGACTGTGGTAACGACGCAAGTTCTGTTGATAGATGGCCGAGCGTGAAAGGGCGAGTTCCTGCGCTTCCTCCAAGAGGTCAATATCGTCTTGTCGCGCCGACTCGGCATCCTTTTCCACATATGCTGTGACTCGCGGGGAGTCGTGGAGGATGTCACTTGGCAGGACGGCTTCGGCTCCGTAAACCATGAAGAAAGGCGTGTATCCAGTCGACCGGTTTGGAGTTGTTCTTAAACTCCAGAGGACAGACGGAAGCTCGTCGATCCAGCAGCCGGCGGCCCGTTGCAACGGGACTAACAGCCGGGGTTTAATGCCTTGAAGAATAAGAGCATTAGAGCGCTCGACTTGGCCGTTATACTGCAAATGAGCCACGGAAGCAAAGTCGATTCGGATTCCATGATCCCGGCAAAACTGGCGGAAGACTTCGGCAGTGAAATTCTTGCCATTGTCGGTGATGATACTGTGAGGGATTCTGAATCGGAAGATGACTCCCTTCATGAAGTTGACGGCAGTCGGACCATCAAGTTTCATGATTGGCTTGGTTTCGATCCACTTGGTGAGCTTGTCCACCGCCACAAGGAGATGCGTGAAACCTCCTCGGACTGTTTTAAGCGGACCCACCATGTCGAGTCCCCACACGGAAAAGGGCCACGTGATTGGGATGGTCTTGAGCGCGGTAGCCGGCATATGTGATTGACGGGCGTACCTCTGACACCCTTCGCAGGTTTGAACTAGTTCTTCTGCATTAGCATGGGCAGTGAGCTAGAAGAAACCGTGACGAAAGGCTTTGGCAACCAAGGCCCGCGACGAAGCGTGGTGGCCGCAAAGTCCCGAGTGGATTTCCTCGAGCAACATTCGGCCTTCTTCCGGCGAGATGCAACGCTGGAAGATTCCTGTGGTGCTGCGCTTGTAGAGCTCACCGTTAATGATGGTGTAAGCTCGAGCGCGGCACACGATGTGGCGCGCTTCAGTCGGATCTTCAGGTAGCTCCTTGCGCACAAGGTAAGCAAGGAACGGCTGAGTCCAGAGGGGAACAACCGCCAAGATGTCTTCCCGGGCTGGGTGTGGTGACCCGGCTTTAGATGACTCGGTTGCCGACTCCAGTTTGACGGATGGCTGGAAAAGTTGCTGAAGGAACACTCCAGGTGGCACTTTCTCTCGAGCAGAGCCAATCCTGGCAAGGGAGTCGGCTGCCTCATTATTAGCCCGACGAACATGATGAAGTTCGAGGCCATCGAAGTGTCCTTCTAACCGACGCACAGCAGCACAATACGCCGCCATGGTGGGGTCCTTGGCATCCCACGCCTTCATTACTTGTTGCACCACCAGATCCGAGTCGCCGCGGCAAAGGAGCCGACGAATGCCGAGTGAGACTGCAATGCGCAAGCCATGCAATAACGCCTCGTATTCCGCCACATTGTTGGAGGCGGCGAAGTGGATTTGCAGCACGTAATTCAACTTGTCACCTTTGGGGGAGATGAGGACGACTCCAGCCCTCGTGCCTGCGAGCATCTTCGAACCGTCGAAGTACATGACCCAGTGCTCCAAGTGCACTTGAGTCGGAGGGGACTGACTTTCAGTCCACTCGACAATGAAGTCCGCGAGATCCTGAGACTTGATAGCCTTGCGGGGCTCGTAGCTGATGTCATGAGGCATGAGCTCTATCGCCCACTTAGCAACTCGGCCCGTGGCGTCCCGATTGTTGATGATGTCGGACAAAGGGGCGTGGCTGACCACGGTAACCGAGTGGGCTTGGAAGTAATGCACCAGCTTCCGAGTCGCCAGGAACACGCCATAGACGAGTTTCTGGTAGTGCGGATAACGCTGCTTCGACTCAGAGAGGACCTCGCTGACGTAATACACAGGTCGCTGCACCTTCTGTACTCGGCCTTCTTCTGCACGCTCCACCACTAGAACAACGCTGACCACATTATTCGTGGCCGCGATGTATAGCAGCATGGGCTCTCCTTCCATTGGCGCAGCGAGAATTGGAGGCGTTGACAGAAGGCGCTTGAGATCCTTGAAGGCTTTTTGAGCCTCGTTCGTCTACTCGAAGGAGTCGGATTTCTTGAGAAGTCGGTAAAAAGACAAAGCCTTCTCACCGAGTCAGGCAATAAACCGACTTAGAGCGGCTATGCACCCGGTTAGGTGCTGGACAGCCTTCAGATCCTTCCGTTTGCCCATCTTGATGATAGCATCAAGCTTGTCCGGGTTCGCCTCGATTCCTCGCTCGGAAATGATGAAGCCGAGTAGCTTACCGGCAGGAACTCCGAAGACACACTTCTCCGGGTTGAGCTTCATGTCGAACCTCCTGAGATTGGCGAAGGTTTCGGCCAAATCAGTCAAGAGGTCCGTAGTCTTTTTTGTCTTCACCACAATGTCGTCAACGTAAGCCTGGACATTCCTGCCTATTTGGTCGTGCAAACATTTTTGCATACAATGCTGATATGTTGCACCAGCATTTTTCAAACCAAAAGGCATGGTGATATAACAAAAAGCCCCAAACGGGGTAATGAAAGAAGTCTTTATTTGATCTGATTCTTTCATTTTGATCTGGTGATAGCCTGAATAGGCATCTAGAAAACACAAACGTTCGCAACCGGCCGTGGAGTCGACGACTTGATCAACACGAGGTAAGGCGAACGGGTCATTGGGGCATGCTTTGTTTAGGGACGTGTAGTCCATGCACATGCGCCAAGTTTTATTCTTCTTAAGAACCAGGACCGGGTTTGCCAACCAGTCCGGGTGAAGAACTTCCTTGATGAACCCGGCTGCGAGGAGTCAGGCGATTTCCTCTCCGATTGCTTTGCGCCGGTCTTCAGCGAAGCGGCGGAGAGACTGCTTGACTGGCTTCGCATCCTTGGCGACATTGAGGGAGTGCTCGGTGAACTTCCTCGGAACACCCGGCATGTCAGCTGGCTTCCATGCAAAGATGTTCCAATTCTCACGAAGGAAGTTGACGAGCACGCCTTCCTATTTGGCCTCATGGTTAGTCCCGATCTGGACCGCCTTAGACGGATCCTCAGGGTGGACCCGGACACGTTTAGTGTCCTTGGCTGATTGAAAGGTGGACTCGGTCGCCGCCTTCTTGCAGGGTGGAGCTTGGTCTGGGTCAACAGAGCTTTGGATGTTTTCCAGCTCCTGAGCCGCGATCAAGGATTCGGCTATATCCGCACTGGCGAGGTCGCACTCGTTGGAGCGCTCAAAGTCACCAGTGATGGTGATGACGCCCTTTGGACCCGGCATCTTCAGCTTAAGGTATGTATAGCACGGCCTAGCCATGAACTTGGCATAGGCCGGGCGGCCAAAGATCGCATGATAGGCGCTCTTGAAACCGACTACCTCAAAAGTCAAGGTCTCGACCCGGAAGTTGTTCGGTTCGCCGAACACAACTTCTAGGGAGACCTGACCTAGGGGCTTGGCGCACTTCCCAGGCACTATTCCGTGGAAGTTGGTGCTACTGGGACGGAGCTGGGTCTCTGGGACCTGCATCTTCTTCAGAGTATCCATGCAGATTATATTGATGCTGGAGCCACCATCCATCAGGACCTGTGGAGTTTGAACCCGCCGACTTGCGGATCCACCACCAAGGGATGCTTGCCAGGGTGTGGGACTCGGTCCGGGTGGTCGAGTCGGCTGAAACCGACTGGCACCTCGGACCAGTCCAACCATTGAGGAACCGCTGGCACCGTCGCGTTTACTTCGCGACAGCGCAGCTTCCGACCCCTTTTGGAGTCGGATCCTTGGAAAATCATAAGTACACCCCTTTGAGGGGGGTACTGCGCAGTGCCGCCACCTGCAGCGGAACCTCCTTCTCCACCGTCGTCAGGCTCGGGCTGCTTTTCTTCCCGTAGACATTGCAGGAAGCTGCACTCTCGGGTTGAATGCCCCGCCTGATAGTCGGCGGTGCTGTGGAAGGAGCAGGGCCTATCGAGGATTTCCTCGAAGGTGAGCTTCGGCGCCTTGCGCTGCTGCCAAGGGCGCTCTTTCTTCCGGTCGGCGTCACCACGCTGGGGGCCACGCTCAGCGGCCGCGACTAGGTCAGCTCCGCCGACCCCATCTCCGCCACCAGCTTTCTGCTTCGGGGGGCGATTGTCCACACGCTTCCGGCTTGAGTCAGTGGGAACTTTACGGCTTGAGGACTCAGCTTTTGACTTGCCCTTGTCCTCGTACCGCATGGCCTCCTCACTCGTCGCGTACTTGCTGACGACTTCCATGAGTTAGCCCATGTTCTGGATGTTAGACCGGGCCAACTTGTGCTTTAGGAGCTCATATTTAACTCCTTGGGAAAAGGCCTGAATGGCCTGCGTCTCAGTGACATCTTCAACGGAGTTGCGCAGCCGAGTCCAGCGCTGGATGTAGTTGCGGACCGACTCGCCCTTCTCCTGGATGCAAAGCCACAGGTCTTGCGCGTTCCCGGGGCGCTTGTATGTGCCCTCAAATTTTTTGACGAAGGCCTCTTGGAGGTCCCTCCAGTCATAGATGCTGTCTTTGGGCAGGCTGTTAAGCCATGCCCGAGCCGACCCTTCAAGCATTAGGGGTAGGCTTCGGAGGGTGACACGCTCATTGCCTCCTCCAATATTGCACGCGACTAAGTAGTCGGCAAGCCAAGTTTCCGGCTTGGCAGTGCCATCGTACTTGTCGACGCCGCTGGCGATCCAGAACCGGTCTGGAAACGGCTCAGATCGAATCCGTCTGCTAAAACACAGTGGACCGGTGGAGGCGGAGCCGCCCGGCTGGTTGACTTCGTCACCACGACGTTCAGCCCGCAACCTGGCCGCCCGTCGTCTCTCGATGTCGTCACGAGCGTCACGGGCATCGTTTGCCCGGGCTCGGAGGGAGCCGGCTTGACGTCGCTCCGCCTGGAGTCGGTTGATCTCCTGGCGAGCATCAGGACGCCGATTCATGGAACGACTCGGCTGTGACGAACCCACAATGATGGGGCGACTCGGAGCCGCTGAAGGCCGGCTCCGGGTGGCTCCGGAGGCCAGTCGGTTGCTGACCGACCCGGCCTCGTTCTGCTGCTCCACTGCCGTCTTCATCAGGCTGACGACTCGGCGGTGGATTTCTGCCGCAGGACCATCCACCGGGGGCAGCAGCGAGTCGGCCAGAGTGGCAGTCGCAAGGAGATTTTGGGCCGGTGTTTGATAGATAGGGACACCGTCTTGCTCTCGCCCGAAGAGAGGGGTCCGAACGACCCGACTCCTCCGGGCGGTTGAAGAAGCACACAGATTCGCGCGTCCGCGTGAACCGTGGGGCTCATCTTGTTGCCGTTCTCGCTGCTTGAGAGCTGGTCTCTCCTGATCGAGACGCTCTCGCTCAGCAAGGATGGCTCGCCGAGATACCTCTAAGGCCCTCTCGGCTTCTGATTGCCCATCGATGGGCGTGAGCAGGTGCTCATTCGCCGCCCTGGCCGCCGCGGCCGATGTGCCCACGTCGTTCGTGGCGCCGGGCCCGACCACATATACCTCAGCCGAGGCGGTTCGGCTATGCGAACGCTCATCCCCATTAGATTCGGAATCCAAGACAGGGAGGAGGGATTCGGCGCCTACCATGGCGACGAGCTGGGAGCGCTTCGCGCCATTGCCTGGAGCGGAAGGAGATCCCAGCTGGCACTCATGCTCCGATTCCACCGTGGGACGGGGAAGCGGATCCTGGAGGTTCAGTTGGCCGAAGGTGTCGGCCACAAAACAAAGGCTTCCAAAGAGGAACTCCGTGCCTTCGGGGTGCGTGGCGAATGGCGCGTCGCCGACCATCAGCTTGCCGCCGGTTGTGGGAGAAGATCCCGCCTGGATCATGGCTCCGACACGCGCCGCCCCTACCTAGCGCGCCAACTGTCGCGGGGATTTCGCGGCAATATACATTTCTAGTAGGATTTTGAGGAGCGCACGTGGAAGATTGAAGCGGGTTCACACAAGAGGTTTTTACCCAGGTTCAGGCCCTCCAATGGCGGAGGTAACACCCTTCTCCTGCTGTTTGTATTACTAGCCTTGCATGAGAGAGATTACAGAAGCTTGAAGATGATGCCTAGCCTTTTTGTCTATGGAAAAAGAGAAGAAGCCTCCCCTTTGCATGGGGCTCTTTGCCTTATATAGGCCGTACGTGTGCCAACTCGGCCAGTCGACCGAGCTACAGTAACTGCACAACTTAATTGATACATTTATTCTGCGTAACCGTCCGAGTAACGCCAGTCTTCTTGCTATCAAAACGTACGCCTTGATGAGGTTGTAACGCCTTCATTGATGGCACCCGGACGTTGCGTCCGTGTGGGCCTTGCTTGGGCCTTCATCCGAGTGGGCCTCCATGGAACTCCCCGAGCCTGTTGGGCCGACTCGCTGTGCTGGGCCTACCCGGATGGGTTCCCCCCGTCAGGGAACTTGACGATCGTTGCTCGTGGTCGCGCGACGATCATCTACTATTGTGTTTGGGCATTTTCCGAAGAGTTGAGGGTTAAGTGCATTGGCGTGGGTGTTCAGCTAGCGAGATAATCTATTCATACCATTTATCCACGGTTCCTCGCCGAGAAGATCGGGCCACCCCTGTATCAACTGGGGTCAAAAGTAAAGCATATTCTAGAAGGAGATGATAACACACATTATTTTCACATGGTAGCTATTGGCAAGCATAGGGAGCAACACATTTTTCAATTGGAATAGGAGGAGGGGGTTATTAGAGATGAATTCCAGATTAAGAAGTACATTACTAGGTATTGCAAGAATCTTTTTGGGGCATGTGGACAATCATTTTTCGATGGTTGAAACCATGACCGACGATATACCTCAAGTTATTGAGGAGGATAATGAACTTCTTACTGTGTATTTTTTGAAAAAAGAAGTGATGATGAATAGTGCGGTATCCCGCGCATTAGGGGTATCCGTATACAGAATCCCGTGACTTTAGGAAGGTACAGCGCACCCGGGAAGGATCCCCGGACGATAAGGTAACCCCTCTCGAGAAGA